>OY755193.1:12604890-13167262 GCA_963576735.1 Bedellia somnulentella
TACAGCAAACCGCTGTGTAGTGTCGGCTTAGAATAGCACTACCCCATTTCTTCCGGTGGGTGTACGTAAGAGACGACTAACGGTATCGGGGTTTTTAAGGGATTTTTGGGCGATGCGGTTGGAGACCCATCACCAACTACCTTTATTTTACCATCTTCTCCCCACTCAATTTTCCAAAAGTGGCTGAGGAATTTCTAACTCCTTAGCTCTGGCTACCCCTTCTAGGGATTTACAGCCGTGAGTATATGTAACTATCTATTGTATATTGTATTTCAATGTTTTCTCCGTTACACAAAACAAGAAATCTTCTAATAAGCTAACAAAAATCACGTCCTAAAATAATTTAGCTCCCAACCAATTCCTTAGTAAAACTGAAGTAGTCTAATCACTCCATTCGACCTATTAATCATAACAAACCTGTCTGATTACTCCATAAACCGATTAATCACCACATGAATGGGCAATATCAGCACTATCCGCAAATCGGCACATAAAAGCAAGTGGAAAGTCAAGAGTTCAATCGTAAAGTAAACATTACAGATATCGATATAATCGGTTGGTTATTAATAAATTATGATAAACTGTTGGTGGTTTCATTGTGTAGCGTCTGAGAATAGCACCAACTCATTTCTTTTATTTTGAGGAGACTTGGTTTTTCCTAAGTGATTGTTGCTCGATGTGAAATTCATTCTTTATTAAACATTTTTACCGTTCTCAACTTGCAAAAAAGTGTTAGGGATAGTAAATTTCTCAGCTAACATATATATATATATATAACATTGATGCCATAAATACCAAAAAGGGGTTTCCAGAGTTTCAGTGTGAGATATTCCTTAGTAACTTTTATAAATTGATTGGAGAAAAGATTATAAAATAAAGGTTTTTAGTGATGGATCGCCAACGATATCGCTCTACAATCGGCTACAAAGTGTCGGCTTAGAATAGCACTACCCCATTTCTTCCGGTGAGTGTACGTAAGAGGCGACTAACGGTACTGGGGCTTTTTAGAGATTTTTGGGCGATGCGGTTGGAGACCCATCACCAAAAATCTTTATTTCACCATCATTTCCCCACGCAACTTCCAAAAGTGGCCGAGGAATTTCTAATTCCCTGGCCCTGGCTACCCCTTCATGGGATTTACAGCCGTGAGTATATGCATGTTTGTAACCAACAATCTCCTAAACTTGACAATATGCCTATAGTAGTCATGTGAGTATACATCTAGGTTATATCCACCTATCTGTACAAGAATGATACAAAGTTGGCACCGCCATGGTTCGCAGGGCACAGCTGATTTCACTATGAAAGCGGTTATTCAGCCATGTCATCCAACGGTCACTGATTATTCCACCTTCACAATTAGAAGTGTAGTTATATGGCATATAAACTTCATCATTACAGCTCATATGACCCCACCGAGAGCTAAGTGTACCCCTTCCTATAATACATACATACTTATGATTGAACTAGAAGGAAAGGGTTAAACTCTAGAATTCGACTTACAACCCAAATTGTAAGGTAGACGAAAAGTGGTTTTATATGTAAAAATTAAAATTTGTGCAGGTGGAGTAAGGAAAAGATCTTAAAATATATGAAATGATTGATATCGCTTTAAATACCCTAATACAACTAAGTCAATTCTTACACTACCCGCGGGCAATAATCTCTAAATACTATTTTAAGTCATAGTCGAAACAGATAAGAAAATAAATAAAGGAAATAAAATATATTACTCAGTTAAAATGGAGGCATCAGAAATTTTCTATACTCACGGCTATAAATCCCTAGAAGGGGTAGCCAGAGCTAAGGAATCAGAAATTCCTCAGCCACTTTTGGAAGTTGTGTGGATAAAAGATGGTGAAATAAAGGTTGTTGGTGACGGGTCTCCAACCGCATTGCCCAAAAATCCCTCAAAAGCCCCAAAACCGTTAGTCGCCTCTTACGTACACCCACCGGAAGAAATGGGGTAGTGTTATTCTAAGCCGACACTACACAGCAAAAACATAACGTCAAAAAACTTAGAATGTGTCTTAGTAGTAAACGGCTCGGTAGGTAGTGTAATATCAAAGTGACAGTCAATAATATGAACATACTTACTGTATATATATAATTATACACTTACATTTGCACTACTTGATTCAGCTGGCATAAGCGCAGGTGCAAGAATCGAGTGCTTGCAAATATAATATATAACCATACTTTCAGAAAATTATTTTCACTCAACATACACACACAAACTCACAGCAAATCACGTTTAATAAAATTGTTTTTTGTTTTTATTTTCTCACATTTTTACTATTGTTAATTTTCTTTACATTACTTTTATTTAATAGACAAATTCTCTTAGATTTTGTATATATTAAACTCATTTAATAATTATTTTGTATTGTACGTTACAATGGTTGTATCTCAAACTTTTAAGTCGTATTACGGGCCCCCACTATACAGGCTAGGCCTAGTGTAGGGGCTAGTAGTGTCAGCTTAGAATAGCACTACCCCGTTTCTACCGATGGGTGTACGTAAGAGGCGACTAACGGTATTGGGGCTTTTAAGGGATTTCTGGGCGATGCGGTTGGAGACCCATCACCAACAACCTTTATTGTTACCATCTTTTTCCCACTCAAATTTCCAAAAGTGGATGAGGAATTTCTAATTCCTTAGCTCTGGCCACCCCTTCTAGGGATTTACAGCCGTGAGTTTATATGTATGTACTCCATCTCCTCTCGGAGAGACGTATTTTCACTGTATATTATGATGCTTAAGTATTTTAAGAGCTTTGCAACAGGAGGTTCATCACCAACATTCCCTTATTTTATCACCCATGCCCTTTATAGACGCAAAGCATTTTAAGATTGCGAAGTTCTGGCGAATTTGGAGTATGAGTTACTATCAAACTAAGGCAGAATCCAGGACGATTTTCTGGGAGCACAAAGGTGTTCTTTTTGTAAAAGGGTGCACAATAGGTGCTTGTATTATAAGAGTGGCTAACATGAAGATGAAGAAGAAGAAGAAAAAACGTTTATTTGCTGCCATTCGCACATAAACATGTAAATATTTTTACAGAATTAATGAAGGTAAAAAAAAAAAAACATTTAACAATAAAAACAGTGTTGATACACATGCGCGAAAACAACAAAATGGCGTCTGACTCAGCGTTGTCGTTGTGAGTTTTACCTCACACCACTGATTTTCAGTCAGCGCCAGACTTGTAGTGACATACATACATATACTCACGGCTATAAATCCCTAGAAGGGATAGCCTTCATTTTGGTGATGGGTCTCCAGCCGCATCGCCCAAAAATCCCTTAAAAGCCCCAATACCGTTAGTCGCCTCTTACGTACACCTATCGGTAGAAACGGGGTAGTGCTATTCTAAGCCGACACTACGCGGCAATAACTAAATTTTCTTATATCCCAGTACATGAAAATAGTGTGCACGGGCCTAGATTCGATTTTAATTACTTAGAGGTGTCCAAACTAGATGGGACCCAGGGCCAATAAAAATGACTAAATGCATTGGTGGGCCGCAAAATATTTATAAAGATAAAATATATAAATCTAGATTTTCTTAGTCTTAGAAAATCTAAATAAACTCGCAAGGTAAGACTTTTCTACGTAAATCTTGGTTAAAAGAGGCATTAAACTATGGTATATCAAATATAAATATAATCGCAACACCTGAAACAGCTGCCAAATGCAGGTGCAAGTACATGAAGTATTAAATTACACTACACAACATCTGCTTAAGTTTATATACTCATATGAAAGTGAAGGTTTTAATCGGATTTCGTTTCACTAACTTATACTCACGCGATCAATTCCCATTGAGGGCAAACAGGAGTTTTAATATCCATTTTGAACGATTCTGACAAACCTGTCGCTTCTCTCATATATATATGATGTATATATAGGAAGATTCCTCTCATTCATTACATTTTCTTTTTCTCAATTTGCACTTATACTGGTCTATATATTTACTGGCTTTATACTTTTTTGCATAAAAATGGCCTAAAAATTAATAAATGTCTTTCTGTGTTTAACATAACATAAACGTTCACGCCGTTTATCCCCGAAGGGGATGGCAGAGGTAACAATACTTCTGAACACACATGGCAGCGCCATCTAGTGTCCAGAGAAGGTACCCACGTTTTGCTTAGACAGTGTACTCACGTGATAGGGGGCAGGCCTATCGCCGTTTTGTACGAATACACTGTCACATGACTAAGTACAACTCAGCCATGTGGGTTTCCATGTTTTCCCTCACCGTTAACACGATAAATTTGTGTTTCTTTTTAAAAATAGGTTTCGAACCGCTCTCTAAGCAAGTTTTAGCATCGCTTGCCTTTCAATAAAATTCACATCTATAAATCCCAATACAGTTTAGCCAGAGATTCACAATAAGAAATTATAAATAAAGTATCTACCAACTGTTAGAATCGTAATGTAGTAGGTAGGATGGATCTTCACCCGCATCAGCTAGAACTCCCAATACCCTGAAGAGCCTTTAACTGCGCTTTAGTTTAAATGTATTTCGCAAAACCTTGGAAACTTGATTACCTTAATTCGTAATTAAAACAAACAAATCTATAAACTTATTAATTTTACGCAACACTCATTAATTCCGTCAAATTACTAATTTAAACTTTTGCGAGGCCAGTTTTTAGTCTTACTAACATGTCGTTAATTAATTACGCCTTGATGGTTTAGAATTTTATTGAAGACTTTTAAGAAGACTTAGAATAGCACAACCCCGTTTCTACCGATGGGTGTACGTAAGAGGCGACTAACGGTATTGGGGCTTTTAAGGGATTTTTGGGCGATGAGGCTGGAGACCCATCACCAACAAACTTTACTTTACCATCCTTTCACCACTCAATTTTCCAAATGTGGCTGAGGAATTTCTAATTCCTTAGCTCTGGCTACCCCTTCTAGGGATTTATAGCCGTGAGTATATGTATGTATGTACTCAACTCAAGACTCAAGCGTTCGCGTCCTATATCCCCTAAGAGCCAACCCCAGAGGTACTAATACTTCGAAACATCACGTGACATTGTCACCTGGTGTTCAGAGCACCCTTGATTTACTTGGTCAGTGTACTCACGTGATGGGGGCAGGCCTATCGCCGTTTTGTATAACTACACTGTCACATGATCAAGTACAACTTAGCCATGTGGGTTTCCTCACGATGTTTTCCCTCACCGTTAACAACCTGGTTTAATTTACCAAACATACTTTAGAAGAAACAAATTTGTTAAGGCCCGACCCGGGATTTGAACCCTTATCGTCGGCACCATAAGCGGTGTTCTACCCACTGAGCTATCATGTAGTTAATATTATTATAATTTGTATATTATTCACAGCCAGAAACATTTGGAACGGTTCCACGTTAGCGCATTTTTTCTGCATATGCAATGCGGTCGGAAAATCACAACAATACAATTCAATATACTACCACGTCTCCATTCAAGGAATCAAACTTAAACTTTTATTAAAAAATGGTAATAATTTTGAAGTAAGTATAATTAGGGGTAGGCAGAGACTATCGATCGCCACTTCGTACGATCCTGACAAACCTCACTAGCTTCGTTTATATCCATCAATCTTTTAATACATGCTCTTTTGTTCTTCATACTTCGGACGCCAGCCTTTTTGAGCACACTCTCAATTTGGTCAAAGTATCTGCCTACCTAAATGGGAATCAATGGCGTGAGTATATACAGTGTGTCCAGTAAATAAACGTCCAACCGTTAACCACCAATAGAGGACCCTGTGAAGTGCCCGGAAATGCATTTTTTTTTATTTTAGAAATAAGCCAGGTTTAAGTTGTTTTTTATTTTTTTAAATTCCTTTGGGCTATTTTGTTATGGTAAGAGGGCAAAAATAGGGATATCGGCATATTTTTTTTTTATTAGACTCCTAATGAAGCAAAGAACAGCTTGGTTAGCAAAAATTGAGGATTAGAGGAGAATTGGTTAGCAAGAGGACAACTTAAACCTGGCTTATTTCTAAACCAGGTTTAATATAATAAAAAAAATTGCATTTCCGGGCACTTCACAGGGTCCTCTATTGGTGGTTAACGGTTGGACGTTTATTTACTGGACACCCTGTATGTATGTATGTATGTATGTAAGTATAATTACAAATACTTAACTGAGTTAATCTCTGAAAGTGGTAGCCACTGCTTCAGTATTAGAAATAATGCGATGCGATATGGCTTGAGACTTATCATTCTCACCCACAAACATTACATTACAATCTCTTATCCACTCAGCTTTCAAAAATGGTTGGAAAATGTCTAATTCCGAAGTTCTTTTTACAACTTTTTAGGCTTACAGCCGTGAGTATGTATGTGTCGTAGGATGATTTGATGTTTAGGTTTTTTGCAAAAAACCTAGGGATTTTGCAAAAATCCGGATAATTAGACAAAGGTTATAATATTTTCTAATCTTACTAGGTTTTTTGCAAAAAAACTAGTTGGTTTAGTATGACTCCGAAACGAAATGTCAGTTTTTATGAATACTTTACACTGATTGGTCGATTGTAGTGCCCCATAAACACGTCATCTCTGATTGGTTGTTAGTTAAGACGTACTTACTTCATTGTTCCTATCTACATTTAATTTGATTGTTATTTTAATTTTAGTTACAAAAAGTTCCTAAGTATAAAAATAGTATTGTCATTTCTATAAATAACTCTAGCTATAATACCTCAATACTACAATTTAAAACGTACTTACTTTATTGTTGACTTAACTTGTTGGGTAACTTGATCTGTGTATAATATGTCCGAACGTGATTGTAATTTTACTCCAACAAAAGAGTAAAGAAAAATATTTAATTTCTAGTATCAAATAAGTATTGTCATTTCTTACCCTTTATAACTCTAGCTATAATATCTCAATACCACAATGAAGAACCAATCAGATTAAGTGTAGGCGAGCAATCAGAAATCAGCCAATCAGCATTAAAGAAGTACAATCTTACTAAACCAACTAGTATTTTTGCAAAAAACCTAGTAAGATTACAAAATATTATAACCGTTGTCTAATTATCCGGATTTTTGCAAAATCCCTAGGTTTTTTGCAAAAAAACCTAAACATCAAATCATCCTACGACATATGTAAGAATACATCTTTAGACACCAAAACTAAAATCAAGTATAAATTAACGAGCACAATTTAAAGAAGGAACCTCTTTTTTTACATACATACATACATGTTCTCACGCCGTTAGTTCAATTGGGGTAGGCAGAGACTATCGATCGCCACTTTGTACGATCTTGGCAAACCTCTTTAGCTTCATTCACATCCATCAATCCTTTCATACATGCTCTTTTATTCTTCGTACTTCGGACGCCAGCCTTTTTGAGCACATTTTCTATTTGATCTAAATGTGTCCTCCGAGGTCCACATTGGCTCTATATGCATCCTCTCTATGTGCCCAAACCATCTCAACATTCCTTTTTCCATCTTTCTTACAATATTATCTTTTACACCACACCTTTCACGAATTACATCACGTGAAAGGTGTGGTGTAACCTCTTTTTTTGTATTTTACATATCCTTCTTATAGTCACAAAGTACGAAGCCGAATCAAATCTCTAGTTTAACTGTAAATGGGTAAACCCACAAGCATTACAATGGATTCGTACAATACATAGGTTTCATTTCATGGCAACCGTTTTATCTGTGACACTCCTTCATGATATCATTAGTATAATAGCTCAAATGTTAACTGGAACTAGACTGAATACTAAATCGTAGTTTCTCACGATAAAACTTACATACATACATATACTCACGGCTATAAATCCCTTAACGGGGTAGCCAGAGCTTTGGAATGAAAAATTCCTCAGCCACTTTTGAAATTGATTGGGAAAAGATGGTTATAATAAATGTTTTTGGTGACGGGTCTCCAACCACATCGCCCAAAAATCACTCAGAAAGCCCCCTATACCCTTAGTCGCCTCTTACGATCACTCACGGGTAGAAATGGGGTAGTATTATTCTAAGCAGACACTACACGGCAAACGATAAAACTTATAGAATAAAAGTTTTGGCTAATATAAACATCTTGTGCCGTGTTCGTCCAAGTGATAGTCCCGCGATTTTAATTTTACCTACTTTATCCCTCTCAACTTTAAATAGTAACAAAAAAAACTATTTATATAAAGCTCAACTCAAGCGTTCACGCCTTATATCTCCGAAGGGGTTGGCAGAGGTACTATAATACTTAACTTACAAAAGTGACTAAGAAAATTCCAATTTCTCAAGTACTGCGAACCCTATTTATATTTCTACTGAATATTCAACCTTGTTTTCATGTATATTCATATATTTTTGGCCTTGTTATATATATCTAACCGAATGACTAGTTTCCTGATCTTAACCTTCCAAGGGTTGTTTTGAAAAGATCGCTTTTAGTGATGATACTCCCAATAGTTCTTCTCTATAAACTATAATATTAATTTTGTAAATAATTTGTGTTTCATATGTAATGAAAAGTATTCCTATTCTATTCCTATTATATTGATTAAATATTTTTTTTAACTAGCTGGTTAGTTTTTTAGTAGTATTAGGTAATAATAATCTGGCGCCAACTGAGAACCAGCGTATGGGAGAATCATCAGCCTAGCTGCTTGTTTCTTTCATACAAATGCTGAGTTGGTGCCTTTTTGGTGCAAAAACAATATATTCGTATTTTTAATGTGTAAATTTGTAATTGCGAGCGACATGATAGTCCAGTGGGTAGAACACCCGCCCGAAAACAGAAGGGCGTGAGTTCCAATCCTGGGTCGGGCCTACACCAATTTGTCTTTTCTAAAGTCATATGTGTGGTTAATTTATCATGGTTGCTAACGGTGAGGGAAAACATCGTGAGGAAACCCACATGGCTGAGTTTTACTTAGTCATGTGACAGTGTATTCATACAAAACGGCGAAAGGCTAAGGATATAAAAAGGGATCTATAGAGCTAGTGTGGATGGTAATGTTAGTAGAGGACGACCACGGAAAACACACTTGGACCAAATTGAGAGTGTGCTCAAAAAGGCTGGCGTCCGAAGTATGAAGAATAAAAGAGCATGTATGAAAAGATTGATGGATGTAAACGAAGCTAGAGAGGTTTGTCAGGATCGTGCGAAGTGGCGATCAGTAGTCTCTGCCTACCCCAATGGGAACTAATGGCGTGAGTATATGTATGTATGTATGTATGTACGGCGATAGGCCTGCCCCCTATCACGTGAGTACACTGTCCAAGCAAAACGTGGGTACCTTCTCTGGAAACTAGATGGCGCTGCCATGTGAGTTCAGAAGTATTGGTACCTCTGCCAACCCCTTCGGGGATAAACGGCGTGAACGTTTATGTTATGTTATGTAAAATAATTGTATTTTTGTTTTTATTCCAAATAAATGTTTTTTTCTTTCTATTCTATTATTAGACTCAAGAACACACAATCCGTCGCTCACCAAATCCATATTGCCATCGCAGCTCCCGCATGCGCATGCGCAGCGCCCGCGATTCCTAATCTACCGTCAGGGTTAGGTTAACGAACTCAACGGTGACGATAAACTTTGCCATAGCTGAGAGATGAGCTGAATTACAATTATTAAGCCGTTGTTTCAGGTATTAACATACGTCATACATACATATACTCACGGCTATAGATCCCTAGAAGGGGTGGCCAGTGCTGAGGAATAAAATATTCCTCAGCCACTTTTGGATATTTTAGTGGGGAAAAGATGGTAAAATAAAGGTTGTTGGTGATGGGTCTCCAACCGCATTTAAAAGCCCCAATACCGTAAGTCGCCTCTTACGTACACCCACCGGAAGAAATGGGGTAGTGCTATTCTAAGCCGACACTACACGGCATCAGGTATTAAGAATCCTTTGTAGGCCCAATTCTTGATCTAACTCAAATGTTCAAGCTGTTACAAGTGTCCGAGGGTCTGATACTTCTTAACACCATTGTCACCTGGTGTTCAGAATACCCACGTTTTGCTTGGACAGAGTAGTCACGTGATAGGGGACAGGCCTATGGCCGTTTTACGCGAATATACTGTCTCATGAGGAAGTACAACTTAAACATAGAGACAAATATAAACTTATTTTACAATTTTACATTACTAGGTATAAGGTTTGATGAATTTATAATTATTATATTTAAAATTATTATTTTGCCGTGTAGTGTCGGCTTAGAATAACACTACCCCATTTCTACCCGTGGGTGATCGTAAGAGGCGACTAAGGGTAAAGGGGCTTTTTAAGTGATTTTTGGGCGATGTGGTTGGAGACCCGTCACCAAAAACATTTTTTATTATTACCATCCTTTTCTCAATCAACTTCCAGGAGTGGCTGAGGAATTTCTCATTCCAAGGCTCTGGCTACCCCGTTAAGGGATTTATAGTCGTGAGTATATGTATGTATGTATGTAAATTTATAATTGTGTAAGTGTTGTGTACGCTTTTAATTGGCATACAATAATAGAATTAGACATTTAGTTATATATAACTATACATTATATGTAACCCATATAACCATATGATTGTATTAATATGTATGCTGTTGGTGTTTCTTTATATAAATAAATAAATAAACATGTGGGTTAACAAACAAATCTGTCCTCTTTACAATAAGTATATACAGATTGAAATTCTCTGTGTAGTGTCGGCATAGAATAACACTACCCCATTTCTTCCGGTGGGTGTACGTAAGAGGCGACTAACGGATTTGGAGCTTTTAAGGGATTTATGGGTGATGTGGTTGGAGACCCATCACCGAAAACCTTTATTTTACCATCTTTTCCCCACTAAAATTTCAAAACGTGGCTGAGGAATTTGCAATTCCTTAGCTCTGGCTACCCCTTCTAGGGATTTATAGCCGTGAGCATATGCATGTATGTATTGAAATTCTATCAAGTGGCCCCCTTGCTCTATAGAAAAAAAATCTGTTCTATTCCATTCCAACCCAATCTAAACTACAATAAAAATAATCTAGTTTCGTTAATTGCGAATAAATCACGCGAAAATAATGAAGGTAATGGTTAAGTTTATTACACCATTGTCCGCGGGGTTCTCACGTTGCGATAGGTCAATGGATCTAGGTTGCGCATGCGCATTTCGCGGGAAAAACTTGTGAAGCGAGATCGCTGCCCCTTGGTATGGGGCGTGTGAGAGTTTGTCACGTTTAAATGTCAAATTGGAGTGACATGTGTCATACTTTATTAATATCATAACATTAATTTCAGTAAAAAATTTAGATAGAATTGAGTTTTTTTACAAAATACATACATGATCTTAAATCATAAATGTCGTATAATTGTATATCATTAATTATATCATCCAGTTAGTACTCCACAATTCATTATTATATAATTAAAGAGCTTATTCCATTTGTCTGAATGAAGACGTCTGAGAGCCACAGAATTTGAATTCAGACTAGTGGAATAACGTTCAGAACGCTAGGCTTCTGAAAAGTAGACAAATTTGTGTAGTGGAATAACAAGCGTCTGCGGCAGTAACTTCGAAGGACGTCTGAATTCAGAAACGACAAAGTGTAATGGAATAAGCTCTTTAGGACCAACTTCATCTGTTACTATGTCTATAAGTCTATCATTAAAAAATTATTTACTTTTATTAAGACAGGTAGCACAATCCGTATCAAGACCAAATCTATGAGATCGGCAATGATCTCATCATAATATTGACGGAGCAATTCACATGGACATGTCAAACATGTGGTAACTCGGTTATGTTTGTAAACGGTGAGATACATCATAGGAGTGTGAAATTTACATTTGGGATTAAACATACATGCATATACTCACGGCTATAAATCCATAAAAGGGGTAGCCAGAGCTGAGAAATTAGAAATTTCTCAGCCACTTTCGGAAGTTGCATGGGGATAAGAATGTGAGATAAACGTTGTTGGTGATGGGTCTCCAACCGCATCGCCCGATAAAACCTTAAAAGCCCCAATACCGTTAGTCGCCTCTTACGTACACCCACCGGAAGAAATGGGGTAGTGTTATTCTAAGCCGACACTACACAGCATTGGGATTGAACTGTAAATGATATAGGATTATTTGTTTGCATTCTCAGTAACATTGATGTGAATTATAGATGTAAAAAGAATATGAGAGGTGAGCAATTTTTGGTAGTATACATATACTCACGGCTATAAATCCCAAAAAGGGGTAGCCAGAGTTTCAGAGCACTAGCTAGAAGTAGATAGGGGACAAGATGGTATAAATAAAGTGCTGTTTGTGATAGGTCTCCAACCGCATCGGCCCGAAACTACTTAAAAAAAGACCCAAACCCTTAGTCGCCTCTTACGACACCCGTGGGTAGAAAGAGGTAGTGACATTCTAAGCCAACATTACACAGCTACATGAATACTACTTTTATCTTACTACTTTTTACGGTAAGCGAGACTTGATTTTCTACATGTATTGGATTACGGGATCGCCTTTTACATCACCCACGGAAGTAGAAAAAACGCGGTAGTGTTATTCTCGTACGACACTACACAGCCACGCATCAGTAACGGATCCAGTATTGCAATAGCGAACAAAAAATCGAAAGTTTAATTACACGCCAGCAATTACTGTACAATTTATTTGATAATTAATCTTTAATTGCTTCGTTGTTTATGAAGTTATAAATGATTAGTTTACATCTTGGCATTGTAAGAAAATGACATGACAACTAGACACTACTAGGTACTAGGTAGGTCATGACTGACATATAGACAGACGTATGTCACACAAACACAAACGTTCACGCCGAATATTCTCAAAGGGGTTGGCAGAGGTACTAATACTTCTGAACATCACGTGACTTTCTCACCTGGTGTTCAGAGTACCCACGTTTTGCATGGACAGCGTACTCACGTGATAGGGGGCAGGCCTATCGCCGTTTTGTACGAATACACTGTCACATGACTAAGTACAACTTAGCCATGTGGGTTTCCTGACGATGTTTTCCCTCACCGTTAACAACCGTGATAAATTAACCACACATATGTCTTTTGAAAAGACAGATTGGTGTAGGCCCGACCCGGGATTTAAACACTAGTCGCTTGCACGTTAACCGGTGTTCTACCCATTGAGCTATCACGTCGTCACATATAGAAGTATGTCACAGACACTTATTTCTGAAACTGTTTAGATTATTATAGTTTCTAGCTTTGAAGCTCTGGCTACCCCTTTATGGGATTTATAGCTGTGAGTATATTATGTATGAGTATGGTTATGTAGGTAAGACAATAATTGAGGTTGGATAAAAAAATGGTGAAAGAAATATATATATATAGCTAAAGTGGAAGAAAATTTTAGTAGAGGACGACCACGAAGGATACATTTAGATCAAATACAGAAAGTACTTAAAAAGTCAGGTGTCCGAAATCTGAAGAATAAAAGGGTAGGTATGAACTCGAGTGATTTATATCTAGGATCTAGGAGAACTATTTCTAGAATCGAACAAAGTAACGGTCGATAGTCTCTGCTTACCCTAACGGGATAATAGATTGAATATTTTAAACTTGGTACATAAAGAGTCTACTAAATGGTATAGGAGTCAAAGTGATTGTTGATCCATCACTAACCATTCTTTACGTGGCTGAGGAATTTCTTATTCCGAAGGTCATTCTACCCCTTTTTAGGATCGTGTACCCAGTTTTTTGTGAAGCGCTTTACATTTTTAACACGAAAGCTTTTTCTATTTATTTTACTATCCTTAATGCTTGATTCCGATATTACCATTTCACAATCATTGCACACAAATAATTCTCCAAACTTTAAAGTAATACTTAAACTAAAAACCCAACCCAGTCCAAACACCAAACAATACCTAGAAGGCTGCGCGGCGAAGGCTGTACCTCACATTTTTTCCCAAGACCATCTACAAAGCTCGAGGTCGTTGACCCTCGCTGCGCAGGCGCACACCGCGGTATAGTAAACATAATTTACTTTCCCTACTACTTATTATAATGGAGGCGAAATTGTACTTGTTATTTTGAGATTATATTTATTTGTTTGTTAGAAATATGTACAGATTGCCGTGTAGTGTCGGTTTAGAATAGCACTACCCTATTTCTTCCGGTGGGTGTACGTAAGAGGCGACTAACGGTATGGGGCTATTAAGGGATTTTTGGGCGATGCGGTTGGAGACCCATCACCAACAACCTTTATTTTTACTATCTTTTCCCCACTCAAATTTCCAAAAGTGGCTGAGGAATTTCTAATTCTTTAGCTCTGGCTACCCCTTCCTGGGATATATAGCCGTGAGTATATGTATGTATGTACAGATGCTAAAAAGGTTGCTAGCTAGGAGAACGCGAATATAATTGATTTACAGTATACTTTTATATACTATACTCGCGAATATGATCCTAAAAGGTTGCCAGAAATTTGTGTCAAAGTCGAGAGTAGACAAAGGTGAAATAAGGGATCAGTTTTCAACCCACCGTAAGATGATCAATCGATGTATTTTGCTATCTAAGAATGAGAATTAAAACATCATTCATTCTTATTCACATAGACAAGAGTATCGATCCTAATTAATCTTCACTTCAAGATACCAAAATGTTAACCAAAATTATATTATTTCTCTCTTCGGTTCGCATTGACAATATATATAAATAAGTAATGTATAAGAACAAAACCGGATTCATTTGTATGACGTAGACATAAAATATTGTCTTGCATCGAACCGGTGTCTCGAAGTTCAAGGTCACATCACGTCATCAGAACACTTGGAATCATTTACGTACTGTTTTTCAATTATCTATACATTTTCATAATTTGTATTGAAATAATTTGGAATTTGCATTAGAATGGTGAGAAAGAAACTTTATTTGTTACGGGTTTAGACTAACTTAGAAGTCTAGACCAGTAACGGGGATCTTTAATACATATACTCACGGCTTTAAATCCCTAAACGGGGTGGCCAGAGCTTTGTGAGAAATTCGTCAGCCACTTTTGGAAGTTGACTGGGGAAATAATTGTTGGTGACGGGTCTCCTGCCTTTTGGAGCCCACTCTCTATTTAGTCCAAGTGTGTCCTCCGTGGTCATCCACTACTAACATTACCATCCACACTAAAACTCAAAAAAAATAATAAAAAATTAGCTCTATCAATCATCCATAAGTATTCTTTATTTGTGTTAAATTGATAAATGATTTTGAAATAATTTTGAATTGATTTTTCTTAATATTAGAAAGATCTGGCTGGCAAGCCAAGATGCCTTTTGGTGACGTCAATCGGGTGTTCCGCGCTCTTGGGCTAGATATTATTCTAAGGTTATTTACTTTCTACATACATACATACATATACTCACGGCTATAAATCCCTAGAAGGGGAAGCCAGAGCTAAGGAATTACAAATTCCTCAGCCACTTTTGGGAGTAGAGTGGGGAAAAGATGGTAGAATAAAGGTTGTTGGTGATGAGTCTCCAACCGCATCGCCCAAAAATCCCTTAAAAGCCCCAATACCGTTAGTCGCCTCTTACGTACACCCACCGGAAGAAATAGGGTAGTGCTATTCTATGCCGACACTGCACAGCAATATTTACTGCCTATTATGTGATAATGAATTTATTATACTATGTTTCATTTAAGAAAAATTTAAAAGAAGTATAATATTCTTATAAATATTCTATTCTACATATAATTATTATTTAAGAATATTTAAAAAAAATAAAAATTACGAGCTCGATATTGTGACTCAGAGCAAATTAAATTATTGCGTCTTATGTTGACTTCAAAAACTTCATAAATTCCTTATTTCTGCACGAAAAAAATGTCACGAACTATCAAAGTAGTTGATTCTGTCAAAAAACTAGTTTAATCTAAAACAAGATTAGCATGACAATATGTTAATTTCGGCCGTGAAACTGCTACCTAGGAAAACGTTTTGGCTACCATAGCCTTCCGCCATTTTGCAATTAATGTAGTTTTACTACTCATATGAACGCCGCTCTGGCATTTTTTGCCGAAGTTCAAGTTGTGCTGTGAATACATACATATATTCACGCCATTATTTCCCATTAGGGTAGGCAGAAACTACCGATTGGAACTTTATATGATGCTGGCAAATCTCTCGAAATTCGAAAAAATATAATCGCTTCATTTACCTCAACTTGCGTAACAAATGGTAAAGGAAGCGATTCTATTGGCCTCTAGCCTCAGGATCTAACCCCAAACGAATGCAGTATGCAAAATGAAATGAGATAGTGCCATTCTTAACCCTATCTCCACAGAGTTTAACATACAACCATACATATACTCACGGCTATAAATCCCTTAACGGGGTAGCCAGAACTTAGGAATGAAAAACTCCTCAGCCACTTTTGGAAGTTGATTGGGGAAAAGATGGTAATAATAAATGTTTTTGGTGACGGGTCTCCAACCACATTGCCCAAAAATCACTTTATAAGCCCCTATACCCTTAGTCGCCTCTTACGATCACCCACGGGCAGAAATGGGGTAGTGTTATTCTAAGCCGACACTACACGGCAAAACAGACATACATAAATTAAAATGTGTCGGACAAAACATTAGTAACGAGTCACTGAACTAAGCGGTTTTCTTTGTCCAACGTATTTACCTCTCGGATGATTCACGTCGTGACATTCACTTAATACACTTATTTACGGTTACCTCCTTTTATTCTTGGATTCTTCTATAGTAGGTCAAGTGCGAGTTGCACGATTGACAATTGGTGATTAAGAAAATAAGAAACATTTATATTTAAATATTTCTTTGCTTTTATAGTTTGAAAACGAAATCGCAAAATTTCTAACGAAGGCGAGAATCTGTAGTGGAAAGAATAAAAGAGCATGTAAGAAAAGAAAAAAAAAGAAAAGAATGTTTTTATTTAGCACACATATACAGTATTCATACAATAATTTAAAGAAATGGTTTCGCTAAATTGGGCCCACAATCAGTAATTTCTGATTCATATATGAGAAGAATGATGAATAAAACAGAATTAAGAGAGATTTGTCAGGATCGTACAAAGTTGCGATCGATGCCTACCCCAATGGGAACAACGGGCGTGAGTAAGTTAGTAAGTTCTATAGTTAATAATATGAATTTCAAAATTATGTAAGCGATTTCGGAAAATTTGTTAAACCCGAAGAATGGTCACTATATTGCATTCGAACTATTTTTGTAGATCTACTAAATTATTATCATATATATACCGTGTAGTGTCGGCTTAGAATAACACTACCCCATTTCTATCCGTGGGTGATCGTAAGAGGCGACTAAGGGGTATAGGGGCTTTTTAAGTGATTTTTGAGCTTTTTAAGTGATTTTTTACTATATTTTCCCAACTAAACTTATATATGTGGCTGAATAATATCAATTCTGAACCTAAGCTATATTGGCCGATTTATGACCGATGTATTAAGTTTATAGCTTGAAGTACTGAACCGGAAATGCACCAGGTAAATGTAAAACACGGCAATGCGACAAGTTTTACCTCAGTATAGGGTAAGAACTGAAATAAGGCTATGAATGATGTTGAACAGTAGTACCTCTGCTTGTTCTTTCGATAGTGTATGAGGAAATAGCCTTAACTTGATTGAGTCTTGGTCGCGAGTGGTCATGTAACGATACTATCATAATTTATTTACATACATACACATTAATGTATTTGTACATACATACATATACACACGGCTATAAATCCCTAGAAGGGGTAGCCAGAGGTAAGGAATTCGAAATTCCTCAGCCACGTCTGGAAAGTTGAGTGGGGAAAAGATGATAAAATAAAGGTTGTTGGTGATGGGTCTCCAACTGCATCGCCCAAAAATCCCTTAAAAGCCCCAATACCGTTAGTCGCCTCTTACGTACACCCACCGGAAGAAATGGGGTAGTGCTATTCTAAGCCGACACTGCACAACAAAAGCCGACGTTACACAGAAAATTGTATTTGTGTTATTTATAAACTACAAAACGCCATTCACGCTGTGATAGCTCAGTGAGTAGAACACAGCTTATTTTGACGATGAAAGTTCAAATCCCGGAGCGGGCCTACCCCAATTTATCTTTTTTAAAGACATATGTGTGGATAAGTTATCATGGTTGTGAACGGTGAGAGAAAACGGAAACCCACATGGTTGAGTTGCACTTAGTCATGTGAGAGTGTATCTGTACAAAACGGTGATAGGCCGTATATCTTCGGAAGGGATGGTAGAGGTACTACTACTTCTGAACATCACGTCACATTTTTGCCTGGTGTTCCGTGTACCCACATTTTGCTTGGACAGTGAACTTACGTGATAAGGGGCAGGCCTATCGCCGTTTTGTACGAATACACTTTCACATGATTAAGTACAACTCAGCCATGTGGGTTTCCTCACGATGTTTTCCCTCAACGTTACAACAATGATAAGTTAACCACACATATGTCTTTTAGAACTGACAAATTATCGTAGGCATGACCCGGGATTCTAACCCTTATTGTCTGCACGATAAGCGGTGTTCTACACACTGAGCTATCACGGTGAGAAATTAATTTTAGTGCTTTAGTTACCCTTTCTGGAATTATAGCCGTGTGTATAACTGCAAGTTTCCATTGCTGCTTGAAATAATTGTTTCCTGTCGCCTGCATATAGGCGCGTAAGGGCCGGCGCTGACTGCCGGCATGGCATGGCAAAGGATTTCGGTACAGATATAGCATTTTTAATCTTATTACCATGCGTATAGAATTCATTTTGACACAACGATGCCGAGGAAGGCCGCGGTAGGACAGAACGTCGGCATCGTTGTGTCAAAATAAAGTAAAATGAATTCTATACTCATGGTAATAAGATTAAAAATGCTATATCTGTACCGAAATCCTTTGCCATGCCTTGCCGGCAGTCAGCGCCGGCCCTAAGGCGCGTTCCCTTACATTACTTCTTATTACTTTCGAGCTAAAGTAAAAGAGATATTTGGTACCTCTTTCACACCCTTACGAATACATTGTGGTGAAGTTAGATTTTTGCTAATATTTATCTCGGTTTCCTTAAACCGCTTTTCATTTACTTTTATTATAAAGTGAAATAGTATTTAAGTCTGATTCCTGAGTAATAAAGAACTAAAAACTACTTTCGACCGACTTTAAAAAAGGAGGTAATCAATATGATTGTATGTTCTTTTTTGTATGTATGTTACGCGATTTCTGAGTTATTAGGCTATGAATTTCTAAACTTGTTTTTCTGTTCTGTTGGATATCCTATAATTTATTAGGGTTTGGTTGTATGGTTTACAAACATATTTCAAAAATATCATTATGCATACGTAGACGACGCTGTTGTTTATCGAGTTTTGTATGAAATTTTGAGATTCCATCAAATAGCTGTGAAGGCGGTCTCATTTTCGTTAAAATAGCGATCGTGCAATGGTGATCAATAGTCTCTGCTAGCTCTGCCTACCCCATTGAACACTAAATGCGTGAGAATGAAGTTTATATGAATGTATGTTGATAGGTGAAAAAGCGGGTCGAGTCCGTAGATAGAAGATTTTAAGAACTTAGATGGATACAGGAATTGAAAAAATATGGATGCATAAAGTTTTGCAGTGTAGTGTCGACTTAGAATAGGACTACACAACTTCTTCCCGTCAAGAAGCCACTACGGGATTATAGAGCGATGCGGTTGGAGATCTATCACCAACAACCTTTATTTTACTATCTTTCCCCCCTTACCTCCCAAAAGTGGCTGAGGAATTTCTGATTTAGAAGCTCTGGCTATCCCTTTTAGGGATTTATAGCCGTGAGTATGTGTATGTATGATAGATAATATACGACAGAAACAGTGTGTCGATTTGGTCTGTACTTTGATTCATGTCAAAGCGGCTAAAAAGAGCGTTATCAGATATATTTATATTTAATATACGTGTATTATGTTTTTTGTATCATAATTTGGTGTGGAGTAGTGAAAGAACTGACCCGTAGTATAGTAGTATTATCAAAAACGTCATTTATATTTTTATTCTCGTTTATCAAATTTGTTTTGTAATAAAATACACTCTGATTACCCCAGCCAGACATAACGTGCGTGTAAATACGTTAGGAACATTCATCGTTAAAACAAAAAGTACTAACAACTAAAACTAATTATAATCAACACGATAACAGATCGCACCCTTACGCATTCTATTTATAGATTTTAACACATCGTATATGGCTTTCCGGCTTTAAAACTGTGAACTAAACACAACTGAATTGAAGTTATCAACTTTACTATCACAATAATCTGATTATAATCAGTAAATACGTTTTTCTATTCAGTTCTACCTACGTCAAAGATAATAACATCCCTATTTCTTTGCACGAACGTTTGTAACTTTGAGTAAAAGTTACCAAATTTGGTAATAAAATGAACAAGTGTAAGTATAAATATATAGTTCACTTTACACACCTGCTATCCTCAAAACAGCACGATCAGCAGGATCCAGCTGAAGAATGGATAAAGGCTTATCCTTTGCCCATTCCTTCAAGCTGAAATCATTTTCAAATTCCATTTTCGTGTCATCCAAATTGCGAATCCTCGCGCAAACCCTCGAACATAATTGATTCAACACTGACACCGCACTAATCAACACTATACATGTTTAAATCACTATGAAGAGAGTAAACAATACAAATTCATTCTCATATAAAAATCGATAACGATGTAAATTTCCCTCTTTTTACACTTTCACTGCATTCGATTTTAATCGGATTAGAAGGAGCGCGGTCTGGTATTGATACTGCTAATGTATAAATGAGAATGTAGGACGGAAAAGGGACCACAATGAAAGGATTAGAGGTTAGATTTTATCAAAATAACAAAGCGTCACTGCACCGGCGAGCGTACATGATGCTACTGATTAGTTCCTTTCTTTACCGCCTACAGCGCTTGTTATCAGCTGTTCTCGGCGCATGTCTGTCTAGTATTATACCTCAAAGTTAAATATTTTTATTGATCTATAGAAGAAGCGCCCACTTTCTAGCATTTTAATTTGCCAGGCTTATACAATATTTTGCTGGTAACTGCCATCTGTTGATGAATAGCGGAACTAAAAAGTGTATAAAAATATTGCCATGTTAAATAAATCAGGAACTAGTAGAAATATTACTACATCTAAGTTTGCGTGACTTTCAGGATATGTAGTCTACTCATTATTATGACAATGCGTATAAACGTACGCGCGTACCATTTTTAATAACTAGTATATAACCTTGAAATAACACAGCTCCTCTTGCTGGAGACGCAATTCAATGTATGTGGTTATTCTTATCTTGTCAATTCGTATGTGGTTATTTTTATCTTATCAAAGTTCTTAACAATGAGTCAATGCCCTAATTATATAAAAAAAAAACTATTTTGAAGCATTAAAATGACTCAAACTATTCTTGACCTGTTAAAGAAACGTCGCAACTCAAATAGATGGCGTTCTTTTTTATATAACCTTAAAGTTGGTGTATTTTGCGAGTTCATGCCGTTTACCCCTGAAGGGGTTGGCAGAGGTACTAATACTTCTGAAAATACGTGACGTGTTATTGTCACCCGGTGTTCACAGTACCCACTTTTCACTTGGATAGTGCAACTTAGCCATGTGGGTTTTGTCACGGTGTTTTCCCTCACGCACCGTTAATAACCATGATAAATTAACCACACACATGACTCTAGAAAAGACAAGTGAAGGCCCGACCCGGGATTCAAACTCACGCCTCTACGTTGTGAAGAGCGGTCGTTCTACCCATTGGACTGTCATGGCTGTCCACGTCTGCATTAATATATAATGCAAACGATAAGTTGATAAGAATTCACCTACCTACCTACACTCACCGGCTTTAATTCCAAAAAGGTGTAGCCAAAGGTAGGTTAGCGATCAGAAATTCATCATCCACTATTGGAAATTGCGTGAAAAATAACAGTAAATATAGAGAATAGAACAAGACGATAACTATTATAGACTAGCTGACCCAACAGACTTTGTGCTATCAAATTTGCTTATGACAAAACTTCAGGCGTTTTTTCCGGTACTCTCAGTTCAATCAGGCGTGAATATTTTATTAATCATTTTTTTCCGCTATAAAAATCCTCCTATTTGTTAATTTGGGTCATTATCTAGCATTCTGCCAAATTTAATTCATATACAATTTACAGTAAACATATAAAGCCTACTCCCTGAAAAAGGGCAAAGCCCTGTAAACTTGGAACAAGTAGTAAACTAATAATACATTTTGGTGAAAGTTTCATGAGTAATCTGTGTAATGTCGGCTCAGAATAGCACTACCCCATTTCTTCTGGTGGGTGTACGTAAGAGGCGACTAACTGTATTGGGGCTTTTAAGGGATTTTCGGGCTATGCGGTTGGAGACCCATCACCAACAAACTTTATTTTACCATCTTTTCCCCACGCAACTTCCAAAAGTGGTTGAGGAATTTCTGATTCATTTGCTCTGGTTATCTCTTTTAGGGATTTATAGCCGTGAATATATGTACGTATGTTTCATGATAGAATAAGTAAAATAGATGAAAAGTTAAAAATTAACAATATTAAAATCAAAAAATATTAAAATGTTCACAAAATAGGTAAGTGTATTCGGACTTGTATGTGTGTGTGCGTGTGTATGTTTGTGTCTGTGCATGTGTGTTTGATTTAGTGCGAGAATGATATATTTCGCATACATTGTGTACTTGAAGAGCCTTTTCACCACAAACACATAAAAATCCAAACATCTAAACTTCCATTAAATTCATTTCATTAAACATAATATGACATAATAGGATATAAAAATAAAAGGCAGCTAGCTATTCGTGGATAAGATATTGTATTGTTCGGTGCAGATGGAAATCCCAGCTTCCATCGTCAATAGCCACCACGATGCACAAAAACCAAACGGTTTTTGACTGGCGCGAGCAAAAACTTATTGATCTTTCGTACGTCACCTCATGTGCACCGCGGTACCAGTGGATTACCCACGACAAGGTTCAAGTACAAAGGGTCCGGCAGCAAGGAAACGCACAGTGTGCTAAAACAAGTTGCATGCGGTGTTCTCAACATTACTTTTTTGGGTAATAAGAATTAAAAATATGAGGAAGTTATTCAAAAGGGAAATGTGGTGAATGGGGCCATAAACAGTCTGAAGTTGAGACAGTCGTTGATGTGTGTGTATCCAATCCATGTACATAAAGAATGATGTCTCCAGATATTAATCCTTCAATCTTTCTGGTAGCCTTAGATTTCTCCTAATATAATCCTTCTTCCTACTTCTCCAGAATTCTCAATAGCATCTCCAGCACTCACTGCTACATTATTAACCTCTTGTAGTTGTGAGGGCCCATGACCTCTTGTAGTTGTGGAATTATTCTTACATAAGGTAATATGGGAAAACTTCAGAAAATATTTTGTATTTGTTTTACATTCCAAGAAGATAGTTTCTTTATCTTTATTTAAATGTGAAAATCAATGATTTAAACTTTTTCCTTAATCGTACAACAGCTGCTCATCATCATGTATGTAAATAGTAGTATGTAAGTATAGTAAATCAGTATCACTTGCTTAACGAAAACTGAATAACTGTTGGGCAAAAATTTAATTTACCATAATTATTATAATTTGGTAGTAATTTACTCACTGTGATGGTATACTTTGTTGCTATAACTACCAAATGTCAAACTTTGGGCTGTGCTGCGCCGAGGTGCGCGTATTTCAAATAATCTACAACAAACACAATAACTTTATTCATGATTAGGAATCAATATATATAATTAAACTAAAGTTAATGTTCATTAAGTTATTTTCCATGAAGAAGTTAAAACTGCTTAAAATTGCTTCTAAAAAATAACGGTTGTTCTGTTCTTTGATGTAAAGTTTATTTGGTCGATAAAAGGAATAAAAAACTGTGTGTGCAAAAATTTTATTTTATTATCATGATCTGAAGTTTTATTCATTGACATTCCTCCGTAGTGTGATGGAAGACAGTCACCTAAACAAATCTGCGAAGGTATATTCTATTACTTTTTATTGGTCAGTATAAAACTATAATTATATAAACCCGTGCCGTGTACTGTCGGCTTAGAATAACACTACCCCATTTCTACCTGTGGGTGATCGTAAGAGGCGACTAAGGGTATAGGGGCTTTTTGAGTGATTTTTGGGCGATGTGGTTGGAGACTCGTCACGAAAATCATTTATTATTACCATCTTTTCCCGAATCAATTTCCAAAAGTGGCTGAGGAATTTCTCATTCCAAAGCTCCGGCTACCCTGTTAAGGGATTTATAGCCGTGAGTATATGTATGTATGTATTAAACTCAACCAAATTTCTTCATTAAGTGGTCTATTGTAAAGAATCGTTTTGTGAAAAAAAAGTTTATTTCACAGAATATAATCTGATATTTTTTTAAATGTCCTTACCTTTATAGGTACTCTTACCTATCTACCATACCTTTATCAAGTTCCGAAGTAGCTTTTTTAGAAAAGAACCAATAGGAAACTTGTAACAGTTGACTAAAAGCATAATGCTTTGGGCCATGCAGTTGGAGACCCATCATCAACAGTAGTATATTTCTACCATCTTGTCCCTTATTAACTTTCTAATGTGGCTGAGGAGTTTCTGGCTTTGTAGCTCTGGCTACCCCTTTTTGGGATTTACTGCTGTGAGAATATGTATGTAATATGTAATTATCTATTTTATTCTAGAAGTCATTTTCGAAACTTACTTTGGGACTTATTTTGGCGGGAGCACAAATTGGAGCGAACGACGGCCCTCCAATAGATTTAAATAACACCATAGCACCATCCAGTAAAGCACGAAAAGAAATCGTTATTGATTTATGAATAAATAATAGTAAAAAGTAAAAAAAAAAAAACTTGTTTCTAACCTAATCTGTGTGGTGTTGCTATATAGTTAATTTAATACAAACTTATTAGTATTGCTGGACCAAGTATTGCATCTTGACTTTCCCTCTCATTACATACATACATACATACATACATAAACTCACGGCTTTGAATCCCTTGAAGGGGTAGCCAGAGCTAGGGAATCAGAAATGCCTCAGCCACCTTTGGAAGTTGCATGGGGAAAAGATGGTGGAATGAAGGTTTTTGGTGATGGGTCTCCAACCGCATCGCCCAAAAATCCCTTAAAAGCCCCAATACCGTTAGTTGGCTCTTACGTACACCCACCAGAAGAAATGGGGTAGTGCTATTCTAAGCCGACACTACATGGCCCTCTCATTAAAACATTTTATATATTATAATTTGAATATAAACTGCTTATACTTTCAGTTTAATTCACCACTGAAAAAGACCAGAAGGTGTTTTGTAAAAATCCAATCAAAAAGAGGAAATCTGAATGCAAATTACACAAAACAGGATCGCTCCTGCAGTATTACAATACCAGATAATATAGATATGAGACACAATCAGTTTGTATTTGAGAGCAAGGACAGTGAGGATATGCTGAACCGAGGGTACATTGATGAGGATCTAGGTGATAATCCTACATATGAGGATCCTAGGGATGTTATTGGTATGAATTTTATTTTTTACTGGTCTGGTTTCTTGGTCTCAAGTGTGCACATCTGGAAAAGGATGCACAGGGTCTTAAAAGTAGGAGTCCCTTCTTAGAGCCCCTTTGCTATAATGTGTGTATGTACATGCATTTATTTAGTTCTAAGTTATTTTGATATTTAATGTAGTCTTAAGGTTTTGTCAGAGCTGATAATCTGAGCTACTGGCTAGTGCATAGATCAAACTCTTTCTCGATCCCCGCTGAGTGCAACATTTTTGTGCTGAGCATAAAATATTGTTTCTTAGTCTTGGATGCTCTTTATATGTGTAATATAATATAAAATATATTGATGGGTTAGTATCCCATAATTTAACTTTTACGACTTGGTCTGTGTATAATATGTCCGTATATATTTATTATTATTGTAGTCATGTTTTCAATTTTAAGTATCTGTAAAACACAAATGAAATCATTTACATACATACATACATGCATATACTCACGGCTGTAAATCCCTAGAAGGGGAGCCAGAGCTAAGGAATTAGAAATTCCTCAGCCACTTTTGGAAATGTAAGTGGGGAAATGATCGTGAAAATATAGGTTGTTGGTGATACACCCACCGGAAGAAATGGGGTAGTGCTATTCTAAGCCAACACTACACAGCATAATCAAAATCATTTATTATTATCATCATCATCATTATATCTGTCATTATTAGATCTAAAAACAGTATACATTGCTCAGGCATTATTGTTGCTTAAGTTCAGCTGTTGTTTGAGATAAACAGAGATTGAAGAAACCTTAGATATTTGAATGATAACACTACCTCTAATATGTTGTATTCTAAGACCAATATCAGGGCTTACAATTTTAAGATCACTTCACAGATTTATATTCAATAAATAACGAATAAATTTAATTTCCAAACACATTAGTTTCAGTACAGTCAAGATATTACCTTGTACATGTATTGAGTTGAGTTCCTGTGGCCCCACACTAGGCAAACCTATAACGTGGGTACTTAAAAAAAATACATGAAATATACAGAAATTGAGTTACCTACAAACACACAAGTAATCTATTTATGTTTATAAAGTATATTCTAGCTTGGGTTAAATTAAACATAAAATTAAAAGATTCTAACAGAAATCAAGAAAAAAATTATTTGTATTATATTGCAATTTGCGTGGGTGTGTGTGTTTTAATGAGTATGTATTTGACAATGAACTTAAATACTTTCAGGTGTAAAACCAATAAAGCCACCTAGAAAATGTACTGCCAGACCGCTATCCCCCCGGATAGTGAGCAAAGATGGGAAAACTCTTCTGAAGGAACAAAAGAAAAAGTTATCAAAGAAATATGAACATCTAATTGTTACACTGATGGAAAGATGCGAGGAGAATATTGAAGTGGTAAGACTAAGTGTGTAAATAAAAGGACTACCCTATTTGCTGTGTAGTGTCAGCTTATAATAGCACTACCCCATTTCTTCCGGTGGGTGTACGTAAGAGGCGACTAACGGTATTGGGGCTTTTAAGGGATTTATGGGCGATGCGGTTGGAGACTCATCACCAACAACCTTTATTTTTACCATCTTTTCCCCACTTACATTTCCAAAAGAGGCTGAGGAATTTATAATTCCTTAGCTCTGGTTACCCCTTCTAGGGAATTATAGCTGTGAGTATATGTATCTATGTATGTACCCTATTTGCTCTGTAGTGTCAGCTTAGAATAGGACAAACTCATTTTGTAGACTTTTTTTTAGTGATAGTTCGCCAAACCTTTATTTTACAACTTCTTCTCAACACAATTTTCAAAGGTGGCTCGTAAGTTCACCTACCCCTACTAAAGATTTATAGCTGTGAGTATATGTATTTATTGAAATGAAATCTCTCATTCACTTGAAGAAGAAGTGATTGACGATTACCAACTCTTTTATTTTACCATCTATTCTCTACTCAACTTCCAAAAGTGGCTGAAGAATATCCAATTCTGAAAGCTTGGCTATTCTTTTTTGGAATTTAAAGCCGTTAGTATACTTATGTATGTATACCCTTTTCTCTGCATCACAGATAAACGATAAAGAATCCCAAATAACAAAACTGAAGACCAAACTAAAATCAGTACTGGAGTACAACAAGCGCTTTGCCCAAGAGAATGACAAGTTGAAAGACCAGCATCACAGTTTGCTGGCTTTCGTTGAGGATTGCAAGAGTGTGGTCCAAGATCTGGAGGTGAGGAAACAACAGCTGGAAATGAGAAATGAGGAATTGGAGCAACGAGTCAGGACGTTTGAAATACCTGATCGGGGTAAGGTTCAATGATTTATATTAAGCATTTTGGTAATAGATAATGTTAAAAAAAAGATTTCAAGTGGATTATTGGGTAAAGTGGCTAGAAACCAATCATAAACTTAATTTTTCATTTTTTTGGGACCTTATTTTTATGAAAAAGTTAATTTAATATGCAAAAAGAATAATCAAAGCAATAGGCTATTTGACAAAGTTTTGAAAACTATCTTACGGTGTTTATTTGTTTATAAGGAGACCTAATATAATACTTTTCTGTCTTCATTTTAGCTATTTTATTAAAAAACCGAAAGAGAAAATGCAATATTCAAATGTGCCGCGAAAACGCGAGTTTAAGTAATATGGCGGCTGTAGCACAAATGACGTCAATTCCGCATTATACACCAATGAGCGAAGCGATACACAGTCTGTTTGTGCGCAATTTACGTCATTATAGAAATAGCCAATTACGGTCGTTTTTAGTCACGTGATAGTTGCATCATAAAAACCTATTTTAGAAGACGGATTTTGGTTAAATAATGCAATATTTTTATCTCGCATTATTACCAATCGCTCTAAGAAAGAAATATTAAGACTAATGAAATACAAGAAATGTATATTCTTATAACAGTCAAATAGCCTATTTTAAGTCTGAAATCATTAGCTATCGTCTTACCCTAGACTATGAAGAGACTGAGAATCTTCTAAAAATAACAAAATAAATTAACGAGTAACCTAACACAAAACCACAAAGCTGACGCGCAAACACACACACACTTACACACACACATATACACCTACTCATTCATTATATTAACCTTATGTTAAATAATAAAAAATGTATATATTATTGTACCTAAAAAATATAATATCATATTATGAATGTAATTAATAAATTATTATTAATTATATTGTCATTGTATCCCAGATCTTTTTTGTATAATTTATTAGGCTGCCCGCGATTACGGCTGCCATCAACTGATCTGCCGACGCCGGACGAACACGGCAAAAAACCCGGACATTTGGGCGAAATTTCGTTTTTTCCCCGGACGCCGAATTTTTAGCAAAAAAAATGTCATATTTTTTTAAAATTTTATTCGTTCTTATTAAAATAGTATGAAGTCGGTAGGCACGCATGTTTAAAATATAACTCTTACTGTGGTAAGAAAATAATTATTGAACACTCGTTTTTAGGTATCAATCAAATTATTAAATAATAGGTACGTAGGTAGCTACTTCTATAAATTAACTATACTTACTAAGAGACTAAGGCCCACTTGCGCGGCTCGGGGTTAGCCAACTAACTCGGAGTTAAGGCTTAACTCCGGATTAGTTGGACCAAGTAACTCGGATCTTAATCACTTATAATTATAATTTTAAAATAGTCAGGTACGCAAGTAGACGCAACAAATAATAGACATTTATATAAAATAAAACACTCTTTCAGAGGTAACAAAATAATAATTATAAAACGCTTGCTTATTTTGGTGTCAATCCAATTATTATATAATTCGTTCTTCTAATGTACTAAATCGTTTATTATTTTAAAGTATTTTAAAGTAAGTATTTTAAAGTTAGGTGTGCATTTAAAGTCAACAAATAATAGATATTTACGTAAACAAAATAAAAAAAAATCTGAGGTAACAAGATAATTATAAAACGCTCGTATTTTTGGTATCAATCAACTTAATATAATACGTACTTTTAATGAATAACTGTACTTATTGGCAGATTATCGAAAGAAGGTACCATAACACATAGACACGTTGCGAATGTGTAGTGGCTATGCATCATAATAAATAATATTTACATATTCACAGACAAGCGCAACGTTTTCCCAAGTGTCTATGTGTTATGGTTCTTTCTTTAG
Source organism: Bedellia somnulentella (assembly GCA_963576735.1). Classification (NCBI taxonomy): domain Eukaryota; kingdom Metazoa; phylum Arthropoda; class Insecta; order Lepidoptera; family Bedelliidae; genus Bedellia; species Bedellia somnulentella. The sequence continues at coordinate 12,634,543 of OY755193.1, forward strand.
ATAATCTGCCAATAATCGTTTATAATTTTAAAATAGTTAGGTAGCCCTTTAATACACATATATGTGGATTATTAGTTAAACGTAGGAACTTAATTAATTATCTGCTAATTCTTTTAATTTTAAGTACCTAGATATTTTTTATTACTTTTCATATTTTCCAGTCTTTCCAATTTTTGCTAATACATCTTTCTTATCCAACAAGTATTTATAAAACTCCGAACAACTTACGTTCTTACAATTATACTTAATTTTAATCAAAGAAGAAACCGTGTTCAGATTTAGCGAGTTTCTTTCTTTCGTCCATTGCTGCGTGACAAGTGAAAAAACTCTCTCTACGTTGGCGTTATGGGCTGGAATGCAGAAGTAGTACTGAGCAATTTTTAGTAATTCCGAGTATAAGTGTGAGTTGGGGTTTTTGAAAAATTGTAATCGCCGTCAGTGACATTTAAGCTGTACGCTTTTAAGTTGGCCCATTCATCTATCAGCTTTGTGTCATCAATATCTATATTGATTTCCTTGAGGTAAATGACTGTTTTTTCAACATCAGACCACGGAGTACTTTCAGTGATGTTTGGCAACATCATCCAGTTGAATTTGTCGAAGTCCTTCATTGGTTTTTCCCACTTTTCTATGTAGGCTTTCATTTGTTTGTAAAAATCTGTACAATGTTTTTTAACTCTATTTTTGTGTTTTCGTTTTGTTTATTTACAATACTTTGAGCCTTGAGAGGCAAAAAGTTTTCATTTATTCTGTCTTCTAACGTTTTATTCAAAAATATCAATATGTTTTTGATTTCGAAAATGGAGTTATCGCTTTTCTCCAATTGCTCAATTTTCCCATGGAAAACGTACATCACTGAATGTATCAGAAACATATATGCCTCTGATAGAGGGTCGTCAAAAAATTTACTAAGATTTATTTCAAGTTATCGCTTACCAATAAAAAAGTGGGTTTCCCCTGATGACAAAAGAGTCCGGGTTTCACCCGGACTCGTTTAAAAACCCCGCCCGGACGTCCCCCGGACGCCCACCAAACTAGGACAAATCCGGGGAAACCCGGACGGATGGCAGCCCTACCCGCGATACAAGTCTAACCTAGTGCGGTGGCCACAGATATAATAACTGAAATGTACTGTTTTTGGAAATAAATGAATTTGAATTGTTTGGATGAATGTAATTTCCAATGGATTAAAGTGTGTATTAATATTTTTCATTATCCATCTTTAATTTGTTTACTGTTAATACTAAACCCTTTATATCTGAGATGACTCGCACTTGGCCGTTTTTTGTGACTTTTTACAAGTATTTATCTCAGTGATCTGACAGTAGCTTAGTGCCTTAAAAATCGTTTTTAGTTTCATATCCATAATACAAGATCTTCCTTACTCAAGACAAACTAATAAACTTATATTAATATATTTATTCCTATGTTACAGACACAAACATACCTCAACCGATTCCATTAGTAGAAGTGTGTATGAGTTGTAGCAACCGACAGATCTTGGCCACGCAGTTGAAGGAACATAATAACAGACTGCTAAAGGATATGGGAGCTATGAAGGAGCTGTTTTATAAGTATGTGTAAATAAGATGTGTTGTGTCGGCTTAAAACAGCATTAACTCTAACTTTGCCGTGTAGTGTCGGCTTAGAATAACACTAACCCATTTCTTTATGTGGGTATCGTAAGAATTATGGGGCTTAAAGTTATTGTTCGGCGATGTGGCTGGAAGGAGACCCATCATAAATAAATAAATAAATAATAAATAATCACCAAATATTCTTTCTTTAAGCATGTTTCTCCAGTCAACTTATAGTTGTGGATAATGAATTTCAGATTCTGAAGTCTTTTTGTGATAATACAAAATGCGTAGGGGTAGGTAAAGAATGCATGAAAGTTAGTTGGGGAAAGATATATATTGAGACAATGGAGATGGAAATGACAGTATAGAACGACTATGGAGGATAGATTTAGATCAAATAAAGAAAGGGGTTAAAAAGGTAGGTATCGGAAGTATGAAGTATGCTGTTCTTGCAGTCAGCACTATTATGCAATTTAGCAAGACTTGTTTTTTAGTCTCTAAGTTTTAATTTTTTTTTTATAATTTCATTAAATAATAATAAAAAAACATGTATGAAATGTTGATTAATGTAAATGTACCACGAGAAGCTTTCTAGGACTCTACGGAAATAAGCGTTAGTATATTGTATGTATAAATAAACATAGCTAGTGTAAGTAGAAGAGTGAAACGAAGGATGTTTAAAGAGAAGGCAAAAAACGTTAATGAAATTCTCTGTGTAGTGTCGGCTTAGAATAGCACTACCCCATTTCTTCCGGTGGGTGTACGTAAGAGGCGACTAATAATATAGCGGCTTTTAAGGGGTTTTTTGGCGATGCGGTTGTAGACCCATCACCGGCAACCTTTATTTTACTATCTTTTCCCCACGCAACTTCCAAAAGTGTCTGAGGAATTTCTAATTCTCTAGTTCTGGTTAGCCCTTCAAGGGATTTATAGCTTTGAGTATATGTATTTGTGTATGTAAAATTATCAAAGCGTAAAGCTAGCATCTTTGAGAATATTAATGAGTGTGAGAGTAATCAGATAGGTTTTTCAGAATCGCCCAGTCCTTCGCTTCCACCGAAATTAATGCTTAAAGTATTAAATAAATAAATATTAAACTACATTTACATACATACATACATATACTCACGGCTATAAATCTTTTGACGGGGTAGCCAGAGTTTTGGAATGAGAAATTCCTCAGCCACTTTTGGAAGTTGATTGAGGAAAAGATGGTAATAATAAATGTTGTAACTATATTTCTAGATTAAATATACAATTAGCGAGATACCAAGAAAAGGTGCGAGCGAATGTGACAAGTTTCTCACGAAACGAGAAGAATCCAAACAGTGCAGTCGATTCTTTGACAACTAGCTTGGGACACAAAACAGGTATGTAAAGTAGTTAAAACGGTATTAAATAAAACATATATATCTCCAATGAACACTGTTGAAGTATTTCAAGTAAAGATAATTTATTGCTTAACAACCGTGATAGCCCAGTGGGTAGAACGCTCGGTTATCGTGCAAACGACTAGTGTTCAAATCCTGGGTCGGGCCTACACCAATTTGTCTTTTCTAAAGACATATGTGTGGTTAATTTATCATGGTTGTTAACGGTGAGGGAAAACATCGTGAGGAAACCCACATGGCTGAGTTGTACTTAGTCATGTGACAGTGTATTCGTACAAAACGGCGATAGGCCTGCCCCCTATCACGTGAGTACACTGTCCATGCAAAACGTGGGTACTCTGAACACCAGGTGACAATTTAACGTATGACTTATTTGAGCTTATAATGATTTACAAACAGTAAGAAAAGTTATATCATACACATAGCCTTTTACAGTTCCAGAAATATTACACATGGATGAGTTGTCCGGTAAAAGTGGAAATGCAAATAATCTAAATCAAGGTCAACCATCTTCAAAAGTTGTAGATTTATCCGGATTGTTAAGCGCTCAAGCTCTTGGTAAGTAAACTAAGTAAATAACTAAAAATATTTTATCAGCCAATTGTACGGTTTTGATGATTTAAGTAGCTTACGCTGTTTCTATTACTTTTATAATTGATGATCCATAGAAACATACATTGTCAGCACTTTTTAAAAATGTGTATGAGTACTTGAAACAGAAAAATCGAACTAAAAACCGAAAATAATAAATAAAATACTAAATGCTCAAACTGGATTACAAAAACGAGGTTCTATTTATACATACATACATATACTCACGGCTATAAATCCGTAGAAGGGGTAGTCAGAGCTGAAGAATTATAAATTCCTCAGCCACTTTTGGAAGTTGCGTGGGGAAAAGATGGTAAAATAAAGGTTGGTGGTGATGGGTCTCCAACCGCATCGCCCAAAAATTCCTTAGAATCCCCAATACCGTTAGTCGCCTCTTACGTACACCCACCGTTAGAAACGGGGTGGTGCTATTCTAAGCCGACACTACACAGCTAATATTTATACCTCAAAAATATAAAAATACAAACATCTACTTATTTTTTTTTATGCGTAGCATTTAAATAAACTAATATCTAAAATAAAATTATTGAACTTGTATTCCTAACGCTATTTTTTTAGATCATTTTACAATGAACTAAAATCATTGTTAAAATTCCATCTCATATTTTAGCACCCTTACTCGACGCCTACCAAGAAAACATAATAGAAAAGGAATCCCTTATACACGACTACGAAAAACAATTCGAGAACATCAACAAGAAGTCCAAACAACTTCTAGAAGATAACAAGAAGTTGCAACAACAACTTCTGAACGCAGAAGAAGAGTTAGTGAGTTTAAGAAGAAAAGAGAAGAAGTTGAGTTTGGATACAGAGACGAGAGAGATTGAGATGGAGACTTTGGCAGAAAGAGCTGATAAGGCCGAGAAGAAGTTGAAAGAGGTGTATGAGTTGTATGAAGATAAAAGTGAGTTTGTAATTATTTAAGTATATATTTTTTGTATTTATATATATATTTTGTTGTGTAGTGTCGGCATAGAATAACACTACCCCATTTCTTCCGGTGGGTGTAGGTAAGAGGTGACTAACGGATTTGGAGCTTTTAAGGGATTTTTGGGCGATGCGGTTGGAGACCCATCACCAAAACCTTTATTTTACTATCTTTTTCCCACTAAAATTTCCAAACGTGGCTGAGGAATTTCCAATTCCTTAGCTCTGGCTTCCCCTTCTAGGGATTTATAGCCGTGAGCATATGTATGTATGTATGTATGTTGTTGTTTTTCTTATGATTATTTGTAAATGTCTTATGACGTGATTACACTATCCAAGCAAAACGTGGGTTCTCTGAACACCAGGTGACAATGTCACGTGATGTTCAGAAGTGTTCGTACTTCTGCCAACCCCTTCAGGGATATACGGCGAGATAGTTTGAGTTTGATGAACTATCTACTTACAATATTAATCTACTTAATTTTGGCTCAGCTATGTGTTACCGGATAAGATGTCCAGAAGGCCAAGCACGAGCCGTGTTTAAACTAGTTATCGCGTAGGATAAAGCAGCCATCTCTTACGCACTTACTTAGTATCGTATACTGCCATCTCATTCTAACCGTTATCCTGTCGATAAAGTAGCGCTCGTGCTTGCTATACAGGACTGTAATTAGTAACTATAACTTTCCCAGTAAAATTTAAACGCGGAAATGTTTTACATGAAATATATTCTTGAAAACCACTCAACTTGCAAAAGTGGCTGAGGAATTTATAATTTCTCAGCTCTGGCTATCCCTTTTAGGGATTTATAGCCGTGAGTATATGTATGTATGTATGTATATTCTTGAAAAGAAATTGTCTCTTTATTAACTGTGAAGTGTCGGTTTTGAGTAACGCTACCCTTTTTGTTCTCTTGAGAATTCGTTAGTGGCGACTAAGGGTATTGGGGATTTTACGTGTTTTTTTTTAGTCAAAAACTTTTTATTCACAACCTTTGCCCCACTCAACTTCCAAATGTAGCTAAAGATCTTTTTAAGAATTATATCTGTAAGCATATTAATTGTTTTCATATCTAACTCAAAACATGTGTGTCAAAGAGTGAAATCAGATAATAGTTATTATTCCATTTCATCTTAACTATGTTCCAGCTTATTATTATTATTTCTTTGTGTCACAATAAACTTTTTTTTTTATATGTAAATTCCCTTTTTCTTAACCTCAGTGGCAGCAATGATGCGAGACTACGAGGCAGTCCATCGCGAGTATTTCTCAGTGAGGAATGCTCTCCTCGCCAATGAGGATAAGATGGCCAGGACTGTGCCTGCCGATCTTCATGAGATGAGGGTGCGGGATTGTAAACGGTAATTGTGTTATCCTTTATTTCGCAACCTTTTCCCCACCTAACTTATTGTTTTGCGGTTTGATAAGTGATTAATAAATGAAGGAAAGAAAAAATTCGACACTAGCGGGAATCGAACCCACGACCTCGGGTATACGCCCCCGTCGCTCTGCCAATTGAGCTGTAGTGTCAAGTGGCTACTAGTGAGAAATTCTTCTTTTTAAAATAAATAGTTATTTCCTTAATTAGTTATAATCCCCACATGAAGTTTTCATGAACAAAAAATTCTAATTATATTTATAAGTGATTTTTGGGCGATGTGTTGGGGACCAATTATAAACAATATTTATTTTACAATAAATATTGTAAAGTACATACATACAAATTAATGCCGTGTAGTGCCGGCTATGCCGTGTAGTGCCGGCTTAGAATGTCGCTACCCCTTACTACCCACGGGTTTCGTAAGAGGCGACTAAGGGTATTGGGGCTTTTTATTGGATTTTTGGGCGATGCGGTTGGAGACCCATCACCAAAAACCTTTATTTTACCATCTTTTCACCACTCAACTTCCAAAAGTGGCTGAGGAATTTATAATTCCTTAGCTCTGGTTACCACTTCTAGGGAAATATAGCCGTGAGTATATGTATGTATTTATTTTACAAATATTCCCGAAATAAGTTCAAAAGTGGCTGAAGATTTTCTAATTATCAAGATCCGACCAACTTTTTTTTTTGGGATTTATAGCCGTGAGTATATGAATTAATGTACTTATATAGTAAGAATTTCAACGGATTACAATTGGCTTTTTGGCTCAATGTCCCTTCCAAATAATGTAACTTAGTTCTGGTAAAATTTTCACCTGTCCTTATATTTTCTCTGAGATAACCCCAAATATACAAAGTAAAAGGGATCTATAGAGCTAGTGTGGAAGGTAATGTTAGTAGAGGACGACCACGGAGAACACACTTGGACCAAATTGAGAGTGTGCTCAAAAAGGCTGGCGTCCGAAGTATGAAAAATAAAAAAAACATGAAAAGATTGATGGATGTAAACGAAGCTGGAGATGTTTGTCAGGATCGTACGAAGTGGAGATCGATAGTCTCTGCCTACCCCAATGGGAACTAATGGCGTGAGTATATGTATGTATACAAAGTTACAAAGTATTCCTACATACATATACTCACCGCTATAAATCCCTAGAAGGGGTAGCCAGAGCTAGGAAATAAGTAATTCCTCAGCCACTTTTGGAAGTTGCATGGGGAAAAGATGGTGAAATAATCGTATTGGTGATAGGTCTCCAACCACATCGCCCAAAAATCCCTTAGAATCCCCAATACCGTTAGTCGCCTCTTACGTACACCCACCGGAAGAAATGGGGTAGTGTTATTCTAAGCCGACGCTTCACAGCTAAATATTCCTTTTTATATTGTTTAGACTTCTCAAAGAACTAAAACACCAATACAGGATAGAATCAGAGAAGAAGACAGAACAACTTGCCAAGCTCAAAGAAGATAAGTTAGTATTGGAAGAAAGACTAGCGAATTCTTGCAAAGAACATGAAAAGCTTACTCAGGATCTACAAAAAGCTTTGAAAAGTGTTCGGTGAGTTTTTTTTGTATTTTTGTATTATGAGGCAAAATTTTATTAAATTACAAGTAAACCTATAATATCATAAATATTACAAACAAGTAAAAGGGGGTGAAATAACAAAAATAAATATGTGTAAGCTGTGTTGTGTCGGTTTACAATAGCAGTAAACTATTTCTTACTATCTCTTCTTTCTTGTCGTAAGACACGGCTTAGGGTTTTAGGGATTTTTAAGTGATTGTTGGTACGGACTCTTATTCTTTATTTTACCATCTTTTCCCTACTCAACTTACAGAAGATAATATTTTTTTTTATAAATAATTGACAGCTCAAGTTATCAACACACCTTGTAGGGTAGTTTCATATTACATACATACATACATATACTCACGGCTATAAATCCCTGAACGGGGTAGCCAGAGCTTTGGAACGATAAATTCCTCAGCCACTTTTGGAAGTTGATTGGGGAAAGGATGATAATAATAAACGTTTTTGGTGACGGGTCTCCAACCACATCGCCCAAAAATCACTTAAAAAGCCCCTATACCCTTAGTCGCCTCTTACGATCACCCACTGGTAGAAATGGGGTAGTGTTAATAATAATATGAAACTATTATAAAATTCATATTCATGTAATATTATTATTCATATTTATAGTTTAAACATGTATTGTAAATGGTCTGTTTTGTGATGCAAATTTAAATAAATAAATAAAAGAGGCTAAGTAATATATATACATTAAAATTTGGGCTGTCTCTTTTTGGGATTTACTGCCATGAGTATGTTTATATTTTTTGATGTTTAGTTAAATACAACCCTTGATATTCCATCTCGCCATCTTATATATTTATCCCTAAAGTTAATTTATTTTTTTACATACATACATACATACATATACTCACGGCTGTAAATCCCCAGAAGGGGTAGCCAGAGCTAAGGAATTAGAAATTCCTCAGCCACTTTTGGAAATGATAGTGGGGAAAAGATGGTTGGTGGGGATGGTATTTTTTTATTTTAATCTAAAACTCAAGAGTTCGTACTAATACTTCTGATCTTCACGTGACATTGTCACATAGTGTTCATAACACCCACGTTTTGCTTGGATAGTGTACTCACGTGATAGGGGCAGCCTATCGCTAAATATTATAATATTATTATCTAAAACATATAAATATATAGTAATTAATTTGCCGTGTAGTGCCGGCTTAGAAAGTCGCTACCCCTTTCTAACCACGAGCGTCATAAGAGGCGACTAAGGGTATTGGGGCTTTTTATTGGATTTTTGGGCGATGCGGTTAGAGACCTATCACCAAAAACCTTTATTTTACCATCTTTTCCCCACTCAACTTCCAAAAGTGGCTGAGGAATTTATAATTCCTAAGCTCTAGCTACCCCTTCTAGGGATTTATAGCCGTGAGTATACGTATGTATATAAATGTTTCAGCCAATACCGTCGCGCGGCAGTCATATTTCGCGCTCGTTTGAAATCAAGTATGGGTAGTCTCGCGTTGGGGAAGCGAGGGGGGCGGGGGGCAAACGTGGCCAGGATTATGGACTCTATTCGCATGGAGATAAAGGTGGGAATGGTTTGATTTATTAATAAATAATTCTAGTTTAAGACCTCGAAATATTAGAGTGAAATTTTATTTACCCCACCCTTAACATTTCGCTTGTCATGTAAATACTTTAGTCTAGATGTTCACAACATCTGTAAAAGCCTCAAAAAATCCAACCACGAATAGATGTTGTAAACAAATAAAACGCAGTTTATAGAAAAACAAGGTGTAATTAATATTAAATTGTCACAGTATATATACAATAATAAAAACATTTCGATACCGCGATGTAGAAACGTCAAGCAGCGCCATCTATTGGCAACATGAAGCAACAGAAGCTTCATATATGGAGCCTTAACATGCCGGCCGCCATGGACTTAGTCCAGAACAAAAACAAATAAGAAAATAAATGAAAAAATCTTTAAACCTTTAACTCTTTAACATTAAAAAATACTAATCATCGAAGCGTTAAATTTAGCAACATAAAAAATACATTTTAGTTTGTGACAGAAGTGTATATAAAACAAAAAAAACTCTAGTGATAGGTAACAAAAAATCTTTTTTCTTGATAGTAAAACATACATGACCAAATACATTAAAAATATAGAAACGTACATAATTCTCAGCCATCTATAGGCAACACAATTAGTTTTGATATCGGTCTTTTTAACAAGTTGCCCTTGTATTTAAGAGTGACTACACGGGTAAGCCCGTCCAAACCTGGATGTTTAGCAACCACAACTCCGAAAAGCCACTTTGTTGGTGGTAAGCCGTCCTCCTTAACCAACACAACACTACCAATATCAGGTTCGGGGATTTGTTCTCGCCACTTGTACCGGTGTTGCAAGTGTGTCAGATATTCTTGATTCCACCTGCGCCAAAAGTCTTGTGCCATTTTTTGAGTTAGTTGCCACCGTTTTAGACTACTAATTGATGAATGCTCGTAATTAGCTTCAGGGACTAACATCAATGGTTCTCCAACCAAGAAATGGCCTGGCGTTAATGGACTAGGATCCTCCGGATTATTGGATAATTGAGAAATTGGCCTAGAATTTAGACATGCTTCAATTTGCGCTAGCACTGTTGTCATTTCTTCAAAGGTCAGAGTACTATCGCCAATCACTCGCTTCAAGTGATGCTTTGTCGATTTAATACCGGATTCCCACAGTCCTCCAAAGTTTGGAGCACGGGGAGGGATGAAATGCCACGTTGTTCCATTTGTAGTTAACCAGTCAGCGATTTCAGCAGCCACATCCGATCTTTCTAAATCGACTAATATTTTAAGCTCACGTGCGCTTCCTACAAATATAGTCCCATTATCGCTCCACAATTCGGAGACATGACCTCTACGGGCTACAAAGCGTTTGAACGCCGCTAAAAAGGTTTCAGAAGTCAAATCGCTAACTGCCTCTAAATGAATTGCACGTGTAGCCATGCACACGAAAAGGCATATGTATCCCTTTGTGGCACGATATCCACGACCCTTGTTGGTCCTAATACTAATTGGACCTGCATAGTCTACTCCTGTTCTAAGGAAAGGGCGTTGTGGTGTTACACGACATATGGGCAATTGACCCATCATCTGTTGATTATTTGTGATCGAATGACGAACACAGATCACACATTTCCTCACCAACTGTCTCACCGCGCTTTTTGCACCTACCACCCAATACTTGCTTCTCAAAAAATTGAGGACAAGTTGAGGACCACCGTGCAGTGTCCTTTCATGAGCATCTCTTATTAAAAGAGTGGTAAGGTGTGACTTATGCGGAATAATAATCGGATGTTTCATCTCCTCAGAGATGGAAGTATTTTGTATTCTTCCGCCAACACGTAAAACGTTAAATTGGTCTAGGTAGGGGTTCAACGATACAAGTTTACTATTTTTAGTAACTTGCCCCCTTTTATGAAGATCTTGAATATCTTCATTGAAATTAATCTCTTGGCACATACGGATGCATATCATGAGAGTTTCATGCAACTCGCTTGCAGTTAATCTCATGTTAGTTTTAAGCTTATCTTTTTCAGGTTTTCTCCACTCTATGACTCGACGACAATACGACAGAACTCTGGTAAGTTTATTAAGACATGAAAATCTTTTAATTACATCATTTTCTTCCACTTCACTAGTAGTAGTTGCCTGACAGATTATATTTTGTTTTCTTTCTTCCAGGTGAGTATCTATTTCTTCTTTTTTTCTATAGTTTATTTTGTTTTCACTCAACCACTCAGGTCCTTGTGCCCAAAGTCGATATTTAACAAACTCACTTGCCAACATACCTCTCGAGGAACAGTCCGCAGGATTTTCTTTCGAAGCGACATGTGACCACTGATTGCCGTCCATTCTGGTAAGAATTTCAGATGTCCTATTTGCTACAAACGTTGTCCATCTACTGGGGTGACTCCTCAACCAGGATAGAACAATCGTCGAATCAGTCCAAGCGTGAATGTGATGTTTAGGAATATTAAGTGTTCTAGCAACTTCGTTTAACAACTTGGCAAGTAATACTGCACCACATAGTTCCAGTCGTGGAATTGATACCTGCTTAATGGGTGCTACTCGAGTTTTAGAAGTTACTAAACTCACATGGATCTTATCATTGGCATCGATCACGCGTATGTACACGACAGCTGCGTAAGCTACATTAGAGGCATCGGAGAACCCATGAAGTTCCGTAGACTTGTCATCAGAATTAGAACCAATCCAACGAGGGACACTAATTGATGTCAGAGACGGTAAATCATTTCTAAATTCTAGCCAACGAAAAAGTAAGCTATCAGGGATTTCGTCATCCCATTCAACACCAGATAGCCACAATTGTTGAATAAATATCTTCGCCTTAGTGACAACTGGCGCTATCCAGCCTAAGGGGTCAAATAAACGAGAGATTTCTGAAATAACCTTCCTTTTTGTTATAGGTGATTGAAGAGGAACAAGCTTCACAGTGAATTTAAACTGATCCGCTTCCCTATTCCACGTGAGACCTAGGATCTTCATAACTTCGTCATTCCTTATCTCCATAGTTTGCGGAGAAGTTTCATTGCCTCCCTTTATATTTTGTAGTAGTTCTTTGCTATTGCTAGAAACCTTTTGAAGAGGAAATCCTCCACGGGCAAGAAGTCTAGTAATCTCATCATAAACTTTAACGCCTTCAGCAACTGAATAACAACCAGTCATTAAGTCATCCACATAAAAGTCATTAAGGACTTTAGAAGCAGCTAAAGGAAACTCTTCCTTTTCTTGATAAGCTAATTCTTGCAAAGCACGTACAGCCAAAAACGGAGCAGAAGACGTCCCAAATGTGACTCTTAAAAGTCGAAAATGCTGCAACGCAGCATTTGGATCTTCCCGCCATAATATGCGTTGAAAATCTACGTCTTCCTTTGCGACCTTGACTTGAAGGTACATTTTAACAATGTCAGCAACAATTGATATTGGGTAGCAACGCCACCTCATAACTAAATGTCGTAATTCCGGCTGCAATGTTGGACCCACCATCAACTCGCTGTTTAATGATGTGCCAGTAGAATCCTTGCAAGAAGCATCAAAAACAACCCTAATCTTGGAAGTACTTTTATCAAGACGTATGACCGCATGATGCGGCAAATAAACAGCATTTGATTTATCCATTTCACTTGGACAAACCTTTTCCATGTAACCACAATTAAGATATTCACTTATAACCATTGAATAAGCCTTTTTAAATTGGGGATTACAATTAAAACGTTTCTCTAAATTCAAAAAACGTTTTCTAGCTATATCCTTAGAATTTGATTCCCTGTTAAATAGCTTATCTGACTTGAACGGGAGCTTGACTATAAAACGACCGGATTGGTCTCTGCATGTTGTTTGAACAAACAATTCTTCACATTTTTCTTCCTCTGAAGTTAGGTGCTTTTTATTTTCAGAAAACAAATCCGATTCAAGTTCCCAAAACCTTTTTAATAGTATTTCATCTTTATCAGAATGAGTTACATGCATGACTATTTTCTGACAACTTTCACCTTGGTTGATATCTACAGCCGTATCGCTTACCTTGCCAGAGAGGATCCAACCAAGTTTGGTATGTTGCGCGATCAAAGAGCCTGGTAGTCCTCTGTATAAACCTTCCAACAAGATCTGGCTATAAACGTCGGCCCCTAATAGCAAATCGATTTTACTGGGTATGTGAAACTTAGGATCTGCTAAAGCCAAGGATGAAACTGCCGGAGTAATATTTGCCAAAACTTTTTTGTTTGGCAAAAATGTTGTTAGCTTATCTAACACATGAGCCTTTACCGTTAAGATAAAGGTGGGGTCTAAACGGGATTGAATCTCTAAACCTACAGAAAACTTCGAAATTAAATTCGAGTTCTGATCGCCGCCTAGACCTGACAACAAACTAGCCTCCTTCACCTTTTGAAGGCCTAACGTTTGAACAGCAGCCTCTGTGATAAAAGAGGCTTGAGATCCTTGGTCTAACAAGGATCTCAACATGACTTGAGTATTGTTTCTCATCGACTTAACATTCACTAATGCTGTAGCCAACAAAACTTGGCCGCATGTGTTTGACAAACAAGAAACTATTTGAGAATTTGGCTTGACACCTTGAGCCTGCTCAGTTAATGTTGTGTCAACTACAGTCGCGACAACATTTCCTTCAGCAGGTTGATCAGCCTGAACGGCTGATTTAAAATTAGGATTTTTCAAGTGGAGTAAAGTGTGGTGCTTCTTTTTACAAATGTGGCATCTAGAAGTATATTTGCATTGGTATACTGAATGATTTGGTGTTAAACAGTTATAACAAAGACTATTAGTTTGGACAAACTTACGCCGGGACTCAATCGTTTCCTTACAAAACTTCTTACAATTTGCTAACTTGTGGTTTGCAGAACAAAATAAACATGTAATTACGGTAGTAGCAACGTGTGAACAGGTAGGCCTTTCTTGTTTCTGAATCTTCAAATCCAAAAACTCCAAAGATCTAAAACGCTGTTCCAAAAAATCTTCAAAGGTTTTTAAAGTAGGCAATTCTTCTTTAGATTCGCTTACCCTTTGTTCCCATAATTTGCGTGATTCCGAATCAAGTTTTTGAGTTATTAAATATATCACAATGACGTCCCAGGACTTAATATCAATACCCAAGTTTTTTAAGGCGTTTAAGCATTCATTAGTTGTATCTAATAATGACCTAATTGCATTTGATGATTCAGAAACAAGAATCTTTTGCCCTATTAGCCTTTTTAAAATACAATTTGCTTGGAATTTTTTGTTGTTATAACGATTTTCTAGTTGATCCCAACAAATTTGGTAATTGTCGGCTGTACACTGAATGTGCCTCAATAATTGCTCTGCTTCGCCAGTAACACAGCCTTTGAGGTAATGGAGTTTTTGAACATCATCAATGGAAGTTTCTTTATGAACCAATGAAATAAATAAATCTCGAAAACTTGGCCACTCTGCATATTTACCAGAAAATTTGGGTATTTCAATTTTGGGTAACTTTAAATTATTTATTGATTTGGACTCTGATTGACATGATACATTTGGTAACGGTTTTAAAGACAATATTTTTTCTTTTATTAAGGCCTTATAGTATATAAAAGTCTCTTCACAATTTTCGTAAATTTCATTTTTGCTATAATCAGTTTGCGTTAAAACATCTCTATTTAACTCAAAAACCAGTTTTTGATGGTTTGATGAAAAAGAAGTCCATAGTTTCTCCAACGACTCTAGCCTTGATTCCATAAAACTAATTGTAATACGATCTTTGGGCGATTTTTTAAAGTTGGATAAACTCTTTTGAATTTTAATGAATAGATCATCTTGAAGTTTTAAATAATTATCAACCATGTTTACAGATACGAAATTCAAATGTTTAAATAATTAAGAGATGCTACGTAAAATAACACAGACTAAATATAATTTCTAACTAAATACTATTTCATTAATCATTCTAAGTCCTTAAAGCTACAAATAAATCAGATCAAATTTTTCTAAGTCTTTTGCAGAGTTACAAATCAATACAAAATCGGGCATAGGTTCCCCGTCGGAACTCAATATTTCTTAAAACTATTACAAGTCCATGCAGTACTCAATAATTGTCTAACTACTAAACTAAATAATTAACTTTACTAAATACAAGATTTACTTTAAAGTTGCTTCTTTCTTGAACTATGCAATTTACTTGAGTCTATTAATGATAAAGATCTTCTACTCACAGTTAAGTCCACAGATATCTCTTACGCACACACACGATACTTCTATATGACGTCAGTAGCAGCTGTCACCTGACAGCTGTTCTCTTGTCACTGATAGATAAACTTGTCTATTGGCTGCTCACTCAGTCGACTGCTCTCCTTCCTTACATGCGTCGGCTACCTCTCTTCAGATATGTCCGGGGGTGCTCCCCTCGTTGAAAGGTACGTTGGGTTTGGTACTCCTGCTCCCCTCTCTTCCCTTCCCCCTCAAAAAATGCTGGCTTCAACAGCGCTAGAATTCCCTTAGATTCGCGCTAAAAGGTCAAGCCAGTTTGATCCGGACAATTAGGGTTCAGAAGGCTGAGCGTAAACTCAATTACGTCAATATTCGCGAGCACACCGGCCAACGAAGGACCATGGCAAAGCCTCAAAAAATCCAACCACGAATAGATGTTGTAAACAAATATAACGCAGTTTATAGAAAAACAAGGTGTCATTAATATTAAATTGTCACAGTATATATACAATAATAAAAACATTTCGATACCGCGATGTAGAAACGTCAAGCAGCGCCATCTATTGGCAACATGAAGCAACAGAAGCTTCATATATGGAGCCTTAACAACATCTTTTTAAAATTTAAAATTAATCAAAAAGTTGTTAAGAGATAACTAAGAATATTACTCACCCGTCATAACTATTCTTTTAATTCGTTCAATCCCTTATTACTTTATTTATTGTAAAAATTGAATTAATCCGGAATTTCTGATCCATGGTAAATAATATCAATCTAATTTAATTAAAAACACATAAAACATTATCCCACTGTGTGTTCAGAAAAGAAGGCAGACCAACTAATTATTTTGCAAATCTATTTTGGAAATAAATCACTTCGATACCGCGATGTAGGATCTCAAAATTCCAGAAGATGCCGCTATATGTGCGAGTGAGACCGCGAATGTTGGAATACTTAAGGTCTCTGTAATTAACAAACTTCAACGGTAATTAAACTTGACAAACACAATCATAAATAAAAGATGTTATTAAAGGAAAGAAAAATTTCGACACTGGCGGGGTTCGAACCCGCGACCTTCGGGTATACGCCCCCGTCGTGAGGAATTCATGTCAAAAAACATTAAATTATTTGACAAACACAATGTTGGTTTTTGTAGCTGAAAACTAAAGTATTGTACCGATATTTATTCGTCATTAAAAGTATCACTTGAAACAAAGCAGAATTTTATTTATCACCACACACCACAGTTTTTTTATACATACATATACTCACGGCCATAAATCCCTAAAAGGGGTAGCCAGAGCTGAGAAATTCGAAACTCCTCAGCCACTTTTGGAAGTTGAGTGGGGAAAAGATGGTAGAATAAAAGTTGTTGGTGATGGGTCTCCAACTGCATTGCCCAAAAATCCCTTAAAAAGCCCCAAGTCCGTTAGTCGCGTCTTACGTACACCCATCGGAAGAAATGGGCTAGTGCTATTCTAAGCCGACACTATTAGTTTTTTTATGTTTTCTTATAATCAGGCAGTAAAACAACGCGCCTACAAATCCCTAGAAGAGTTAGAACACAGAATAAGAGAACAGGAAAGAAGAGCGAAGCGCGCAGAAGAAGAGTACAGAAGAGAGTTGGAACGGTCGCAGCTCGTTCTAGAACATAAAGAGAATATCATCAAGAGTTTGATTGGTAAAGTGGCTGATGTTGAGGAAGTTAGGTAAGCCTATTTGTTTTTACATTGATGAATAGGTTCTGCCTCATCATACATACATATACTCACGGCTATAAATCCCTAAAAGGGTTAGCCAGAGCAGCCACTTTGGGAAGTTGAGTGGGGAAAAAGGTGGTAGAATAAAGGTTGTTGGTGATGGGTCTCCAACCGCATCGCCCAAAAATCCCTTAAAAAGCCCCAATACCGTTAGTCGCCTCTTACGTACACCCACCGGAAGAAATCGGGTAGTGCTATTCTAAGCCGACACTGCACAGTTCTGCCTCAATCGGATTTAAAAGGCATATCAAACCATGGGTTCGACTTCATTAACGGCTATTATTTTTCTGTCTCATTTGTCTTGTTAGCAGAGGTAGTAATGCTTTTGAACATCACGTGACATTTTCACCTGGTGTTTAGAGTACTCACGTTTTGCTTGGACAGTGTATTCATGTGAAAAGGCAGGCCTATCGCCATTTTATACGAATACACTGTCACCTAACTAAGTATAACTCAGCCATGTGGGTTTCCTCACGATATTTTGCCTCACCGTTAACAACCATGATAAATTAACCACACGTATGTCTTTAGAAAATACAAATTGGTGTAGGCCCGACCCGGGATTTGAACACTAGTCGTCCGCACGATAAGCAGTGTTCTACCCACTGAGCTATCACTTCGTATTATGTGCCTAATAACCTGGTGAATTGCCAAATTACCTATTCACGGTATTTTCGAGCCCCTTGATGTGGACATACACGGGCTAAAACGAAAAGGATTTGGGATACCTTAAGAAGGAATATTTTATTAAAAATCGCGGTAAGCCATTGGATCAGGCAGGACAGCACAGGACCGGTCGTTTTGGAAATCTTTGGGGAAGCATATTTGCTGTGTAGTGTCGGTATAGAATAGCACTACCCCATTTCTTCCGGTGGGTGTACGTAAGAGGCGACTAACGGTATTGGGGCTTTTAAGGGGTTTTTGGGCACTCAACTTCCAAAAGAAGGCTGAGGATTTTGTAATTCCTTAGCTCTGGCTACCTCTTCTAGGGATTTATAGCCGTGAGTATATGTATGTATGTATGCAAAAAGCAGTAAAGCAGTGGATGTCTATTGGCTGATGATGAAGTATGATTATTAATTGGATGTGTTAGGAATTACACTACCTCATTCCATGTTTGGTATAAGGTACAAGATTATATCACCGGTTGAATTCATGCAATCAGCTACTTATATTCATGCCATTAAGTCTTATTTGGATAGGCAGAAACAATCGGTCGCTACTTTTTACGATCTGATTAAATTAAAACCGAAATATTTAATTTCGTGTGCACCTCTTCTAACACTTAAAAAAAATATATTTGCCTCGCACTCGCCAGCTCAACGGTCCATCAAATATAAATCGTTATTAAAAAAAACGTCCTTAAATAATTTCAGCACTTTATTTGTTGGAAATTGATGTTTATAGTGGTTTATGACACACGGACTAAATTGTCGTTTTCAGTTTAAAGAGTAGATCTCTCTCGTTTCTCTCACATACATTATTAATCTCATACTTTTTTCTATCACAGATTAAGTCAAAGCAACACACACAGACTACAAGGTATCGCAGATTCGCCGAAATCTTCCTCCGAAGGGAAAGAGATAGAAGATCGAGGACAGAAAGAGAAAGAGATTGCAAGAAGAGACAAAAGTAGATTAAAGTAGATCGTTTAGTCTTTGATATTATTTTCTAGTCAATTGTTGTAAATATAATTTTATTTAAAAAGTAGTGATTGTTATAGTTTTGTTGATTTCCTATTTTATGAATGTAAATGTTGCTTCACGGCTTTTATATAGAAGGTTAACAGTGAAAAATGTTTACTACGATAAATCAGGCCTGCAAGTGTCAAACTGAATTTTACTTACATACACACATACATACATGCATACATATACTCACGGCTATAAATCCCTAAAAGGGGTAGCCAGAGCTAAGGAATTAACAATTCCTCAGCCACATTTGGAAAGTTGAGTGGGGAAATGATGGTAAAATAAAGGTGGTTGGTGATGGGTCTCCAACCGCATCGCCCAAAAATCCCTTAAAAGCCCCAATACCGTTAGTCGCCTCTTACGTACACCCACCGGAAGAAATGGGGTAGTGCTATTCTAAGCCGACACTACACAGCTATGAATATTTATTTATCATCTTGAAGATCAATTTGGGTTTCGTAAATGATTGTTGGGCGATGTGGCTGGAGACTCGTCACTAACAAACTTTATGTAACAATTTATTGCCTACTCGACTTCTAAAAGTGTTTGAAGAATTTCTTATTCTAAAGCTCTGTCTTCCCGTTTTTGGGATTTATAACCGTGAGTATATGTATGCATTTACATATATACATACATACATGTGCATGAAGTAAAACGCGGTTATATTAAGTTCTTCGATCATATATACCAAAGATACACCAACAAAGCAAAAAACGGCCCTGCCAAACAGTGCTTTTTTATATGGTAAGCACTGTTTCACTGACAGTCGCGTGCTAGATCTTAGAATAAATAAATAGGTCTTAAGAGATGCGGTAAGGTCGATAATTCGGTATGCAAAGTTTTTTTTTGTATTTATTAAATATTTTTATTCGATAGCAAACACGAAAATAAAAGACTGATTCGAATATTTTTCATTTAAAATGTGTAATTGCAAAGTTATGATTTTTTAAAGATTGTTTAACTTTTGTTCTTAATGACGTCATCGATTGAAAAAATCACGTAGCGACATGCAAATAAAGCGAAATGTTTAATAAAAATGTTGCTGATTGCAAAACATTTCACGAATTTGTGTTCTCAAATGAAATGATTAGGATATTATACTAAACAAACCTATGATTTTCGATATTTAATTAATAAACTGCAAAAACTATTGTCTTTGAAACAACGCTGAAGGTCAAATACTGTTACAGTATTTTGTTAAAATAACGGTCATCTTAGCTTTGTTTGATTTCATACCAAGAAAATATGTTTTAAAAACATAATATCTCGAAATGGTTTCGTATCCAGCACCACTTTTGTAAAACTTTGCATACCGAAAACATTTAATTGTCAAATAGTTTTGTCATTCTAGCGGTCCGCTTTCGTGCGTTGAATTTGTATAGAGTGTGGCATCTTTGGTATACATGATTGAAGATTAAATGTGTTTGTATAGATTATGAGCCGTGAAGCTGTAATTTTATTTACTATTGTTAATCTAGTATCACTGCCTTATTCTATAAAGTGCAATAAATATTTTACATCGATCGTAATTTGTCTTTTTTTATTTCTTCGTTAGTCAGTTTAGACAAAGGTCTATACCTCGTGTGTTCATAAGTTTAAAGACGAATTTAAAAAAGATTTTTTCCTATCCCTTATACAAGTTTAACTTGGTTTTGGGCTAACTTGATCTGTGTAGAATGTGTCCGTACATTTATTAATTTTGTGCAATCCTGATAAATCTCTATCACTTCTTCACATTCATCATCATACATGCTCTTAAGCCTTTAACAAATCAACACAGCATTGATCAACACAGAGTTGATTTTGTATTTTAGATTAGATTTAAAATTTAAAATTATTTAAGATTTAAATCCTGATAAATCTCTATCACTTCTTCACATTCATCATCATACATGCTCTTTTTTACGCAGTTCTTATCTATTTATCCATTTGCCGTGTAGTGCCGGCTTAGAATGTCCCTACCCCTTTCTACCCACGGGTGTCGTAAGAGGCGACTAAGGGCTAGGGGTATTGGAACTTTTTATTGGATTTTTGGACGATGCGGTTGGAGACCCATCACCAAAAACCTTTATTTTCACCATCTTTTCCCCACTGAACTTCCAAAAGTGGCTGAGGAATTTATAATTTCTTAGCTCTGGCTACCCCTTCTAGGGAAATATAGCCGTGAGTATATGCATGTATGTATGTTCTTATCCAATCAGTGCTACATACTATATTGAAAATATTCCCATCAATAGAGATAATACGGTGAGAGATCTGGGAGTTACTCTAGACTCAAAACTAACATTTGAACACCATATTGAGAAGATAGTAGAGGGCTTACAAAAGTCTAGGATTTTTCATGAGAGTCTGTGAACCATTTACTGACATCAACGGCATAAAGACAGTTTACAATGCCTACGTACGTAGTATCCTCGAGTTTGTTTCCTCCGTCTGGTTTCCCCAATATACAAAATATGGTCATAAAATTGAATCCGCGCAGCGCACTTTCATAAAACATTTAAATTACAGAGTTCGAGTCTGGAACAAGTATTACGTATCATCGTGTAAATATCACGAAGTCCTCAAAGTTGATGAACGTCGCTTATTTACAGATATGTCTGTTTAAAAACGATTTGTTATGTTATGTCAAATCGGAATTAACACCCCTTCTTACAGAACCCGACATACGCAAAAATCTTTGTTTCATAATCCACGCTCAAGAACAAACTACTCTCAGAATGCTCCCATCCGCCGTATTTTCTACGAACACAAACACACAGACAAACATACACACACACACACACACCTATATACATTTCATTCAATAACATCATAGTATCATCATATTCATCATCATCATTCATGGTCTTCTTATGGTTTTGCTAATTTTTTATCTTTCTTTCCATGTATTACTGGACCTGTTTTTTTAATGATATGTACGCTCTTTATATTATATTTTTTTCTTTTTTCTAATATACTTACTGTTTTTTCCCGGGCAACCGCCTTTATTTCGTTCCTTTTTTGTTTTGTTACTGGTATTACTGTGTCACTGGCTTTGTATAACAATTGTATGTTCTGTGCCATGTTTGTTGTGTTCGCTGTTGGTGGTCAACGAATAAATAAATAAATAAAAATAAATACTCTCACTTCAGAGCCCCGCCTGAAAGTGTGAGCTCAAATCTCGAGTCGGGCATACACCAATTTGTCTTAACTATAAAAAAAATACGTGTGGTTAATTTATCATGGTTATTATGAGGGAAAACATCGTGAGGAAACCCACATGGCCGAGTATTTGTACAAAATTTCGATAGGCCTGCCCCCTATCACATGAGGACACTGTCCAAGCAAAATGTGGGTACTCTGAACACCAGGTGACACTGTAACGTGATGTTCAGAAGTATTTGTACCTCTGCCAACCCCTTCGGAGATATACGGCGTGAAAGTTTGAGACTTTGAGCTTGAAACTTCCAGAAGTTGCCGTTTATAATTATAATGATTCGGTTTCGTTTTAGGATTTGTAGCCGAAAGTATGTGTGTGTATGCAAATGTCTGCACAGCTAAATTTACTGGAACTGTTTACATCTCACAGAAAAACAGCTAACGATGTGTATTAAATCAACAATGGGATGCATCACCGTCACTGACGAGCAATATTCATGAATCGAGCTAAATTTACATATTCTCAAATTATTTTTAAACATTTTTCCAATATAATATCTGTCAAGTTGGCTAAGGCAATTAGTCTTTCAGACGGTTTAAAGTTAAACATACTTATTGAATTTGAAGTGTTTATTTTCCTCTATTTCTTCACTAACTAAAGGTATGTAATTTTTTAAACACTACGATATATATTGTATGCGCGACTAAAGCATTTTTGGGTTTCTTAAATATTTATATGTTAAATTAAATTATACTACACAGCGTAAGTTAAATATTTATGCTGTGTAGTGTCGGCTTAGAATAGCACTACACCATTTCTGCCGGTGGGTGTACGTAAGAGGCGACTAACGGTATTGGGGCTTTTAATTGATTATTGGGCGATTTTTTCCCCACTCAATTTTCCAAAAGTGGCTGACGAATTTCTAATTCCTTAGCTCTGGCTACCCATTCTAGGGATTTATAGCCGTGAGTATATGTATGTATGTATGTATGTTATATGTTAAGATGGTTTGGGCACATAGAAAGGATGGATAATAGTAAATTGGTAAAAGAGAGAGGTAAGAGTAAGAGAGAGAGAGAGAGAGGTAAATGTTATCAGAGGACGACCACGGACGACACTCCTGGACCAAATAGAGTGTGCTTATAAAGGCAGGCGTCCGAATTATGAAGCATGTATGAGATGATTGATAGATGCAAACGGAGCTAGAGAGGTTTGTCCGGATCGGGCGGTCGATAGTCTCTGCCTACCCTGTTAGGAATTAATGGCGTGAGGATATGTATGTATCAATAAATATTTGGTCGGTCCATTTTCTCTCGAAATAAAACATATCGTCAATTCTTTGCATCATTACCTTTCCTGTTCTTCTCAACGGTATAAGTACAGAATATCAGCGTTGTGGTAATGGTGATAAGTCCTGTTATGGCATTTAACTGAAATGCAAGCCAATCGGTCTCCTATTATCATTTTCTGTGTAGATATTCCTTAACTTCTGCGAAATATAAATTTAAGCTTAAATTAGCTCTTAATTGTGGATACGAATCAATGTTTTCCGTTAAAATTTCTTTCTCGGATATTATTGACTTTGTCATCAGTACATAATCTTCAAATTATATCATCATATCGTTAGACACTAGACGTCACGACACGACAATGACTGGTCTTTCGGTTCCCGTATCCACCAGCTTCCCGCAACCTTCATTAGGCCAGGCAGTAGGCCGTGTCGGACGAGTATCCTACTCACAATACGTCGTGCGATAAGTGGCCGCCACTCTAGAAACGTTAAGCTATTGGTATAGATATCTTTATGTCATCGGTATGAGTTTTAAAAATAATCTCTACTCACAGCTGAAATCCCAAAAAAAGGCTTAACATACCAAAAAGGGTACCCAGAGTTTCAGAATTGTAAATAACTTAGCCTTATTTACTATTGGAAATTAGATAGAAGCAACCGTGATAGCCCAGTGTGGGTAGAACACTCGGTTATCGTGCAAACGACTAGTGTTCAAATCCTGGGTCGGGCCTACACCAATTTGTCTTTTCTAAAGACATATGTGTGGTTAATTTATCATGATTGTTAACGGTGAGGGAAAACATCGTGAGAAAACCCACATGGCTGAGTTGTACTTAGTCATGTGACAGTGTATTCGTACAAAATGGCGATAGGCCTGCCTCCTATCACGTGAGTACACTGTTCATGCAAAACGTGGGTACTCTGAACACCAGGTGACAAAGTCACATGATGTTCAGAAGTATTAGTACCTCTGCCAACCCCTTCGGGGATATTCGGCGTGAATGTTTATGTTATGTTACGTTATGTTATTTACTATTGGAAATTAGGTGAAAAAAAGATTGTAAATAAAAGAGGGTCGATGATGGGTCTCCAGTAATATCGCCAACAAAATCAAATCAAAATCATTTTAATCTGCATAAATGTGGTACATTTAACTATATATGCTAGCATGCAAATATGTACATAAAAAAATAGTCAATAAATTTATTAATCACAATTGTTTAACCATTTGGGTTAGCCGAGAATTATAAATCATCAAGCCAACCCGTACTTGGCTAGCGCTGACTACGACCTAATCAAAGGGCAAGCACGAGCGCTATTTTATCGACACGATAACGGTTAGAATGAGATGGCGGTATACGATACTAAGTAAGTGCGTCAGAGATGGCTGCTTTATCCCACGCGATAACTAGTTTAAACACCGCTCGTACTAGCCGGGTTAGGTATAGGTACGTACTATTCTCACTGGTGAAGTAAAAGCTGCAAGATTTGACAGACAGCCAGGTATATCGCTTACATACATACATATACTCACGGCTATAAATCCCATGAAGGGGTAGCCAGAGCTAGGGAATTAGAAAATTCCTCAACCACTTTTGGAAGTTGCATGGGGAAAAGATGGTGAAATAAAGGTTTTTGGTGATGGGTCTCCAACCGCATCGCCCAAAAATCCCTTAAAAGCCCTAATACCGTTAGTCGCCTCTTACGTACACCCACCGGAAGAAATGGGGTAGTGCTATTCTAAGCCGACACTACACAGTATATCGCTTACTTCAAGTATTTAAAAGTGGATACTCGAATACCAGTGGACAAGATATCACGTGATTTTAAGATGAATCCCTATGTCTGATACTTTGACGCTGTGTCGTCTGAAATTAAACATATTGCCATAGTGGCACATGTACGAATTCATCAAACATAACGTTCGATATTTATTCGACTGGTGTTGCACGGTCATAGAGGCTCTTTACTTATGCCTATGGCCGGATGCCGCTTATAAACCTTTGACTGTGGCTCCCACGTATTAGATAATGCAATGTAAAAGGACTGACCTACGGAGTTTTCCGACGACGACAGACTGTAGTCATTGGGTGATACATACATACATACATATACTCACGGCTATAAATCCCATGAAGGGGTAGCCAGAGCTAGGGAATTAGAAATTCCTCAACCACTTTTGGAAGTTGCGTGGGGAAAAGATGGTGAAATAAAGGTTGTTGGTGATGGGTCTCCAACCGCATCGCCCAAAAATCCCTTAAAAGCCCCAATACCGTTAGTCGCCTCTTGCGTACACCCACCGGAAGAAATGGGGTAGTGCTATTCATTTGGTGATGTACAGCGGGATTGAAATTAAGTATAAGCAAGCAGTGTAACGCCCGATTACTGAATTGAGTATTCAAGCTGAGAACGACTTAAGTATAGTTTAGTCTCATTCAGTTGTTAAGATTTCAATGCGACAGAACGATACTTAAGTTGTTCTCAGCTGGCGTACTCAATTAAAAAATCGGTCGTAAGTCTATTACTAGAAATATAGATAGTGATAATGATATATTATAAGTACAGTTATACATCTAACAAAATGTAGTAGCTGTCTAGTGTCGGCTTGGAATAGCACTACCTCATTTCTTCCCGTGGGTGTCCGTAAGTGATTTTCTCAAGAACCTTTATTTAACAATCTTTTCCCCATTCAACTTCCAAAAGTGGCAGAGGAATTTCTTATCTGCAACTCTGGCTCATTTTAGAGGTTTAAATACATACATACCATACATATACTCACGGCCATAAATCCCAAAAAGGGGTAGCCAGAGCTTCAGAGCTAGAAACTCCTCAGCCACATTTAGAAGTTAATAGGGGACAAGATGGTAGAAATAAAGTTTTGTTGGTGATGGGTCTCCAACTTACGACACCGGTGGGTAGAAAGGGGTAGTGACATTCTAAGCCGACACTTCACGCCATGTTTAAATATTCGTATTTTACACGTAGGTTTGTGAGCGGCAAATTATTTGTGCCAAACCATGATAGCATGTACATGTATGCTGTTACCCGTAGTCGCCTGGTCTATCCGATTTAGCTTAGAACGTTATTCCACCTTCCTAATTTAGTGAGCTAGGAGCCAAAATTGCTCTTCTTTTCAGAAGCCTAGCGTTCTGAACGTTATTCCACTAGTCTGCATGCAGATACTGTGGCTTTCAGACGTCCGCATGCAGTCAAATGGAATAAGCTCTTTAGGAACACAGAACCTTTGCCCCGCCAGGGCGGCCCTCAGCTGCCTGGTCCTCATAAAGCCACGGTGAAGCCGCACAAGCCAGAAGACCAGCAGCGACCAATCCTTTTGACAAAAAACCTGTAGTCGCCAATCATAATATACCAAAACAAAGTGCTATTTAAATTCCAAAACACAACATCAAATTAATTCTCTTATTTTTTTCATGTAAAATCAAGAACAAAGGAAACAATACTTATTGTACATAACAAAACAGATGTATGATCGTATCGTAGTCTCCCAACCCACACCTACCGTGTCTAACAAGTATTATGATATTTCAGTACAAAGAAACCGACAACAATATGTTTTAGTTTACGTGAAATATAAATTAGTTTCAGAGTGAATACCCTTTGTGTTAAATGATGCGTAAAATTATGTATTTTCACACATAGCAAACTTTAGCTTATTTTGGTACTGCCTCAAAACTTTAATTCTAGGACATACATACATACATATACTCACGGCTATAAGTCCCTAAAAGGGGTAGCCAGAGCTGAAGAATTGAAAATGCCTCAGCCACTTTTGGAAGTTGAGAGGGGAAAAGATGGTAAAATAAAGGTGTTTGGTGATGGGTCTCCAACCGCATCGCCCAAAAATCCCTTAAAAACCCCAATACCCTTAGTCGCCTCTTACGTACACCAACGGGAAGAAATGGGGTAGTGCTATTCTAAGCCGACACTACACAGCAAAGGACATGTTTTCTATTATATGTGTGGTGTCGGCGAAGAATAACACAAATCCATTTTGTCGTGGGCATCGTACGATCATTTTTGGGCGATATTATTTACCGATGCACCGGACAGCGGCGTTTCGAGGCAGTTTCAGGTTTGCGGCGTCTAAATGCTGGAATGACCTTCCCCCACCCATTCAATGTATGTGATGTATGTAATGTGACTAGTAAGTGTATTTTAAGCGAAAGCTTAAGAAGTATCTGCTAGCTAAGCAACATCCATTTTTTCCAGCGCCTACCCGTTCATAGTATTTAACAATATTTTTTTACCGCCTATCGTGCAAAATTATATATAAATATAAAAATATATACATTTGTAAATACATATATTAATACATACATACACATACTCACACCTTCAGTTCCCATTGGGCTATCCATATATGTGGAGACTGTTGAGCGCCACTTTGTACGGTCCTAGATCCCAGTTTCAATGATATAAATAATTAATATTTCTATTTCTGTGTAGTATCGGCTTAGAATAGCACTACCCCATTTCTTCCGGTGGGGGTACGTAAGAGGCGACTAACGGATTTGGAGCTTTTAAGGGATTTTTGGGCGATGTGGTTGGAGACCCATCACCGAAAACCTTTATTTTACCATCTTTTCCCCACTAAAATTTCCAAACGTGGCTGAGGAATTTCCAATTCCTTAGCTCTGGCTACTCCTTCTAGGGATTTATAGCCGTGAGCATATGTATGTATGTATGTATTTAATTTTATTAATTTTATTTTTTATTGTATTCGCAGGCATTTAAATACGAGTAAACTTTTAATGGATATCTCCTTTAAGTTATAATTACCGTGATAGCCCAGTGGGTAGAACACTCGGTTATCGTGCAAACGACTCGTGTTCAAATCCTGGGTCGGGCCTACACCAATTTGTCTTTTCTAAAGACATATGTGTGGTTAATTTATCATGGTTGTTAACGGTGAGGGAAAACATCGTGAGGAAACCCACATGGCTGAGTTGTACTTAGTCATGTGACAGTGTATTCGTACAAAACGGCGATAGGCCTGCCCCCTATCACGTGAGTACACTGTCCATGCAAAACGTGGGTACTCTGAACACCAGGTGACAAAGTCACTTGATGTTCAGAAGTATTAGTACCTCTGCCAACCCCTTCGGGGATATTCGGCGTGAACGTTTATGTTTATGTTATGTTCTTTAAGTTGAAGTAAAATTAATTTAAATGTATACCTGTGTTTAATGTGCTGTCTGTATTCCATTGTTGATTTTTTGTAATATTTTTATTTTTAAATGAAGATTACGTTTATTTTCTTTATGCTGATTGTTAATTGATTCTAAATGTATGTGAGTATAACTGTGATTTTCTTTGTATGTAACAACTAATAAATGTTTCTTTCTTTCTTTCTTCTATATGAGAAAAAAAGTCTCATATCCTTAGTCGCCTCTTAAATAAGAATAAGATTTAATATAATGTTGTTTTAGTTCTAACATATCTTTAATCTTTTCTTTTTGCCGTGTAGTGTCGGCTTAGAATAACACTACCACATTTCTACCCGTGTGTGATCGAAAGAGGCGACTAAGGGTATAGGGGCTTTTTAAGTGATTTTTAGGCGATGTGGTTGGAGACCCGTCACTAAAAACATTTAGTATTACCATCTTTTCCCCCATCAACTTCCAAAAGTGGCTGAGGAATTTGTCATTCCAAAGCTCTCATATAAATGTTGCCTTTAGTGGGAATTTACCCCGTGTCATCCGTACCTAAATCTATCTACATTATATTAACTAACATAATACCTTATATATTTCAGCTATGGACTTAATTGTGGTTGGGTTATTCTTAACCATATTGCTGCCGTATTCAGAACAATCGATGAAACAACCAAAATGCCCGTTTGTCCATGTTCCCGACGTAAGTATGGCGGTAATACCCACACATAGATATATATATTGACGACGTGATAGCTCAATGGGTAGAACACCGGTTGACGTGCAAGCGACAGTGTTCAAATCCCGGGTCGGGCCTACAACAATTTGTCTTTTCTAAAGACATAAGTGTGGTTAATTTATCATGGTTGTTAACGGTGAGGGAAAACATCGTGAGGAAACCCACATGGCTGAGTTGTACTTAGTCATGTGACAGTGTATTCGTACAAAACGGCGATAGGCCTGCCTCCTATCACGTTAGTACACTGTCCATGCAAAACGTGGGTACTTGACTTTGTCACCTGGTGTTCAGAAGTATTAGTACCTCTGCCAACCCCCGCGGGGATATTCGGCGTGAACGTTTATGTTATGTTATATATTGAGGGTAGAGATGCACCGAAATTCGTTAAACATTCGGTAATACCTTTCTAAGTTCGGCAGATTTACCGAAATTCGTATTCGGTCGAATTTTGGTTAGATTTGGCAGATTTAACCGAAATTCGGTAGATAATAAATAAATAATAAAATGTACAGAAAAATTAATGTATAATTAAATAAATAGCCGTGTGAATCGAATTTTGTTGTTGGTTTTTGTTCCCTAGAAAAAACACAGCAAATATTTTATTTATATAAAAGAAACGCATTAATAAAATATTTAAACATAAAGAAACTTAACATAATTCGGTATGCAAAGTTTTTTTTTGGGTTTTATTAAATATTTTTATTCGATAGTAAACACGAAAATAAAAGACTAATTTGAATATTTTCCATTTAAAATGAGTAATTGTAAAGTTATGATTTTTTAAAGATTGTTCAACTTTTGTACTTTATGACGTCATCGATTGATAAAATCACGTAGCGACATGCAAATGAAGCGAAATGTTTTATAAAAAGGTTGCTGATTGCAAAACATAATACGAATTTGTGATGTGAAATGAAATTATTACGATATTATACTAAACAAACCTATGATTTTCGATATTTTATTAATAAACTGCAATACCGTATGTCTTTGAAACAACATTGAAGGTCAAACACTGTTACAGTTTTTTGATAAAATAACAGTCATCTTAGCTTCAATTGATTTAATTTCAAGAAAATATTGTTTATAACCATAATATCTCGAAATGGTTTTGTAATCAGCATCACTTTAGTAAAACTTTGCATACCGAATTGTTGTTATATTATATATATTAAAAAAATACTTTTGTAAATCAAATACTTATCTTATACGATGCCGTATAGTGCCGGCTTAGAATGTCACTACCCCTTTCTACCCACACGGGTGTCGACTAAGGGTATGGGGCTTTTTAAGTGGTTTTTGGGCGATGCGGTTGGATACCCTTCACGGATACTTTATTTATCTTGTCCCCTATCAACTTCCAAATGTGGCTGAGGAGTTTCTAGCTCTGGAGATCTGGCTACCCCGTTTTGGGATTTATGGCCGTGAGTATATGTATATATGTACACCACATAGCTAAGTTAATGTATTTAACTTATTTTCAGTTAGCGCCTGGACATGAATACCAATTGCAATCACCTGGCCACCCCAACAGGTATAGTGGTAAGCAGAGCTGCTACTGGTTTGTGGAATGCCAAGAAGAGTTTGTGGCCGAGATTCAATGCCCGGAAATGGATATTCCGCTAGTAAGTATTTAACTTAACGAAGTTACATCCATCAAAAACCCACAGGTTTTCATAGCCTAACCTGACTTTAATTTATTAATCTTACCCACTTAACGTTGTCTGGAAGATACCGCATTTGAAAGAAAGGGAAAGACGGAAAAAAATATTTATTCGGGTCCATAGGATATAAATAAAGAATAAATAAAGGAAAGAAAAATTTCGACACAGGCGGGATTCGAACCCGCGACCTCGGGTATACGCCCCCGTCGCTCTTGCCAATTGAGCTACCGTGTTAATGGCTGCCAGCGCGAAATTCTTCTATCCTTTATTTCTTTTACACGTTTTAGTAGTGTTTGCTTTTCCTACCTCCGAATTTTTTACTTATTCGGAAGGCCACTTGTCTATCTTTTCAGATAGAATGCAAACATTGAAAACGCCTAACTATCACATAATTTAAATCTTTTTGTTCATGAAAACCTCATGTGGGGATTATTACTATAAATTAAGGATAAATAATAGAAAAAATATTTTTTTCTTTGTCGCCGAACCCAGCTAGTGTCAAAATTATTCTTACCTTTATTTATTACTATGCTTATTAAGTATGAACAAAAAAAAACTTATAAAAATATGAACTTAAATATAACCTTGATAGTTCAGTGGGAATACCACCGCTTCCGATGCATGAGACGTGAGTACAAACCCTTAGTCGGACGTACACCAATCTGTTTTTTCTGAAGTCATATGTGCGGATAATTTACCAAGATTGTTGGAATTTACCTGGGGAAAATATTATAAAAATTAAAAAGCCCCGTTAATCGTCTCCTACTATCACCCATGTCAAGAAATGGGGTAGTGCTATTCTATGCACTACACAGCCTGAGAGAAAACATCTTGAAGAAACCCTCATGGCTGATTTGTACTTCGCCATGTGACAGTGCATTCGTACGAGTCGGTGATAGGCCTTCTAATACGTGAGAGCACTGTCTGAGCAAAATATGGGTAATCTGATCATCGAATGATGAAAATGTCACGCGATGCTCATTAGTTTTGGTACAAAAGTAGTAGCAAATTACTGAAATCTTCATCATCATCATCATCAGCCTATAGACGTCCACTGCTGAGTAATGCTGAGTCAGCCTCAGAAATTTATTGCTGCGCAGGTAATGGCATGTTTTGTGAGAATGGTTTTTATTATCATCTCTTATTTTTTATGATCTACTCTAATTTTATTTTTATTTAGTTTTTATATAAAGTATATTTTAGTTAAGTTTTTTTTATGTTTTATATTTATATATCTTTGTAACTGTGTAGCAATTAATAAATGTGTTTTTTTTTGGTTTTTTTAAATATCCTATAACTCAGCTTTCCTACTGTTCTAGTCTCCAGATTGCCAGGATGACCAGCTAAACCTCTTCTCCGAAGCCGTGCCCATGACGATTTGTGGAAACGACACCTTAGTGGCTGCTTCTGTGGGAAATAGGCTGTCTGTGGGTAAGTCGTATTTAAACTATTTCAACACAAATATGCATACGAGTACATGAGTACACGCACAAACACTAATCAAGTTAGCCCCAAACTAACATACATACATACATATACTCACGGCTATAAATCCCTTAACGGGGTAGCCAGAGCTTTGGAATGAGAAATTCCGCAGCCACTTTTCGAAACGTATATGGGGAAAAGATGGTAAAATAAAGGTTGTTGGTGATGGGTCTCCAACCGCATCGCCCAAAAATCCCTTAAAAGCCCCCAATACCGTTAATCGCCTCTTACGTACACCCACCGGGAGAAATGGGGTAGTGCTATTCTAAGCCGGCACTACACAGCAAACTAAGTCTAACTTGTATTATGGGATAATAACTCAACGATATATTTAATATTATATAATAAACATATAAATAACATTCAAGATTAAGAAACAAACACTTATGCTAGTCCCACAAATGTTTCTCTCAGCGGGGATCGAACCCGCAACATCCGGACCGAGATGTTAGCCGCCTAACCATAACCACGCCATCTGAGTAATGTAATGAGAACCGAGGAAAAAAGCGGTCTCCTATACTTAAGAAAGTTGACGAAGGTGAAAATTAATCAATATAATTTTTAAGCAATATGGTTAAACCTTTGATTAAAACAAAATACGGAAGATGCGGCACGTACTTATAATCTTCAACTGAAAAGAGGCATATTCACAACTACACAGCACGCACACTCACACAACATATTTGATTCGACAGAGACAAACATATTTTATTCGAAAGTAGCGCGAGCGAGACAAACGCATGCGTGTCGTGCGCTGTCGTGCGTCTTCGGGATACTTTGGGTCAAATTGTATGAACGACGATACCAGATAGCGTATTGTATATTTCTATCTCACTCTGCAAAATGGCGAACAAAGCAATACGTGAATTTAAAAATATCATATTCTTTTTAAGTTTTTATGTACTTACGAGTGAAAAGTGATTCCATGAGATTTGTTTTTTCTTTTGGAATAGTTTGTACAACGTTCCACGCGCTAGAGGCGAGTCACCCATCTTCCGTTTTTTGTTTTAATCAAAGGGTTTAACACATAGCGTAGCTAGTTTTAGCCGACACAACAGAAGCTGAAGAGTTCCCCGCCTGTAAAACAAGTCATACTTTTCTTCTTCAAAACTGATACCCACCAATAGATGGCGTTCTGAAAATATAGGTTTTATTAATAAACCAGTTTTACATCCCCCCATAATCAACGATACTTTGCTTCTACCATCTTGTCCCTATCAACTTCCAAATGTGGGTGAGGAGTTACTAGCTCTGAAGCTCTGGTTACCCCTTTTTGGGATCTATACAGTGAGTATATTGCTGTGTAGTGTCGGCTAAGAATAACACTACCCCGTTTCTACCGATGGGTGTACGTAAGAGGCGACTAACGGTATTGGGGCTTTTAAGGGATTTTTGGGCGATGCGGCTGGAGACTCATCACCAACAACCTTTACTTTACCATCCTTTCCCCACTCAATTTTCCAATTGTGGCTGAGGAATTTCTTATTCCTTAGCTCTGGCTTCCCCTTCTAGGGATTTATAGCCGTGAGTATATGTATGTATGTATGTATAAGTATGTATGTATGCATGAGGTTGTACATAATGGTTTTTGGAACCTTTAGAAGATTCAGCATTGAACACTAATGCATGGTGTTTTTTTCAGGCCTGATAAGCAATGGAGGCAACTCACTCGGCGGTCGTTTTAACTGCAACATAAAATGTATTAAAGAAGAGTCTACATCACCACTTGGCTCAATTACTAGTCAAGATTCTAAATAAATACTTTGCATTTTTAGTTTCGCTTTAATAAAGATATAAAATTACATGAATTTTTTTTTCTCTTATATTTCAGAGCGTAGAGTAAACGCGTAAATGCAGTAGAGGCCCCATAAAGGTGGGTGTGAAAGATGATATTGTAATAAAATAGGAGGAATGTTAAGCTGGTTTGAGAACATAAAGAGAAAGGATGAAATAAGGGGCAGTTCTATATCTAGCAGTAGAAGTCTATCGGCTGATGATGATTATCAATATGCCGTGTAGTGCCGCCAGCTTAGAATATCGTTACCCCTTTCTACCCACTGGTGTCGTAAGAGGCGACTAAGGGTATTGGGGCTTTAAATTGGATTTTTGGGCGATGTGGTTGGAGACCCATCACTAAAAACAATTATTATTACCATCTTTTCCCCAATCAACTTCCAAAAGTGGCTGAGGAATTTATAATTCCTTAGCTCTGGCCACCCCTTCTAGGAAATTATAGTTGTGAGTAGGTATATGTATGTATGATTATAAATATCATCAAAACGGACTTAATTGAGTTTGAAACCAATCAAAACAACCTATTTTTTCGGGGAATATATATTGTAGAATACGTAAAGCAAAACAAATGAACTATGTTGCGCACAACCAAATAAATTATCAAAAAAGCGCGGGAGGCGGCAAGCAGCTATTACAGAAAAATCCGACACAAGCTCTGCGCATGAAGGCTAACAGCCATCTGCCACCCCACCCGTTCTCCGCGCAGGGACCCGCTGAACATTGAAATTGAAATTTAGGGAAAATGCTTTGTAACTCCAAAATTAGGATAAAAGACTAGAAAAGTTATCATATTAATGATAGATTACTCAGTTGTCTACGCAAATGTTAGGTAATCGATAACATATATGCAGTATTCTGACAGCAGTATCAGATTTTACGATAAAAAAGCACCCCACAAATATTTTTTTTCTTAGTCGATTATTATCGAAAACGGAATATGAACCGTCATTATTGAAGAAAAGATATTGAACTTGAACATGTATTTTATTTAGAGTGTGATTGTTTTATTGAGCGGATTTCATTGAGTTTGAAAACTACCAAAATCAGTGAAATTTTCGAGGGAGGCCCTTAACAAAGGTTCAAGCATTCAGGTTAGTACTTGAATAAAAACAATATACCTATTGAAATCTGTAACCTTTGAAATTCAAAGATATATCTCAGTTTTCCCTGATGTCGGTGAAGTTGCCAAAATAAACAACAGAAATTGAGGTTAATTACTGAGGTCATTAATGTGACACTGGTTTAATGCGGGTGCCTAATTGGAACATCCTCAGCAAATCGATTGATTGATTAGATGAGGAAAACCTTAAAATGATCAACGAGGTTTGCATGACGAATGAATAAATCAGAAACTCAAACGTTACGCCGTAAATCCCTGAAGGGGTTGGCAGGGGCATAAATACTTCTAAACATCACGTGACATTGTCACCTGGTGTTCAGAGTGTCCACGTTTTGCTTGGACAGTGTATTTACGTCACAGGGAGCAGGTCTATCGCCGTTATACACGAATACACTGGCACATGTCTAAGTACACCGTAGCCAGGTGGAGTTCATGATGTTTTCCCTCACCGTTAACAACCATGATAAATTAAGCTCACATTGTCTTTAGATAACACAAATTGGTGTAGGACTAACCTGGGATTTGAACCCTTATCTTCTGCACCATAAGCGGTGTTTTACCCACTGAGATATCACGGTTGCTTTGAATATTCGAAGAAATGAAACGTAGGGTAGATGCTTGAAAATTTATAGAAAAAGAAGAATATACAGCCGAGAGAGAGTAATTTCAAGAATAGAGGACCCGGGAGAAAACTTTTTAAAGCTTGTTTAGTGCTGTGTAGGGTCCACTTAGAATTGCTCTACCCCATTTCTTCCAATTGGTCATCGTAAAAGACAACGAAGGGTATTGGGGCTATTTAACTGATTTTTTGGGAGGCCCATCACCAAAAACCTTTATTTTACAATATTTTCTCCACTCAGTTACCAAAAGTATCTGAAGAATATACTCGTCTGAAGCTCTGACTACCCCTTGCATCGATTTTTAGCCATGAGTATATGTATGTTTAAGTCGGAAGTGTAAACAATATAAGAACATAAAGTAAATTGCTAATAGCGAAATCAAAACATGAAAACAGATTTTATCTGTCAACAAACTCGAACTGAGAGATATCTGTTCCTATCTTATCTGCTATTTATTATTCTTCTCGCTTACTAGTTCCTTTTAAAACTCAATTTAACTCAACCTTCAAGCCGTATATCGTGGAAGGGGTGGCAGAATTACTAATACTTCTGAACACATGTGAAATGTTGGACACCTGTTGGTCGGAATATCCGAGTTTCGCTTGCACATAGCAGTCACGAGTTTTGTACGAGCTTTGTACGAATATGTCACATGACTAAGTACAATTCTACTCAACCATGTGAGATTCCTCGTGATTTTTTCCCTTACCGTTTACTTTTTTAATAAATTTACCACTTATATGACGTTAGAAATGATGCATTGTTGTAGGCCCGACTTGGGATTTGAACCCGTAACTCACTGTTGTTGTAATTCATATCAATGTAGGTATTCAATTCTAAAAAACTCTGTAGTACACAGGCATCTATCATTCGTGTTTCATCATCATCGAAGGGTAAATATACCCTGAGTATACCCTTAATAGGATAATTTGGCCATAGTTATTTACTTTAAACGACTACTACCGTGATGGACTGCTTGACGTGCTCTTCAAAGCACGAAGAATAATCAAAAGATTCAAGCCTGCAATATCCTACCAAACTTCGTTTAATCCTTATACTGAAATTGTAGTTAAGCCCCCGTGAATCGAACCTAAAACCTCTGGATTACAAGCCAAATATACTACTGGACAAGGGAAATAGTTCCCTGAGTAATAATGAAATACATGTGATTTAAAACAGTTAGAGGTGATCACCAGTTATTTAACTTTATTAAGAAAAGAAAGAATGTAAGCAAAAATTTATTCGTAACTACAAATTAAAATACACACAAAACAAACAGATCTTATAGCTAATAAACAATGTAAGTGGAAACGAATCGGCGTACACTTTAGCTTAATGTTGTGGGAGTCATGTTAGAGCGCACACTACTGCGGACTCAAACGCACACAGCAGTGGTGACCCCTCGATAAGCACACACGCTTCCTTCTACTACATTTCTCAATCTACCCGCAACTTCTTTTCCTCGCTTACCTCTCCACACCATTCATTCAGCAGAGTATGCAATCACCGGCCTCACTGCTCACACTGAATTTGGTAATTGGTAATAGGTATCTCCTAGCTTTGATATCGTCGTATCTACTAGGAGGGGAGTACTGTGGGAGTCATGTTAGAGCGCACACTACTGCGGACTCACTCGCACATAGCAGCGTCTCACTCATATTCCTACATCGTGGAGTGTAAATCCCTTAACGGGGTAGCCAGAGCTAAAGAATTAAAAAATCCTAAGCCACTTTTGGAAAGTTGAGTGGGGTAAAGATGGTGAGATAAAGGTTGTTGGTGACGGGTCTCCAACCACATCGCCCAAAAATCACTTAAAAAGCCCCTAAACCCTTAGTCGCCTCTTACGATCACCCACGGGTAGAAATGGGGTAGTGTTATTCTAAGCCGACACTACACAGCGTAATACAGCAATAAAATCACAGCTAAATCACTTATCAATTAGTAAAATGTGTTAATGGCATTCTAACCGATAGCGCCCAAGGTCTTCGAAGATACAGGTATACAAGCACAATAAAAATATGTACTCTACATTTTGCAATTAGTTTAATTGTATCTTTATATGAGAGTTGTCTAAAAAATAATTTGGAAAATTGTTTTGTGAATTTTCTTGAGTTCGATAGTGTTGTAATAATTGTGACCAGTTTTGTTTGTTTACAATATTAAAAGGAAGTGATTATTTCCTCTACCCTCTCTAAAGAGATTTAAGCTTGATTGCGGTTCGTTGTAAAAAACCGGCAAAGTGCGAGTCGGTCTGCACCAAGACTCTGGAAACAAATAAGGTTTGTTCTCATTTCTTTACATATTACTTTTATTTGTCATGGTTGTTAATGGTGAGGGAAAACATCTTGAGGAAACCCACATGGCTGAGTTTTAGTTAGTCATGTGACAGTGTATTCGTACAAAACGGCGATAGGTTTGCTCCCTATCACGTGAGTACACTGTCCATGCTAAACGTAGGTACTCTCAACACCAGGTGACAAAGTCACGTGATGTTCAGAAGTATTAGTACCTTTGCCAATCCCTTCGAGGATATAGGGCGTGAACGCTTGAGTCTTGAGTTGGTATATATAATACAATAGCATTAGCTTCTTCCTGTGAAGATTATGTATTTAAGTCAAATAGATATATAAATTTGAGCACAGAATTTCAAAATACATACATAAATATACTCACGCCGTTAATTCCCATTGGGGTAGGCAGAGACTATCGATCGCCACTGCGTACGATCCTGGCAAACCTACATCCAACAATCTTTTCATACATGCTCTTTTATTCTTCATACTTCAGACACCTGCCTTTTTGAGCACACTCTCAATTTGGTCTATGTATGTCTTTCGTGGCCGTCCTCTACTAACATTACCTTCCACATTAGCTCTATAGATACCTTTTACCAATTTCCTATCATCCATCCATCCTCAATCAACCAGCATTCCTTTTTCTATCTTACTTACAATATCATCTTTTACACCACACCTTTCACGAATCACGTCATTCCTCACACGATCACATAACCTTACATTGCAAACTTTTCTGAGGGACCTCATTTCTACTGCATTCACTCTACTTTCCTGCTTCTTCAGTCACACCCAACATTCACTGCCATACATAAGCTTGGGAACAAGAACAGCATCATGCCCAGCCATTCGGGCCCTTTCGGACACCGATTGACTATACATTAGACTATCCAGTGCTCCATTAATCGCATTACCCTTTTTCACTCTTCTCTCGATATCTTCAACACACTTTCCATATCTAGTTTTCAAAATAATCGAAAGAAATAATTAAAATCTTTAAGGATCTTTAAGGCTTAGAATAGCACTACCCCATTTCTTCCGGTGGGTGTACGTAAGAGGCGACTAACGGTAGAGGGGTTTTAAAGGGATTTTTGGGCGATTCGGTTGGAGACCCATCACCAAGGACCTTAATTGGTGATGGTAATCGTCACGTAACTACCAAAAGTGGCTGAGGTATTTCTAATTCCTTAGGTCTGGCTACCCCTTCTAGGGATTTATAGCCGTGAGTATATGTATGTATGTAAAAATATATAAATTTCAGCACAGAATTTCAAAATAATCGAAAGATATATTCTTTGGGATCTTTCTTTTACTCAGAATAGCACAAATCCATTTCTTAACGTGGGTGTAGCAACTACTTTCTTTCTTGTTCTTTTCTTTCATATAAAGAGTAATAATAAATTGTGGTATGAGATGCTAACGCAACGATATATTTAAAACACATCCAAGACTAGGAAACTATCTCTCATATTTATAACCCAACAGTTGCCCTGGGGGATATAAGAACCCGCGACTTTCAGATCCAGAAGCTGGTCACGGATTTTGTATAAACCACCGTCCGCGCAATTTTCGTACAAAAGGATGCAATTAATTTCCTTCTCGTAATAAATTTATAAAGATATAGAAATTTACCACGTGATAGCTCAGTGGGTAGAACACCGCTTATCGTGCAGACGACTAGTGTTCAAATCCTGGGTCGAGCCTACACCTCTTTGTCTTTTCTAAAGATATATGTGTGGTTAATTTATCATGGTTGTTAACGGTGAGGGAAAACATCGTGAGGAAACGCAGATAACTGAGTTGTACCTAGTCATGTGACAGTTTATTCGCACAAAACGGCGATAGGCCTGTCGCCTATCAAGTGAGTATACTGTCCAAGCAAAACATGGGTAATTTGAACACCTGGTGATAATGTCACGTGATGTTCAGAAATATTAGTACCTCTGCCAACCCCTTCGGGGATATACGGCGTAAAAGTTTAAGTCTTGAGAATATGGAAATTCAAATGCCAATATTTTCCACTGTCCTTCAGTTTTCGCATTGTTATGATTTGTCCTCTATTCTACTTTATAAATTATATATGCTTTCAGCACAACTTATTGTTTCTTTGCCAATTAACATATTAATTATGTATTCGTGGAACAATTGATTTACTACGACAATTTGGTTATTTCCGCACCCTGTTCAAAGCTCTTGAAGGTTAAAAATAAAAAATAAAATAGCTTTAGCCAACCGCGAGATAATCGCGGACCAACTTACATACATACATATACTCACGGCTATATTTCCCTAGAAGGGGTAGCCAGAGCTAAGGAATCAGAAATTCCTCGGCTACTTTTGGAAAGTTGTTGGTGATTGGTGGCATTGCCATCCAATTTAACTGAAAATCAGTGTTGTGAGGTTACACTCACAACAATACGCTGAGTTAGCAACCCTTTCGTTGCAAGACTTTTTAATTTTTATCTGTATTTACTGTACTTGTTGTTTGTTTTTGTGTTTAAGTGTTTTAAATTTGTATGCAACGAATAAATATTTTCTTTTCTTTACTTTTTTTTTTATTTACTGAGACAGGGACGGAAAAAGCGCGCACGCAGTATAAATGTAGTTAATTTAGTTTTATTGAATAACTATAATATTTAAATGAAAAGTTGAACATCAAAGTAACAGATCTTAAAGCTACGCGTATATAGACACATAATGAGTTCACATGTATGTTATGCCAGTGGAGCCTATACGGTTTTTATGAAAACAAAGCATGTTCCAATTCAATGTTTTTCATCATATTTTTCAACAAATTATTAAAATGTTAAACATCAAATTTTAACACCATGAACTAATCACCAACATATATTTTATTCATGTCATATCAATATCATCAAATCAGACTTTATAGAATTTCCAAACAATCAATATCAACCTATTTTTCCGGGGACGCCCTTAACAAAGAAACATAAAATCAAAAAGAGGAAATTATTTACAAATGAAACAAAACAAAATGATAAACAAAAAAAAACATAGTGCCATTGAACAGCGAACAGCGAAATGGCGCTGACTCAGCAAAAACTGTGAGGAGTTACCTCACAGCACTGATTTTCAGTCAGCGCTCTCCAGTGACAGCACGAGAGTCATACAAGAGGAATATAATATATAATACAATACTTAAGTAAAAACAAATAGTCGAAATAAATATATAGCTCATAATAAGTCATATAAAGAGAATTAATAAAAATAACAAAAAAACATACATTGTAACGATTACAACAGAGTAACATATCTATTGTTTAGTATTTTCTAAATATATAAATAATAAAAATAACTTTTACCTAAAGATACGCAACTACGAGATACAGATAGTATATATACATGCTTATAAAATAGAATAAAGCACAAAAAAACAATGTCAAAACTAATATATGTGTACTAAATATATAAATACATACATATTCTCACGCCGTTAGTTCCCATTGGGGTAGGCAGAGACTATCGATCGCCACTTCGTACGATCCTGGCAAACCTCTCTAGCTTCATTCACATCCATCAATCTTTTCATACATGCTCTTTTATTCTTCGTACTATGGACATCTGCCTTTTTGAGCACATTTTCTATTTGATCCAAATGTGTCCGCCGAGGTCGTCCTCTACTAACATTACCTTCTACATTGGCTCTATAGATCTCTTTTACCAATTTACTGTCATCCATCCTCTCTATATGCCCATATATATATTTTATATATATACTAAATATATCTATACTAAAAAATAATAATAAAAATAATGAGAACAGGATTGAAAGTAAAAAAATAGATTGCTCTATGGAGCCTTGCTTTTTTTTAATACGTAAATAAAAAAAAACACTTTTTAGATGCACCCAAAATAAAAATAAACATCATAAAAACACACACACATACTCATACACTCACACAAATATACACACAAGCATGTACCTCATGTAGCATATAACTCTTTTAAGTTTTTCATTAATTTCTTATACAAATTTTGCTTTCTTTTTTATATAATTTTAGCTTCTTTTATTATGTAATGTAACTATAATTTTCTTACATTGTCTTTTATAATGGGACACGTCGGTATTGCTGATTGTTACCTGGGAATACTTCTCTCACTACGGGCAACCCTTGTGAAAATTATATGTCATTATGTAGTGTCATATCATAATTTATGCCAATAAACAATTTTTTATTTGCTGAACGGGCTTTGCTGGGCTGGTAGTAATTCTTTAAGCTTGCGCTTAAAGGTGGTTCAACCATTTATAAACTACGCTCTAATTTACCTTTTCCCGAGTAACCGACGTGATTAATTAAATATATGGAAATTCATAATCCATAATCAAAATTTTTCCACTGTCCTTGAGTTCTGACATTGTCTTTTATTCTATTTTATAAGTATGTATGTGTTTTCAGATGCTATTATCTTCTTTTCAGCCATTTAACATAAATATTAATTGTTTGCGAAACATTTTCAGTTGTGATAAGGCTTTTATGATCAGAACACGTGTGGAAACACTAGGTGAGTTGACATCGTGATTTCTTTTGCCGTGTTGAGGTAGGCAGAGCTTTTCTTTGAAACATATTTGTATATATC
Source organism: Bedellia somnulentella (assembly GCA_963576735.1). NCBI lineage: Eukaryota > Metazoa > Arthropoda > Insecta > Lepidoptera > Bedelliidae > Bedellia > Bedellia somnulentella. Next base: position 12,677,104 of record OY755193.1, read on the forward strand.
TCAACTTAAAAGTTTACCCCGTATATCCCCGAACTGTTGGCAGTACCAATACTTCTGAATATCACGTGACAGTGTTCAGAATACCCACGTTCTGCTAAGACAGTGTACTCACGTGACTAAATAGGATTTAGTCATGTGAATTTCTTCACGACGTTTTCCCTCATCATTAACAACCATCGTAAATGAATCACACATATGCCATTAGAAAAGACAAACTGGAGTAGGCCCGTCCCGGAATTTAAACCACGCCTGTTTGAATGATAGGCGGTGTTACTACCTATGGAGCTATCACGGATGTTTTAATTTTTAAATTTATGTCCGCGAAGACAAATTTTTCATCGTTTTTACGTAGTGCAGAACTTTCTGCGAGCTGGACTTGCATTGGCCCGTTTTTTTACAGTATTGTATATGACCAGGAATAAAGAGGCTTAGGAAATCTATTTATGAAATCTTATATGAAACTAGTAAAAGAATAATTGCGATAAGTGCAGTCTTTTCCGAGTTATGATTTTTTGACGCTCCTGTGAGTATCCCTCACGGAATCCGGGAAAAATGTTATTTCAGAAGTTAATCTGGTCTACAAGCTCCCAATTTCAAATTTGATCAAAATTCACTCAGTAGTTTTAACATACAGACAGACAAAAAGACAGTCATTTCTATCCAAAATATTATTTTGTTTTTTTTGCTTAAAATAATGTATTGACAGCTACAATCCAGTTTTGAACCCCATACTTTTTAATTTATGTTCGTCAAAGAAAATAAGTAAGAACTTTTGTGTGTTTGTTTGTTTGCAATAAATATGCTCCGAAAACGCTCAACAATTAAGAAAAAAGTTTCAAGCATATAAAATTATACGCTTCAGAAGAAATATGGGTTATAAATCATCACTTTACAATTCATAAAGGGGACAGCAGAATTGGAGAAACATTAGAAAATTGAAAATTAGCAGTACCCGTGTGATTATTATAGTATAGTGTACTTACCATACTTAGTGTACTTGTTTATAGCTGTGTAGTGTCGGCTTAGAATAACACTACCCCATTGCTTCCGGTCGGTGTACGTAAGAGGTGACTAACGGTATCGGGGCTTACCTTAAAGCCCCAATACCCTTAGTCGCCTCTTACGACACCCGTGGGTGGAAAGGGGTAGTGACATTCTAAGCCGGCACTACACGGCATTTAAAAAAATGATGATGAATTTGAATTTAGAAAGTCTGTCTACACCTTTTCGGTTTTATAGCCGTGAGTATATAATATGTTTTTGTGTTTATCTTTGTGTTTTTTCACTTTATCTTCTCATTAATCAAGTGTTATCCTAACCAGAAATCACTGCCATTAAATTGAGATTCTTTTTGTTATCTGTCAATAACATACAAATGTTCATGACTGATTTTTGTATGGCGTGCTCTTCTTGACGATATTTTATTTTTTGGAACATACATCCATAATACTCACGGCTATAAATTCCTAGAAGAGGTAGAAATTCCTCAGCCACTTTTGGAAATGTGGGTGGGGAAAAGATAGTAAAAATAAAGGTTGTTGGTGATCGGTCTCCAACCGCATCGCCCAACAATCCCTTAAAGGCCCCAATACCGTTAGTCGCCTCTTACGTACACCCACCGGAAGAAATGGGGTAGTGCTATTATAAGCCGACACTGCACAGCATTTTTTGTAAATAATAATAAAACATTAATTTGAAGACGACGACATGATAGTCCAGTGGGTAGAACACCCGCCCGAAAACAGAAGGGCGTGAGTTCCAATCCTGGGACGGGCCTACACCAATTTGTCTTTTCTAAAGTCATAAGTGTGGTTAATTTATCATGGTTGTTAACGGTGAGGGAAAACATCGTGAGGAAACCCACATGGCTGAGTTGTACTTAGTCATGTGACAGTGTATTCGTACAAAACGGCGATAGGCCTGTCCCCTATCACGTGAGTACACTGTCTAAGCAAAACGTGGGTACCTTCTCTGGAAACTAGATGGCGCTTGCCATGTGAGTTCAGAAGTATTGGTACCTCTGCCAACCCCTTCGGGGATAAACGGCGTGAACGTTTAAGTTATGTTATGTTAATTTAAACATTAATTCGTAATTTAAGCTCTGAGATGATGTTATTGTATTAATAGGTATACAACTTTACTGGAGTATATGTATGTATGTATGTAACTTTACTAGGGGTGTGCAAACCCAACATATGACTCGAATAGGGGCAGTCTATCCTGTCACCTGTATTTTTTTTATTATTAATTACTTTAAACCGCAAATCATTTTATGCCTAATAAGGGGCCATCACGATTTATCTTCTTTGACCATGACCATAATCTTTCCATCCAAAGGCTGTCTGAATCATATGGCCTTTTGTGATAAGGACGCCAAATTTTGTATGTTTTTTTCACTATATAGCGCAATAATTTTGCTATTCTCACTCAAGACTTAAATTTAACGTTCATGCCATAACATTCATTCACAACGTTTATATCGTCGACGGGGTTGGCAGAGGTAGTATACTTTCAAACATCACGTGACATTGTCACCTGGTGGTCAGAGTATCCATGTTTTGCTTGGACAGTGTACTGACGTAATAGGGGCAGGCCTATCGCCCTTTTTATACGAATATACTGACACATGACTAAGTATAACTTAGCTATATGGGTTTTCTCACGATGTTTTCCTCACCGTTAACAACCATGTTCAATTATCCATATGACTTTATAAATGTCTACACCTGACTCGGGGTTCAAACCGAACGCCTCTCTGCATGATGAACGCTGTTTTCCTTACTGAGCTATCTTACTATCCTATATATTAATTTGTAAAAATGTGTATAAAATTTAGTTACACATACATACATACATACATACACTCACGGCTATAAATCCCTAGAAGGGGTAGCCAGAGCTAAGGAAGTAGAAGTTCCTCAGCCACTTTTGGAAATGTGAGTGGGGAAAAGATGGTAAAAATAAAGGTTGTTGGTGATGGGTCTCCAACCGCATCGCCCAAAAATCCTTTAAAGGATCCAATACCGTTAGTCGCCTCTTACGTACACCCACCGGCAGAAATGGGGTAGTCTATTCTAAGCCGACACTACACAGCAAATTTAGATATTCATGCGTAATGTTCTTATTTGTTTCAGATATGTTGTTGTTCCTGATTGCGGTACTGTCGGTTGCCGGCTATGGCTCAGCGCAAAATGCCTGCGATTATCAACAAACTGTAAGTATTTTACTGGACGTAATTAGATGTAGCATTTTTGGTATATGTGAAAAAAGATAAAGTGGATTAATTTGACTCAAAAAAGAGTAATCGTATGGGCTAGCTAAAAACGCGATAAACGCATTCTAAATAATCAACCTGGACATTAAATAAATAGACTTGCTCTAGAAGATTTCCAGATTTGATTCAAGATTTTTGCTTATTGCGAGACTTGCGCTGGGTACATTTTACGCTGAGCCAAGACCTTTTTGGTATCATTAAATGTTGTATCTAATTGTTAAATACTGTTTGTAATTTTGTTTTTAATCTATACTTATAATAAATCTGTAGAGAGGTCAATTCTGTACATGAAATATATTTTCAAAATAACCATCAGGTGGTGATTAGGGATCGATACTGATGCCAAAAATGCAATCAGTAAAATTTTTGTCTGTCTGTCTGTCTGTCGGTTTGTATGTTCCTTATGGAAACAAAAACTACTCGACGGACTTTAACGAAACTTGGTACAATTATTCTTCATACACCTGCGCAGGTTTTTGTATACTTTCCAGCAGAGTAGTAAAGGGGAATTTTGGGAAATTTTGGGAAAACGGGAGAAGTTACTCCATTTTTTAAGCTTCCGTCGCGTGTGCAGCCTCAATGGTAAAACTTACATAGAAATCATGTGTGACGGAAATATTCTTCATAAAATTATCTAAAAAAAAATCCTCAGCAGTTTATGTTTATTTTTTACGGTTGACTCACAATAACACGTGTAATTCCTGATAGCTTAGCAGTTCGGAACATTCTGATTATATTTGTTTACTCTTACGTTTGTAAACGTCTCACTCATCCCAAATTTAAAAAAGGTAACATTATTACCTATTCAATAAAAAAAAACATAGAAATCGGTACACAAACACCGAAATTATACATAAAATAAGCCATCGCGCCCGTGATCAAAACCAAATCTTTACTAATTTACATATAACATACTAGATGGCGCCAGTAGTTGCATCCTCATCACGTAATGATTTATTTTCTAGACTGTTATAAATACTTCATAGCGTTTTATTTCAAAATTTGCTATTAAACGGAAATACTGTACCGTTCAAAGCGCATTTAAAATCACCAAACTACACTGTTTAGGGAGTGCTATAAATTTAATAAATTGAAAACATTTCGCTGAATTTCACAATGCTTGAGAAGTGACTGAAGAAAGAAACCTCAGATATTTATAAAAACAACGCTACCCGTGCGAAGCTGGGACGATCCACTAGTACTAAATAAACATTTTACTTACTTACTTACTTATTCAATTATAACCAAAAGACCAGACCGTAGCCCAGTGGGTAGAACACTCGGTTATCGTGCAAGCGACTAGTGTTCAAATCCTGGTTCGGGCCTACACCAATTTGTCTTTTCTAAAGACATATGTGTGGTTAATTTATCATGGTTGTTAACGGTGAGGGAAAACATCGTGAGGAAACCCACATCACTGAGTTGTACATAGTCATGTGACAGTGTATTCGTACAAAACGGCGATAGGCCTGCACCCTATCACGTGAGTACACTGTCCATGCAAAACGTGGGTACTCTGAACACCAGGTGACAAAGTCACGTGATGTTCATAAGTATTAGTACCTCTGCCAACCCCTTCGGGGATATTCGGCGTGAACGTTTATGCTTATGCTTATGCTTATACCAGACCGTCGACCAGATTTTAAAATATACCTTAATACTTCGCACACAATTCACAACCTCTTATGGGTCTACAAACTATGAAGGTGTAATAGGGAATATTCATGTTTTAATTTTTTGTCTTAAATTAATAGTTTACTATTTTATAACGTAGAAAAAAATATTACTGGACTTCAAAAACCTCTAGATGATTTTAAATTTGAAATTTAAAACTTTTAAATAATGTAAGCAGTTCAAACGCCGCCATTTTACGCGCGCTATACGTGACGTCACATGACACGTCCAGTGGGTGTTTACCTTAGTGTTTTCGACGCTTTTGAATACAATTTCCTGTCAGATGACGTCACATTTCGTTCAACCGATGGTGGCGCGTTTTGGAAGTTTGAATTTCGCTCCCTTATTTTGCACTTTTTGAATATTATTTTAGGGGTTTAAATAATAAAAAATTAAAAAAAAACCTTTTCATTATAATATTGCGATAATAAGTATTGGTGAAAAAAATTTTTAGGCCATTTAAAATTTTATGCATATTCCCTATTGCGATGGTTTCTATAATTTATACATTTTATTTTCAGCTAGCTGTGGGTACCACTTACTATGTATATAATGATGGATACCCAAACAACTACAAACCAGGAAGCACTTGCAGATGGCAGGCCGTGAGCCCTGCAGGGTACAACTGCAGACTGAGGTGTACTGAAATTAATATACCGCAGGTAAAAACATTTAATATTCATTACCACAAACTAAGTATCGGAAAAATATAAACTTAAGGCTTAAAATTTTACGCCGGATATCCTCAAAGGGGTTGGCAGAGGAAGTAATATTTCTGGACATCTCGTGGCATTGTCACCTGGTATTAAGAGTACCCACATTTTGCTTGGAAAGTGTACTCACGTGATAGGGGAAGGCCTATCGCCGTTTTGTAAGAATACACTGTCTCATGAGTAAGTACAACTCAGACAAGACAAATCGATGTAAGCCCAACCCGAGATTTGAACCTATGCCTGTCTACATGACGGACGTAAGTTTTTAACCATTGAGCTATTCCGGTTTGTAAAAATACAAACATATGATGAAAAATGAATAATTGTAGAATAGGACCATGCATTCCACCTTGTGGAACCCTTTGTTTATCAAAAGATAGACTATATTGACGTATAACTATTCAAAAGGCAGTCATGATGTCACGTGAACTAGAATAATGATATGAGATTACAATCCTTTAGTTTCCTCCATGAATATTATTCATTATTAATTTGCGTAAACATCAGTCTATCGCCTATGTCAATGGGTGCCAAACAATAGAATGCCCAGACTATATCAAAAACATAGTTAGTTCCAGTATCTCTACATTACTACAGATGAAGACATGAATTAGAAATGGTTTAACGATGTAAAGAATAATTAACATATCATTACGCATTATTTAAATAAATCGGCTTGAGCTGAAGCTGTTGACAAACATATAATATAATTTAGTTAACATTCAGCATTATTCGAAAATTATATTGTTTTGTAAAGTATTTTTCTATTGTTTGACAGCTGTTGTGATAGTTAAAATTTTAGATGAAGTAAACAATTTAGATTAAGTGTGCGGAACAACCTATTAGCGTTAGCGCACTTATAAAGTCAAGCAGAGGGTTTAAAGATTTTTTATATTTTTTCTTAAAATATCTCTCAGCCCGCCTAGTGGAAGTCGGTGGTGATCCTAGGGCTGGTAGCTACCTCGGCCAATGAATTAGTTAGGTCATTCAAAGAGGAAATGCTGCCAAAAAAGCGATGAATTTCATGAAATTTTCCATCTATAGTATTTATTTAGTTTTATATTTTAATTTGGGTTGTAAATTGTCTATGTAAATATTTTTAATTATTCTTGAATAAAAGATGACGAAATATCGTTAAATGGCAGGGGCTTAGAAGTATATGATAAAACAAACACTAATATAAAAAAAGTTGACATTCGATTGACAGGCTGATCTGTTAATTATATTGCTGGCAGGTCTGCACACACACATACCCACACTCACATAAATTATCCATTATTTCCGATTAAGCCTGATGTCACTGTTCCCCGGTACTGGTCTAGGATTTTCAAGCTACGAACACGCGATCGTCAACCATCTCGGACAAACCGAGGTTAAACTGCAACGAAAATGAATAATTTTAGCTTCCCTACCATTTTTTAAAAATGGTAATGGTTTATATTATTGCATTCCCATGTATTCCAGACTCCATCTTGCACTTCAGACCGTCTCATGGTATCCAGAGTAGGTGATCCCGTGCTGGCTAATGCTGATAACTATTGTGGTGCTGGAACGCTTGATGTTGTGTCCACTGGAAATAGGATGAGTATAGGTAAACATTACACTTTTGCTTGTTTGTTCCGTTTAATCTCTGAAACGGTTAGACTATTTTGACGGGACTTTCATTAATAAATAGCCATGTAGTGTCGGCTTAGAATAGCACCACCCCGTTTCTACCGATGGGTGTACGTAAGAGGCGACTAACGGTATAGGGCTCTTAAGGGATTTTTGGACAATGCGGTTGGAGTGGAGACCCATCACCAACAACCTCTATTTTACCATCTTTTCCCCACTCAACATTCCAAAAGTGGCTGAGGAATTTCCAATTCCTTAGCTCTGGCTACCCCTTCTAGGGATTTATAGCCGGGAGTATATGTATGTATGTTAGTCATTCCCATCACAAGTATTTTTAATTACTTCCTGGGAAGACTCCGGTGATGTATCGTTTGTTATTTTGTGCATTTTTTTTATATAGCTGATGTAGTGAGGAGTATCATAGACGTAGACACATGGTTTCTTGTTTGGACACATTTCTTTAAATATCCTGAATACATGCAAAACTGAGGTTGTCCGCTACGCAGATCTAAAATGAAACAGAAAGTTTATTTTAATACTTTTACATTATTATTATTTTTAACTACCTTGTTCACTTCAGCCCAGCTAGCACGAGGCATTTTAACTAGATATCGCGTGGTATAAAACAGCCATCTCTTTCGCACTTACATAGTATCGTATACTTTTATCTCATTCTAACCGACAGAGTAACGATAAAATAACGCGTTATCTAGTTATAGGGTCGCTTGTGCTAGCTGGGCGGAAGTTTCTTTTGTCATAATATTTAATACTTATTTTTAACTCTCCTCTTTCCCAGCTCTATACAGCAACGGAGCCAACTCAGCCGGGGGCAGGTTCTCGTGCGAGCTGACTGCTGTACCAGAGACCACCACACCAGCGCCAAACCCAACCTGTAATTGCGGTTATGGGTTTAAAGGAAATGTTAGTACGGCTTAGTTGTTTTTAATACAATTATCATTCTTGCTTATAATCCCGCTATTTTATCATATTAGGTATCAAAGGCTTTTGATAGCCACTTTGCACGATCCCAAGAAAACTCTCTTGCTCATCCCATCTCTTCATCTTTTTTGGTATATTTGCTCGGATTTTGAAGTATAGTCTGTATAATATAATACTGCTAATACAATAAGTACGCTGTGTGCAAAATAACATACTGAGTATACTCACGGCAATAAATACCAAAAAAAGGTGGGCAGATCCTCGGATATAAATTCCACAGCCACTTTTGGAAGATATTTGCTACAAATTTGTATAATTAAATATAGTCAGTGATGGGTTTCTAGCCACATCGTCTAAAAATGACTTAAAAATCCCCAATCCTTTAGTTAGTTTACCGTACAAAAAACATGAGTTTTATACTCTTCTAAGACTTTTCTAAGCCGACACTATACCATGCGAGCTACTGCCATAGCAATTTGTTGACACAATCTACATTTATTTTATTCTAAACTAGCGACCCGCCCCGGCTTCGCACGGGTGCAATGAAAAATATACCTACTACAGAATGTCCTTTTGGTTAGTGCTGGAGTAAAAAATATTTACTTACTATTCGTTCGACTAAAAAACAAAAGATTATCAACAACAAAATATACCTATTCTATTCAGTTCTTCTATGAACTTAACTATAATTTTCAATAATTGAAAATGCTCGCCCTAATACTAAATTGTCTTAACTCTAAATTCAAATCAAACTCTTAATGGAAGAAATACCAAGAAATATGGTTTTAAGCTAATCCTATCTAACCTAATGTACTTACAATATTACTAATGTAATAATAAAAATTAAAAGATAATCAACAACAAAAGATACTTATTCTATTCAGTTTAATTAATTCTTGTTATTTTCCACGCTAGAAAGCTCCGATAAACGCGTGCGATCGCTGCAATATTTATAGGCACGCGCCGCCCGGCGCAAACAACTACGACCCTGCATTTTAAATTTGTAATATCTTCGGTAATATTCACTTAAATTACATGCTGTAAAAAGCATATTGATCTATAATGAATGCACAATTTATTGAAGATACTTAATTGGATAAGGATTAATGCTGTATTGTTTAAAATCACTTCGTAAATAACAATTTTTTAGTAAAGAATAAAAATGGTTATGCTGGGTTATCCCAAAGAGATAGACATATACCATCGCGCACTTTTTTGTTGAACTTTTTAAGGTGAACAATACTGCAGTACATTATTTTGGTCTATCTCGTAGGGCTCAGCCAGCGTTTGCAATATAAACGCAAAAAAACGTGCTTATTTACAACATCACATTAGAAATCTTTAAATTTATCAGTGTTTCTCTACTATATTATGCATTTATTATACATACAAACCTTTCTTAAGAATCACTCTATCTATTAAAAAAAACTGCATCAAAATCCGTTGTGTAGTTTTAAAGATCTAAGCATACATACGGACATACAGCGAAAGCGACTTTGTTTTATACTATGTATTGATACTAAATTCGTAGATGCGATTACTTTTTATCTTCCTTGACACATAAACATCTCTAATTACAGAAACGCATCGTCGGCGGAAACGCGACAGCCGTAAACGAGTACCCAATGATGGCCGGAGTCATCGACACGAGGACCGAGCACATCTACTGCGGAGGTACCATCATACACCCGCGGTACGTGCTGACTGCCGGCCACTGTCTGGCGAACATCGCGGTGGCAGACCTCGCCGTGGTGGCTGGAGAGCATAATGTGCAGGATCGTAAGTATAACAGAAATAATATCTAAAGATAGACGTCTGAGAAGGTGTATTCCTATAACGGATAGCCTGAGGTTTTTGGTACCTCCAGATGACACTTACGACAGCCGTGGGACAAAATTAGCTGGAGCAATCCTTAGTCGACACTACACAGCTATAATAATAGAAGATGATGGCTGGACTGGTCGACACGAGGAGCGAGCAAATCTACTGCGGAGGTACCATCATACACCCGCGGTACGATGACTGCCGGCCACTGTCTGGCGAACATCGCGGCGGCTGACCTCGCCGTGGTGGCTGGAGAGCATAATGTGCAGGATCGTTAGTTTGTTTTGAGAAGATCAATAGCTTTCACTAGTTACAGCTGTAAATCCTAAAAGTTTTAGAGGTTTGGAAATAGAAATTTCTTCGTGACTTTGGAAGTTTATTAGGAAAAACAATGTGATATAAATGAGGGTATCGTAAGTGTACCAGAAAGAAACGACTGATAGGATAGATACATACTTATAGTAATGGCTGTGAAACTGAGAAAAAAAATGTCAGTAGTTTAGCATTGGAAATTCTTACATCACTGGCTTAACTGACTTAATCGGCTGGAGCTGTACTAAGTCGATACGACACGTATATAACACACTTACATAAAATAAAATAAACGTTCACGCCGAATATCCCCGAAGGGGTTGGCAGAGGTACTAATACTTCTGAACATCACGTGACTCTGTCACCTGGTATTCAGAGTACCCACATTTTGCCTGGACAGTGTACTCACGTGATAGGGGGCAGGCCTATCGCCGTTTTGTACGAATACACTGTCACATGACTAAGAACAACTCAGTCGTGTGGGTTTCCTCACGATGTTTTCCCTCACCGTTAACAACCATGATAAACCACACATATGTCTTTAGAAAAGACTAATTGGTGTAGGCCCGACCCGGGATTTGAACACTAGTCGCTTGCACGTTAACCGGTGTTCTACCCATTGAGCTATCACATCGTTTTTTAATTACTTATTGTAACTTATTACACTTATTGTAATGAGTAAATAAAAAGTTTGCTTAAATAAAAAGAGAGTGCCTCCGCTTAAACCTAAATCCGTAAACTCGATAGAAATATAAATTAGTGAAGGCGCGAGTTTAAACCCATTTTAATACATAAAATGTTTTTTTTCAGCGAATTCTGCGACAAGACAGATCGTTCCTGTGGCTGATTTCCTTATCCATCCTCAGTTTAATTCGTAAGTTTCAATCATTGAATGCACTATTTATAACTTATTTAATTACAAAAGCCAAGGTTACTAACGCCCGATTTCTGAATTGAGTATCGCAGCTGAGAACAACTTAAGTATCGTTCTGTAGCATTGAAATCTAAACAACTGAATGAGATAAAACGATACTTAAGTAGTTCTCAGCTGGAATACTCAATTCAGAAATCGGGCGTAAGAGTTCAACTCGTTTTATTAGCATTACATAACTCGCGCCATTATTTCCTATTGGGGTAGGCAGAACCCATCGATCGATCTCTGGAGCTTCATTTACATTCATTCATCGATCTTGTCATAAATGCTGCTTTATCAATCTATTTTATATTAGCACATTCCCTATTTAATCTAAATTTGTCTACCGTGGTCGTTCCCGTGACGTTATCATCCACGTTATGATTTCTAGGGTTATTGTAATATTAAACCGTTTTTACTACATGTCTGTCTATCTATTTGTTCCGAGTAATCTCTGAAACGGCTAGCCCGATTTTGAACTGACTCGCTGATTCACTTGCAGATACTTAATATAGCAAGGATTAAATTAAGCTTTTTCTAAAACTCTTAATACCTACATAAAACGTTCACGCCGTTTATCCCCGAAGGGGTTGGCAGAGGTACCAATACTTGTGAACTCACATGGCAGCGCCATCTAGTGTCCAGAGAAGGTACACACGTTTTGCTTAGACAGTGTACTCACGTGATAGGGGGCAGGCCTATCGCCGTTTTGTACGAATACACTGTCACATGACTAAGTACAACTCAGCCATGTGGGTTTCCTCACGATGTTTTTCCCTCGCCGTTCACAACCATGATAAATTAACCACACATATGACTTTAGAAAAGACAAATTGGTGTAGGCCCGACCCAGGATTGGAACTCACGCCCTTCTGTTTTCGGGCGGGTGTTCTATCCACTGGACTATCATATCGTCAACTTTTAATAAACTCTATTTAATTGCAGTGCTAACTACGACTACGACATTGCCCTGGTGTGGACAGCTGTACCGATCAGATTCAGCGACCGCGTGGGACCGGCTTGTCTGCCGCTGAAATACGCCAGCAGCGATCTGGCTGGAGTGGTTGTTACTGCTTTAGGTATTGTAGTTTTTTATGTTTATGTATTTATCTAATCTTGCAATCAATTTGTCTCTCTGAAATGTAAAGAAATAATAAATAAAAAAATATACGGATATATTATACACAGATCAAGTTAGTCACAAACTAAGTAAAACTTGTATTATGAGATACTAACTCGATGATACCGGTGTGAAGTTAGCGGCCGATTTCAGCGGCCGATTATAAACCGACCAAATTAAAAAGTCTTCAATTCAAACACATAAAACCATTCAAATACTGCATAAAACATGCTACATAGACAAGTTATTCATCGATTTATGTTCAGACTCCTACTGAAGGTAAGACAGATAAACCTAGACTCCCTTAAACCTAATGTAGAGTAAGTGGTCAAAAGAAAATTCCAAAAAGAAGTATTTGACATCGACCCAAAGCTTCAAGCCACCCTGAAAGTGGTGTCAATAGAAGCGTGTGAATATGTCCTTTAAAACCACGACCCAAACATACCATTATAAAGAGCTTTTAACCCTCCTTTGATATGTAGAGTATAAAGTCGAAATAAAAAATATTTAAAAAAACGATTAGATATAGACCCAAAGCTTCTAGCCACTCTGTAAGTGGTGTCAGTAGAAGCGCCTCGGTTAGTTCTATGCAAAACATATCAAGTCATATTATTATGAAGAGCTTTTAACCCTTCATTCGTACAATCCAGCGGCCGATTGCGCTCATACTAATAGCTATTATCAATTTGACCAAAACCTTCTAGCCACACTGTTAGTGGTGTCAATAGAAGCGCCTTGGTTAGTTCTATGCAAAACATATCAAGTCATAATATTATGAAGAGCTTTTAACCCTTCATTCGTAAGGTACAATCCAGCGGCCGATTGCGCTCATACTAATAGCTATTATCAATTTGACCAAAACCTTCTAGCCACACTGTTAGTGGTGTCAATAGAAGCGCCTTGGTTAGTTCTATGCAAAACATATCATGCCATATTATTATGAAGAGCTTTTAACCCTTCATTCGTAAGGTATAATCCAGCGGCCGATTGCGCTCATACAAATAGCTAAGTTTAATTTGACCCAAAGCTTCTAGCCACACTGTAAGTGGTGTCAATAGAAGCGCTTTGGTTAGTTCTATGCAAATCATATCAAGTCATATTATTATGAAGAGCTTTTAACCCTTCATTCGTATGGTACAATCCAGCGGCCGATTGCGCTCAAACAAATAGCTATGATAACGTCGACCAAAAGCTTCTAGCCACCCTGATAGTGGTGTCAGTAGAAGCGTGTGAATATGTCCTAGTGGTGTCAATAGAAGCGCTTTGGTTAGTTCTATGCAAAACATATCATGCCATATTATTATGAAGAGCTTTTAACCCTTCATTCGTAAGGTATAATCCAGCGGCCGATTGCGCTCATACAAATAGCTAAGTTTAATTTGACCCAAAGCTTCTAGCCACACTGTAAGTGGTGTCAATAGAAGCGCTTTGGTTAGTTCTATGCAAATCATATCAAGTCATATTATTATGAAGAGCTTTTAACCCTTCATTCGTATGGTACAATCCAGCGGCCAATTGCGCTCAAACAAATAGCTATGATAACGTCGACCAAAAGCTTCTAGCCACCCTGATAGTGGTGTCAGTAGAAGCGTGTGAATATGTCCTTTAAAACCACGATCCAAACATACCATTATGAAGAGCTTTTAACCCTCCTTTGATATGTAGAGTATAAAGTCGAAATGAAAAATATTTAAAAAAACCGATTAGATATAGACCCAAAGCTTCTAGCCACTCTGTAAGTGGTGTCAGTAGAAGCGCCTCGGTTAGTTCTATGCAAAACATATCAAGTCATATTATTATGAAGAGCTTTTAACCCTTCATTCGTATGGTAAAATCCAGCGGCCGATTGCGCTCATACGAATAGCTAAGATAAATTTGACCAAAAGCTTCTAGCCACACTGTTAGTGGTGTCAATAGAAGCGCCTTGGTTAGTTCTATGCAAAACATATCAAGTCATATTATTATGAAGAGCTTTTAACCCTTCATTCGTAAGGTACAATCCAGCGGCCGATTGCGCTCATAAGAATAGCTAAGATAAATTTGACCAAAAGCTTCTAGCCACTCAGGAAGTGGAATCAATAGAAGCGCTTTGGTTAGTTCTATGCAAAACATATCAAGTCATATTATTATGAAGAGCTTTTAACCCTTCATTCGTATGGTACAATCCAGCGGCCGATTGAGCTCAAACAAATAGCTATGATAACGTCGACCAAAAGCTTCTAGCCACCCTGATAGTGGTGTCAGTAGAAGCGTGTGAATATGTCCTTTAAAACCACGACCCAAACATACCATTATGAAGAGCTTTTAACCCTCCTTTGATATGTAGAGTATAAAGTCGAAATGAAAAATATTAAAAAAACCGATTAGATATAGACCCAAAGCTTCTAGCCACTCTGTAAGAGGTGTCAGTAGAAGCGCCTTGGTTAGTTCTATGCAAAACATATCAAGTCATATTATTATGAAGAGCTTTTAACCCTTCATTCGTATGGTACAATCCAGCGGCCGATTGCGCTCATACTTATAGCTAAGATAAATTTGACCAAAAGCTTCTTGCCATACTGTAAGTGGTGTCAATAGAAGCGCTTTGGTTAGTTCTATGCAAATCATATCAAGTCATATTATTCTGAAGAGCTTTTAACCCTTCATTCGTATGGTACAATCCAGCGGCCGATTGCGCTCAAACAAATAGCTATGATAACGTCGAACAAAAGCTTCTAGCCACCCTGATAGTGGTGTCAGTAGAAGCGTGTGAATATGTCCTTTAAAACCACGACCCAAACATACCATTATAAAGAGCTTTTAATCCTCCTTTGATATGTAGAGTATAAAGTCGAAATGAAATATATTAAAAAAACCGATTAGATATAGACCCAAAGCTTCTAGCCACTCTGTAAGTGGTGTCAGTAGAAGCGCCTTGGTTAGTTCTATGCAAAACATATCAAGTCATATTATTATGAAGAGCTTTTAACCCTTCATTCGTATGGTACAATCCAGCGGCCGATTGCGCTCATACGAATAGCTAAGATAAATTTGACCAAAACCTTCTAGCCACACTGTTAGTGGTGTCAATAGAAGCGCCTTGGTTAGTTCTATGCAAAACATATCAAGTCATATTATTATGAAGAGCTTTTAACCCTTCATTCGTAAGGTACAATCCAGCGGCCGATTGCGCTCAAACAAATAGCTATGATAACGTCGAACAAAAGCTTCTAGCCACCCTGATAGTGGTGTCAGTAGAAGCGTGTGAATATGTCCTTTAAAACCACGACCCAAACATACCATTATAAAGAGCTTTTAATCCTCCTTTGATATGTAGAGTATAAAGTCGAAATGAAATATATTAAAAAAACCGATTAGATATAGACCCAAAGCTTCTAGCCACTCTGTAAGTGGTGTCAGTAGAAGCGCCTTGGTTAGTTCTATGCAAAACATATCAAGTCATATTATTATGAAGAGCTTTTAACCCTTCATTCGTATGGTACAATCCAGCGGCCGATTGCGCTCATACTAATAGCTATTATCAATTTGACCAAAACCTTCTAGCCACACTGTTAGTGGTGTCAATAGAAGCGCCTTGGTTAGTTCTATGCAAAACATATCAAGTCATATTATTATGAAGAGCTTTTAACCCTTCATTCGTAAGGTACAATCCAGCGGCCGATTGCGCTCAAACAAATAGCTATGATAACGTCGACCAAAAGCTTCTAGCCACCCTGATAGTGGTGTCAGTAGAAGCGTGTGAATATGTCCTTTAAAACCACGACCCAAACATACCATTATGAAGAGCTTTTAACCCTCCTTTGATATGTAGAGTATAAAGTCGAAATGAAATATATTAAAAAAACCGATTAGATATAGACCCAAAGCTTCTAGCCACTCTGTAAGTGGTGTCAGTAGAAGCGCCTCGGTTAGTTCTATGCAAAACATATCAAGTCATATTATTATGAAGAGCTTTTAACCCTTCATTCGTATGGTACAATCCAGCGGCCGATTGCGCTCAAACAAATAGCTATGATAACGTCGACCAAAAGCTTCTAGCCACCCTGATAGTGGTGTCAGTAGAAGCGTGTGAATATGTCCTTTAAAACCACGACCCAAACATACCATTATGAAGAGCTTTTAACCCTCCTTTGATATGTAGAGTATAAAGTCGAAATGAAAAATATTAAAAAAAACCGATTAGATATAGAACCAAAGCTTCTAGCCACTCTGTAAGTGGTGTCAGTAGAAGCGCCTCGGTTAGTTCTATGCAAAACATATCAAGTCATATTATTATGGGGAGCTTTTAACCCTTCATTCGTATGGTACAATCCAGCGGCCGATTGCGCTCATACGAATAGCTAAGATAAATTTGACCAAAACCTTCTAGCCACACTGTTAGTGGTGTCAATAGAAGCGCCTTGGTTAGTTCTATGCAAAACATATCAAGTCATATTATTATGAACAGCAATTAAACCTTCAATTTATGTGTAGAGTACTCGGTCGGAATTTGTGAATAAAACTTAACTCCTAAGAAATAGGGAAAAATTTAACGTACAATGTACTTACGTGATAGTGAGCAGGCTTATTGCCATTTTTATACGAACACACTGTCGCATGACTAAGTACAACCAAGCCATGTGGGTTTCCTCGTGAGAAAAGACATGTTAAGTTTAGCGCCATTTTACTATAATTGTAATAAATTTAAGGGCTGCAATATCAGATGATTTCAACGCGTCTTTTGCAGTTCGGTTACTTTATAAGTACTAAACTCAGTAGTGATTTCAGCGGGAGGTTTTGGTTGACTTACGTGTTAGGGGGAAGTCCTGTATACGAGTATACTGTCAAATGCCAAAGTACAACTTGGCCATGTGAGTTTCCTCACAGTTAACAACCATGATAAATTAATCACACATATTTCTTTAGAAATGACAAATTGATGTCGGCCCGACCGGTATTTGAACCTTCTGCACGATAAGCGGGGTTTTAGCCACTGAGCTATCATGGTGAAGAGGATATGTAAAACGCAAAATTGTATAAATTACATTTGACAAATATAAATGTAAAGAGTTTCTTGTTGCTTTTTCTCTCTTTAATTACCGTCCGATGCAACGGTAGTCCGTTATGTTAAACTTTTGATGTTTCAAACATGTTAGTCATTATTTTTGAGGATATTTTTGAGGTTTCTTTTTCATGAGGTTTGATAGCGTGGTTATATATTTTACAGAATATCAAAATGAATATGTGATTACCAATTTTTTTATGAAAACTTTGATTTCCGCCAATATCAGTGAAGGCAGTTTAATTTTGCTGCAAAATGTATTCTAAATTAAAAAATAAATTTTAGAGATTTTATTGATTGTTTTCAAACTTTACTACATCACTTTTCTGAAGTATCAATTCTTTTATATGAAAGCGATATTCATCAAAGTTAATTTTTGAGGTAGGTTTGGTTTTATTTTTTATACTCTCAAAGAAATAAATAATTATGGGCCCACAATTATATCCATCTGTTTGCAAAACATGAGCTGGCGATTCATATTTGCTAAATTTTAACTCATATTTTTTAATCTGCAAAAGTTTATTGGTTTCAATAATAATCTGTTTACCGACTGTGGGTTCATATCCCAAAGGATCATAAATTTGCAGTACTTTGGATGCAATTGATAAAAATACGAGAAAATAATGGTGATTGAGACATATAGGAAATATAACATCCTTACCTAATTGAATTTCTAATCTATCGTAAAAAGAATTTTGTTTAGATGTGGGACCATATAGGTGACTTGCTTGCTCAACTGGTAAAATGTAATATTCATCATTATTTAATAAATAAAGAGCATGATCAATTACAAAACTGGAAAGATACTCTGGTGGTTTCAATGAATCCAGGTCGTCTTTGTTTAACTGAGCGACTGTATTTTTAATATTGAAAATTTCTGTGCTTATAACATCAGAGTTTGCAATTGTTTTTGTGGGTTCCTTAGTTTGGCACAAGAAACAAACAACTTTTTTTGTTATGTCAAATTTTTTCATTGTAGCCCTTGCACATGTTTCATGTATCCATCCCCTGCATGTTTCACATTCTATCCATTTTGTAATTTTTCTATCTATATGCGAACCTTCTTTACAAAATATGCACATTTCATCATTTTGAGTATTATCTATTTTAAAATTTTTGAGATATTTCCCACTAAAATGAGTCGATTTCGAAGATTTCTTTTTGCGACTCCATTGTTCCTCATCTTCAGTGGGTTTTTTAGTGCTGTTTTTTTGTCTGGGGTTTTTCTTATATTTTTTGTTGCAAAGTTGCGTTTTGTTTATGCCTTCTAAGAACTCAAAACTAAGGGCCGATGTTTCGCGTGTTAAGATTCGTATTAATTGAGTAGGTTTTAAATTTTTTTGATTATCTAGAGCTATCGATTTTAAACGACCAAAGTAGTTTTCCACGACAGCATTACTTAGACGTTCTTTTTTTAAAATGTTGCACCACATAGGTAAATAAGGGATATATTTTATCATAAATGTGTCAAAAAGTTGTGGATCATAAAAATTATTTATCTGTTCTATTGATAAAGTTGGGATAGTATTTATTTCTACAACATCTAAAAGATTTTTAAAATGTTTATAATATGGGCTCTTTACATAATTAGGGTCATTTTTACTTGCTTTTATACCAGATTCAGCAATATCTGAATTTCTTACAGCATCAAAATCTCTGTTATAATACATATTAAATGTTTGATGTGCATTCACTACATCCGCAGATACAAAAGGTGACTGTAATATAATATATAAACTTTGCATATAATTTTCCATTTCACATAATTTAGTGACTGAAAATAATTTTGCAAAAACATCTTTCAAAATTTTCTTCTCTTCAAATTCTACCTGGCTTTTATCAATATCTTTACACATATTTTTCATAAGATGCGCACAACATAGAAACAAAGGGGTTATTTTTTCAGATAATTTGCTTTCCTGGAAGCATTTTTCCAAATATTGGTTAAGAGTTAACCTATTAAATGCTTCACACGCAGAATTTATTAACGCGAATGAAAAGTCGGTTACTACTCCAGCAAAAACAGGCCATGCATTATTTTTTTCAGAAAAATATTTAAAATCATTCAAGCATTTAAAAATTGAGTTTTTGTCATGTTTGACTGATATGTATGAAAATATGGGACAAATCCTTTTGTTCATACTGATAACACCACTGTATAGAAATGTTCGGGTTTTTTTGGCATCTGTGTTTAGTTTTCTCATTACACCGCCGGTGGCATCTAAATACAACATAGGCATTTCGTGAAGTGCTTTTAAAACCTCGATTTGATTCGTAGTGTACATTTTAATGCATAAAGGAAACGATAGTTCTTGAACAAAACTTTTATGGTCTACTTGATACAAATACAAATCAAGAACATCATTTTTATCCCGATCATTGTTGGCTAATGCCTCTGATCGAATTTTTCGGAAAACATCGTCCGATTTTACAGTTTCCAAATTTTTGTCGATTTTTAGTTTTGCCTTGTTGATAGATATAAGTTTTTTTTGTTTTACTTGAAACGGTTTCTCATGCAGTAGTTCTTTTTTCAATTTTTGCCGTTCAATTCCCCTAACCTGATTAGTAATTTTGTGATCATGACAAAAGTTTATGCTTTCACTCAACACAGTGACTATCGAGCCATTTATTTTTATTTTAAAATACTTACAATGAAGATGTTTACATTTTGCAGTAATAATTATGATTCCACTTTTTAAATATTTGATGTTTTTGAACACAAGCAAACATGTATTATTGCAGTATTTTTCAATAAGTTTCCGTAATGCATATGTGTAGTTTTTTGTATCAAGTTTATGACTAGCGTTAAAAATATTCTTGAATACTGTAGGAGGAATGGTAAATTCACCTTCAGTGAAAGCATATTTTGTTTTTGATAAATAATTCACGTTTTGTGTTCCTTCTGGCAATAATACAAACGAATTATCTCGACTTGAGATGTTTAAAATCCATTTCGGAATACGCTCGCTATCGGGTGTTACTTCTAGTTCCTCGTAAACTTTATCAGATTCTGAAAATGAAGACAAGTCTTTAGTAGAATTCTCCTGGGGTAATGTAGTTTTGTTTTCCGAAACAAAAGTATTGATAATTTGATTCTGTATCGCAGAATCGTTGACACAATCAGCTTTTGACACATGGTGGTATGGTGGTGGTGAGTCAGTTTTGGGGTACAAATCATTCTCGAAATATTTATCATAATCATCAGTATGAAATGTTTCAATTTTGTGTGATGAAAGTTGCTCAGGGCTTGAATTTGTATTATAATGTTGTTGGACTGACCAAATATTATAAATTCTTTTTCTATTTTTGAAATTGTTAACTACTCCTAGTTTAGAACAAATCGACGCATAAACGGTATCAATATTAGACCTAGGTGAGATAAGCTCCGAAGTTAAACCAAGACTTTTTATGATCAAGTTTAATGATTCTCCATCAATTTTACTGCGTTTAGTCCCTTTTCTTTTCATTATCACTCTCATTTTGATTATTACGATAATTCAGTTAAACAATATCTTAATTAACCGGATCCTTAATTAATATAATTTCAAGAGTACAAGATTTTATGTACTTTAGAAATAGACATAAAAAGACCTTGTTCCACAATAGTAAACTCAATATACTTACATTAAAAGAAAATTGTTAGAGTATTATCTAATTAAAAGATGAACGTGAACCAAGTAACTACTTTGTTAAATTGATTACGTCGTCGATGTTGTATTAAAAATTAACAAAAAACAAACTAAAACATACTTCCTAAGCTAAGTAATGTACTTCAATTCCTATGCTAAAAGTAGAAGAGATGATTAACTATGAAATATTTTGCATAAACTGACGATATTAATTTAAAAAGGTACAAAATAAGGTAAAGTTGTATAAAAGAAATAAAGAATGATATTAATAACTTTGGTTGCGTTACTAAAAGTAACTATTACTATGAAACTAAATAGATGACTTAAACTATTCCACCTTTATTATGATGACAGTTAACTACAATATGAAATTATTTAAAACTAAAACATAAGAATATTTATTACTTTTGAAATGTTAATAATGAAAAAATATTATATTATCGATCGCACCTAAAACCTAAATAAAGACTTAACTAATGAAAACTAACGAACAGACCTCATTCAATCAAAACAAAACTGTTCTAGCACAACAAATTAGAACCATTCAGATATGATATATCAATGTTGAGAAAAACTATTCGACGCGGCCGTTGTATATATAGCAGAGAATAAAAACTTCGATACCGCGATGTAGGATTTTTACTCATAAGTGACCTACCCTATGACTTTTTGTCAAAAAAGCAATGTTTTTGTATTATATCAATATATTATTACCTTAATAGCTCAATGAGAAGAGCACCACCTTCTATGCAGAGGAGCTTGGGTTCAAATACTGAATCTGAGCTATGCAAATTTGTAATTATTAACACGCTTTTATTAGGTCGACCTGTATGTATGTAACTATGTAATCAAATCTAAGAAAACTAATTTAACCATCTTCTAAAGGTCATAGCGTTATGAAAATTGGCAGTTGTATGTGATTTCGATGACAATACAATAATATGGTACTGTCGAGCTGATCTGATGATGGAGCCGGAAGATATGAACTGGAACTTCATGATGGATGATCGTATCATAGCCGTGTTTGGACTTGTTAGAAAGGTCTTGTAATTAACGTTGACTATGATTAGGTTTCAAGGTCTGAATACAATAATATGGTACTGTCGAGCTCATCTGATGATGGAGCCGGAAGATATGAACTGGAACTTCATGATGGATGATCGTATCATAGCCGTGTTTGGACTTGTTCGAAAGGTCTTGTAATGAACGTTGACCATGATTAGGTTGCAAGGTCTGAATACAATAATATGGTACTGTCGAGCTCATCTGATGATGGAGCCGGAAGATATTAACTGGAACTTAATGATGGATGATCGTATTATAGCCGTATTTGGACTTGTTAGAAAGGTCTTGTAATGAACTTTGACCACGAAATGAACTTTGACCACGATTAGGTTTCAAGGTCTGAATACAATAATATGGTACTATCGAACTGATCTGATGATGGAGCCGAAAGATTTGAACTGGAACTTCATTATGAATATTAGCATACGATGTATCGTTACCAACCCATAACGTCCCACTGCTGGGCACGGGTCTCTTCCATGCTTCACCACGGGGGCCAGCCCGGTTGGTGGAGGTTTGTAAGGCTAGTGGTCACCTTACCGTTAGATGTTATCAAGCCGCCCGTTTGGCTCTCTGACAAAGCTTGACGACTGCTATCTTACGATAACAACCGGCACCAACGGCTTTACGTGCCTTGCGAAGCACGGTAGCGCCCGAGATAAATACCACCAGGCGGTTACCCATCCGTGGACGGACCGCAATTCGCGTTGCTTAACTTGTAAATACGATCACATCAGTCCAACTGAGCTACAGGCGCTACTACGATACGATGTATATTGACGTGTAAATGGGGTACCAGCTTGGTAGTGCATTAGCAAAGACTACATAACATAGCATAACATAAACGTTCACGCCGTTTATCCCCGAAGGGGTTGGCAGAGGTACCAATACTCCTGAACTCACATGGCAAGCGCCATCTAGTTTCCAGAGAAGGTACCTACGTTTTGCTTAGACAGTGTACTCACGTGATAGGGGGCAGGCCTATCGCCGTTTTGTACGAATACACTGTCACATGACTAAGTACAACTCAGCCATGTGGGTTTCCTCACGATGTTTTCCCTCACCGTTAGCAACCATGATAAATTAACCACACATATGACTTTAGAAAAGACAAATTGGTGTAGGCCCGTGTAGAACTGCAAAAGACGCGTTGAAATCATCTGATATTGCAGCCCTTAAATTTATTACAATTATAGTAAAATGGCGCTAAACTTAACATGTCTTTTCTCACGAGGAAACCCACATGGCTTGGTTGTACTTAGTCATGCGACAGTGTGTTCGTATAAAAATGGCAATAAGCCTGCTCACTATCACGTAAGTACATTGTACGTTAAATTTTTCCCTATTTCTTAGGAGTTAAGTTTTATTCACAAATTCCGACCGAGTACTCTACACATAAATTGAAGGTTTAATTGCTGTTCATAATAATATGACTTGATATGTTTTGCATAGAACTAACCAAGGCGCTTCTATTGACACCACTAACAGTGTGGCTAGAAGGTTTTGGTCAAATTTATCTTAGCTATTCGTATGAGCGCAATCGGCCGCTGGATTGTACCATACGAATGAAGGGTTAAAAGCTCCCCATAATAATATGACTTGATATGTTTTGCATAGAACTAACCGAGGCGCTTCTACTGACACCACTTACAGAGTGGCTAGAAGCTTTGGTTCTATATCTAATCGGTTTTTTTTAATATTTTTCATTTCGACTTTATACTCTACATATCAAAGGAGGGTTAAAAGCTCTTCATAATGGTATGTTTGGGTCGTGGTTTTAAAGGACATATTCACACGCTTCTACTGACACCACTATCAGGGTGGCTAGAAGCTTTTGGTCGACGTTATCATAGCTATTTGTTTGAGCGCAATCGGCCGCTGGATTGTACCATACGAATGAAGGGTTAAAAGCTCTTCATAATAATATGACTTGATATGTTTTGCATAGAACTAACCAAAGCGCTTCTATTGATTCCACTTCCTGAGTGGCTAGAAGCTTTTGGTCAAATTTATCTTAGCTATTCGTATGAGCGCAATCGGCCGCTGGATTGTACCTCACGAATGAAGGGTTAAAAGCTCTTCATAATAATATGACTTGATATGTTTTGCATAGAACTAACCATGGCGCTTCTATTGACACCACTAACAGTGTGACTAGAAGCTTTTGGTCAAATTTATCTTAGCTATTCGTATGAGCGCAATCGGCCGCTGGATTGTACCATACGAATGAAGGGTTTAAAGCTCTTCATAATAATATGACTTGATATGTTTTGCATAGAACTAACCAAAGCGCTTCTATTGATTCCACTTCCTGAGTGGCTAGAAGCTTTTGGTCAAATTTATCTTAGCTATTCGTATGAGCGCAATCGGCCGCTGGATTGTACCTCACGAATGAAGGGTTAAAAGCTCTTCATAATAATATGACTTGATATGTTTTGCATAGAACTAACCAAGGCGCTTCTATTGACACCACTAACAGTGTGACTAGAAGCTTTTGGTCAAATTTATCTTAGCTATTCGTATGAGCGCAATCGGCCGCTGGATTGTACCATACGAATGAAGGGTTAAAAGCTCTTCATAATAATATGACTTGATATGTTTTGCATAGAACTAACCAAAGCGCTTCTATTGATTCCACTTCCTGAGTGGCTAGAAGCTTTTGGTCAAATTTATCTTAGCTATTCGTATGAGCGCAATCGGCCGCTGGATTGTACCATACGAATGAAGGGTTAAAAGCTCTTCATAATAATATGACTTGATATGTTTTGCATAGAACTAACCGAGG
The DNA here is from genome assembly GCA_963576735.1 of Bedellia somnulentella. Classification (NCBI taxonomy): domain Eukaryota; kingdom Metazoa; phylum Arthropoda; class Insecta; order Lepidoptera; family Bedelliidae; genus Bedellia; species Bedellia somnulentella. Next base: position 12,702,007 of record OY755193.1, read on the forward strand.
CGCTTCTACTGACACCACTTACAGAGTGGCTAGAAGCTTTGGGTCTATATCCAATCGGTTTTTTTAATATATTTCATTTCGACTTTATACTCTACATATCAAAGGAGGGTTAAAAGCTCTTCGTAATGGTATGTTTGGGTCGAGGTTTTAAAGGCCATATTCACACGCTTCTACTGACACCACTATCAGGGTGGCTAGAAGCTTTTGGTCGACGTTATCATAGCTATTTGTTTGAGCGCAATCGTCCGCTGGATTGTACCATACGAATGAAGGGTTAAAAGCTCTTCATAATAATATGACTTGATATGTTTTGCATAGAACTAACCAAAGCGCTTCTATTGATTCCACTTCCTGAGTGGCTAGAAGCTTTTGGTCAAATTTATCTTAGCTATTCGTATGAGCGCAATCGGCCGCTGGATTGTACCTCACGAATGAAGGGTTAAAAGCTCTTCATAATAATATGACTTGATATGTTTTGCATAGAACTAACCAAGGCGCTTCTATTGACACCACTAACAGTGTGACTAGTAGCTTTTGGTCAAATTTATCTTAGCTATTCGTATGAGCGCAATCGGCCGCTGGATTGTACCATACGAATGAAGGGTTAAAAGCTCTTCATAATAATATGACTTGATATGTTTTGCATAGAACTAACCGAGGCGCTTCTACTGACACCACTTACAGAGTGGCTAGAAGCTTTGGGTCTATATCTCATCGGTTTTTTTAATATTTTTCATTTCGACTTTATACTCTACATATCAAAGGAGGGTTAAAAGCTCTTCATAATGGTATGTTTGGGTCGTGGTTTTAAAGGACATATTCACACGCTTCTATTGACACCACTTTCAGGGTGGCTTGAAGCTTTGGGTCGATGTCAAATACTTCTTTTTGGAATTTTCTTTTGACCACTTACTCTACATTAGGTTTAAGGGAGTCTAGGTTTATCTGTCTTACCTTTAGTAGGAGTCTGAACATAAATCAATAAATAACTTGTCTATTTTGCATGTTTTATGCAGTATTTGAATGGTTTTATGTGTTTGAATTGAAGACTTTTTAATTTGGTCGGTTTATAATCGGCCGCTGAAATCGGCCGCTAACTTCACACCGGTCTCGATGATATATTTAATATTATATAGTACATATATAAGTACTACCCCATTTCTTCCGGTGGGTGTACGTAAGAGGCGACTAACGGTATTGGGGCTATTAAAGGATTTTTGGGCAATGCGGTTGGAGACCTATTACCAACAACGTTTATTTTACAATCTTTTCCCCACTCAACTTTCCAAAAGTGGCTTAGGAAATTTTAATTCCTTAGCTCTGGCTACCCCTTCAAGGGATGTATAGCCGTGAGTATATGTATGTATGTATGTATGTACATATATAAGTACTACCCACTCCCCATTTCTTCCGGTGGGTGTACGTAAGGGGCGACTAACGGTATTAGGGCTATTAAAGAATTTTTGGGCGATGCGGTTGGAGACCCATTACCAACAACCTTTATTTTACAATCTTTTCCCCACGCAACTTCCCAAAAGTGGCTGAGGATTTTCTAGCTCTGAAGTAGCATTCTCAACAATCTCATCACAAGGGGCAGTGACATTCTAAGCCTACAATACACAGCATTGCATCATAATTAACATTAGAATACAATATGCATTAAGTATTACAATACTATGATGAATAACATAAAAGTTAAGACATAAAATTGTACATAATTGTACAAGATGTGCTGTACTAAAAGTACCTTATTGTTTCCAGGTTGGGGCACTCTCTATCCAGGTGGACCCACTGCCAACACTCTTCAGAAGGTCAACCTCAACGTGATAAGCCAGAACACCTGCAGGTCCAGCTACAATACCCTCACTAGCCAACAGATGTGCACGTACTCTCCGGGACATGATGCTTGTCAGGTGGGTACCTTACTATACCTTTACCTTCTTTTATGCGTTCCTAGTACAGGCGATAGCGATATCACGTGAGTACACTGTCCAAGCAAAACGTGGCTACTCTGAACACCAGGTGACAATGTCACGTGATGTTGAGGAGTATTAGTACCTCTGTCAACCCCTTCGGGATATTCGGCGTGAACGATTGAGTCTTGAGTCTGGTATAGGTATAGACGGCTATAATTCCTTAATAGAGTAGCCGAATCGTACACTTCCTCAGCTAATTTTAGAATTATAGAAGAGTACAAAATTCAAATAGAGGATCGCTCATCATTCGCTTCAAAAAATACCGTACACAAATAGGAAGAGATGGCATAGTGGTATTATAAGTTGAAAATAAGTCTTATTCATAACAGTCCATATGTGTCCGCACTTCGGGGTTCTCTTACCCAGCTTACCCTGCAAATGGTGTTTATTGAGGCTAAGTTATTGAGGATTAATAGTAGGTAACTAAGATGTTTAGTGAAATAAGTATCTTCTTAAATGCTTACCCACACACTTTCAACAAAAGTTTCACTTTAAATCGGATCAATAAATTTAAATAACAAGAAATAAACTTCAAATTACAGGAAGATTCCGGCGGTCCCCTTATATACACGGAGACGAACACCAACCGCATGTATGCTGTGGGCATCATCAGCTACGGGTACTTCTGCGACGCCGGCAGACCCTCGGTCAACACCAGGATCACGGCGCTGCTGAACTGGATCACCACGAACACGCCTGATGCCCAATATTGCAATATATAGATTGATTTGATTGGCAGTTGGTGTTTTATTTTTACCTTTATTTAACAAGGATAGATGCCGTAAGAGGGGATACCCACGGGTGTCGTAAGAGGCGACTGAGGGTCTTTTTAAGTGGCTTGTTGGCGATGCGTTTGAAAACCTTCTACTTTATGTTTACCATCTCGTCCCCTATCAACTTCCAAATGTGGCTGAGGAGTTTCTAGCTCTGAAGCTCTGGCTACTCCTTTTTGGAACTTATGGTCGTGAGTATAAGTATGTATTGAACAAGAATCTGAAGATTTATGTAGTAAAAAATTTTGCCAAATTGTCCGTAAGATCTGTTTAAATGGAAAAGACCACCAATTTAGATGCACAGGGGCTTTAGTTCAAATACTGACACGAGTCCAATTTGACTCGTCTAAACTCATATTTTTGGTTTGAATACCAACAAGATTATAAATTAATACACAATTAAACGAACTATTTTGATACAAATACAAAACCTGAAAAAGTGTTTTATGTGTAGAGGAGCATTATTTATTAGTATTGAATAGTCATCACATCACAGTAGCTAACTCATTAATTCATGTTAACATCACACCATACAACAAAAGAAATAGTACACAAATCGGAATAACAACATTTTTGAAGTAAAAATTAGTGCTATGGTAACACAAACTAGGTCCTAACTCAGCGCTTGATACTGCCAAAAGTCAAAACATTGGTTTTCAGTTAAGGCCTACATTACTGGACAGTTAAAAGAACAAGCAAATAATAACTCTTGACAAGCAGATACAAGGTTTTTGATAATTGCTATTAGTTTACTCTTTTAATGGATTGTAAAATTTCGTTAAAATCCCACTAATGATAACTTACAAATCAAAATGTATGATAAATTTTCTATAGCGCCATCGTGGCGCCATCTATAGTCGAGTAGCGACTCTTGTGATGCCGTCGGCCATTTTGTTTCAACAGCTTTCCCGCGCGTTTTCACCCGTACGAATTTCATTATGAAGTTATTGATTTTCCTTACACTAACGTGAAATTCGTGACTTCGCACCTATTTCCTCACTGTCTACTTTCATTAGGAATAATTCATTGGATGAAGGATCGCACCTTTTCATATTTAACCCGTGCGATATTTTTATATGAAGCTTTTGCAGTTTTAGTGTGAACTTTCAGCAAATTATGAAAGTGTGTGTGTTCGTTGAAGTAAAAGTGACTTTATATTTAACTTGGATTGCATAATATAAATTAATGCAATGGATATGATGATTTTACAAAATTTAGGATAATTAAATAGAAAAATGACAAAAAGAATACCGTTCCACATCGTCTATGCGACCAGTAAGTTAATTTATTATGCTTCGCTTATTAAATTGAATGAAAATATTTATGTGTTTTTATTTGAATTTTCCTCTTATTTTGCTTTGTGATGTTATTTTCTGGTTTACTATTGTTAAATAACTCTCCAAATGCCGATTTATAAATATTTTGAGTCGTATTTTTACCTAACATTGTGTTTACAAACTTATCAAAAGCCATCAGGACTGCAATCAAGCATTATAAATTATTACTCTACTCGTATTCTCCTATCGATAACAATCTACAAAGAATTTTTATTTCGAACCATTCAACTCAGTTTATGGCTTTAATGGTATTGAAAAACGTCACTTGGTGAGTTATTAATTGCAAATAGCCACTTATAGACATCTTATAGCCTATTTATCTTTTAGGCTTTAAGCAACGATAATTATATCATATTGCCGTGTAGTTCCGGTTTAGAATATCACCACCCTTTTCTACCCACGGGTGTCGTAAGGGACGTATAAGGGCATAAGACTTTTTTAAATGGTTTTTGGGTGATGTGGTTGGAGGGGTCTCCAACCACATGTTATATTATGTAGAAATAAAGTATCGTTGGTGATGGGTATCACCAACGATACTTTATTTCTACAATAACATAACATAACATAAACGTTCACGCCGCATATCCCCGAAGGGGTTGGCAGAGGTACTAATACTTCTGAACATCACGTGACTTTGTCACCTGGTGTTCAGAGTACCCACGTTTTGCATGGACAGTGTACTCACGTGATAGGGGGCAGGCCTGTCGCCGTTTTGTACGATTACACTGTCACATGACTAATCTAATAAAGTCATGTGGGTTTCCTCACGATGTTTTCCCTCACCGTTAACAACCATGATAAATTAACCACACATATGTCTTTAGAAAAGACAAATTGGTGTAGGCCCGACCCAGGATTTGAACACTAGTCGTTTGCACGATATCCGAGTGTTCTACCCACTAGGCTATCACGGTTGGTATTTCTACAATCTTGTCTCTAATCAACTTTCAAATGTGGCCGAGGAGATCCTAGCTCTAAAGCTCGGGCTACCCCTTTTTGGGATGTATGGCCGTGAGTATATGTATGAATGTATATCATATGTTATAAAAATATGTTCAGGTTCATTTCATACCAGAAGGAGGTATTTCCCACGGACCAAGTAATCCGCACAATTGGCCTAAACTTCCTTTTTAAAAAGTTTTTATGTATTAAATTGATAAAAGACATCAAACTACACAACTGTGGAATGCGTACATACATATACTCATGGCTATAAATACCTAGAAGGGGTAGCCAGAGCCAGGGAATTAGAAATTTCTCAGCCACTTTTGGAAAATTATGTGGGAAAAAGATGGTAAAATAAAGGTTGTTGGTGATGGGTCTCCAACCGTATCGCCCAAAAATACCTTAAAAGCCCCCAATACCGTTAGTTGCCTCTTACGTACACCCATCGGTAGAAACGGGGTAGTGCTATTCTAAGCTGGCACTACACAGCATCAAATATATATTGTATAATGTGGTCAAAAAGCAGGCCGATTAACAGACTAAAATGGCATGTTGGAAAAGATTGATGAATGAAAATAAAACTCAAGAAGTTTGCCTCAAGATCGGACAGAGGGGCAATCGATTGTTTCTGACTACCCCAACGGGAATAAATGTCGTTAATATATGAGAATGAATCTAAAACTATCGCCATTTGTACGTATACTCTCTTACATGACTAAGTATAACTCAGCCATTTAGGTTACCTAACGACTTCCCTCACCCTGCGACAAGGCCGTGAAATAGAGTGGTTAAATGCCGTGATATGGTTTACATTCGTTCAAAGTAAATAATTGAGTACTATCGATTTCTATGTAACAGAACATTGGATTGTTTTTCTATTTGCACGATTTTGTCGTTGAAGGCTTTGGAAAGTTATGCTGTGATTCGTTAGTTCTAAACTAGGAATGGAGGTTTTAAGGTTTCGTGACTTAGATACATTATATGTACATAAATACAAGCATATATTCACGGTTTTTTGATAAATTGTTGGTATGATGTTATCTTAATTTTTTGTAACACATTATCATAAGGGCAGCTGTGTAGTGCAGAGCTGTGTAGTGTCGGCTTAGAATAGCACTACCCCATTTTTTACGGTGGGTGTACGTAAGAGGTGACTAACGGTATTTGAGGCTGGGCTTTTAAGGGATTTTTGGGCGATGAGGTTGAAGACCCATCACTAACAACCTTTATTTCACCAACTTTTCCCCACGTCAGCCACTTCCAAAAGTGGCTGAGGAATTTTAAATTCCGTAGCTCTGGCTACCCCTTCTTGGGATTTATAGCTTTGAGTATATGTATGTATGTATATAATCACGGCTATAAATCCCACAAAGAGGTAAAAAGATTATTAACAAATCCTCAGATACTTTGTGATGTTGAGTGAGGGAATTTTTAAAATAAACCATGTTTAATGGGAGGTCACAAACCACATCTTCCAAAAATTTCTTAAAAGACCCAAGTAAAAAAAGCCTTTTATAAAATCTGCAAGAAGCAATGGGTTAGTGCAATGCTAGGGCATCACTTCATGGTTAAATGATAAATCATACATACATACATACATATACTCACTAGTGTTGCCCAAACGCAAGAACAAGACGAGACTTAGCCAGTCTTGGTCTTGGTCTTGTGCCAATACACCTGGTCTTGGTCTTGGTCTTGCGCTCCCAGTCTTGGTCTTGGTCTTGGTCTTGCAGCAAGAGTCTTGCAAGTCTTGCAATTACCTATTAGTCTATTACTATTTATTAAAGTTTACTTTAAATCCTAGAAAAACGTATTAGAATTGGAACATTGTGAGCTTGAATGAATATAGCCATAGTAAAGATCAAGCAGATTAATAAATAACTGAAGATTTGATAAGAAATTCGAAAAATCAACTGACCTATATGTCGTTTTCCATGAAAGTAACTGGAATTAAAATAATTCCTTTATTTATAGTACGTTTCCTTGCTTTCTACCGCGCATCCTCGCCACGTGCCGGCTCTATGATAAGGATGCCGCCGCAAATCAAACAATAATATAAAGCGTGTAAAAAAATTCGAAATTATTTTGCATGAGTATACCTACGCTACGCCCTATGGCGGCAATCAAATAGTGTCAAATGTTATGATTTCGGCGTGGCGGCAACGATTGTTTTAGATTTCAAAAGAAGCCGCCGGCGCGTGTATCATAACCATGTACTTCCGAAAAGCGGCAAATTTCTTTGAGAAGTAAGTACAAAACCTTTGATGCCGCATTATCAAAGTGCCGATGGTTAAAACATAACTATGCATGCACTCAGTTTGATTTTAATAATATTTTTATTCGCTTTGTTTATGGTATTAGTCGTAATGCGCATAGGTCCAGTTTTTCATATTCTTTGATACAGTTTTTTGCGTCTCATAGAATTCCTAAGCGTACCTACCTAACCACCGAACTGTTACACCTAACTACTCAATGAAATAGCGCTAAGTCCTAGCTGCAAGACGCAAGAGTCATGCAGACTATGTCTTGTTCTTGCTCAAGTCTTGCACGGTCAGTCTTGGTCTTGGTCTTGCTAAAAATACGCGGTCTTGTTCTTGGTCTTGGTCTTGCAAAAACGCAAGAACAAGACCAAGACTGCAAGACCAAGACTGAATTTGGGCAACACTAATACTCACGCCATTAGTTCCCATTGGGGTAGGCAGAGACTATCGATCGCCACTTCGTACGACTGACAAACCTCTCTAGCTTCGTTTACATCCATCAATCTTTTCATTCATGCTCTTTTATTCTTAATACTTCGGACGCCAGCCTTTTTGAGCACACTCTCAATTTGGTCCAAGTGTGTTCTCCGTGGTCGTCTTCTACTAACATTACCATCCACACTAGCTCTATAGATCCCTTTTACCAATTTTCTATCATCCATCCTCTCTATGTGCCCCCAAACCATCTCAATTATAATAGTATAGTAGGGTCCACTTTTTTGGTAAGTTCTAGTCAGTAGGCATGGTATTGACGTAATAGAGGAAAGGGTTCGATTAATATTCAGAACGATTGGTTTAGAATAAAATGAACTTCAGCCATGCCTTTTGGGAGATAGCTTAAATGATATATAGTCAATGTTTTTTGGAAGCTTGTAGCTTGATATTGCTGTAAATTTCATCGGTTAGTGGTTTCGGTGCCTATTCATTACATACAAACAAGCGGATATAATTTTTTTTCTCTTTATAATACGTGTAGAAGACAATAATGGGTTTCCAAAATAATTGTTTATTTATTTCGCTTTTGATTTATTTTCTTGATAGCCGTTAATACTATTATTCATTATATAACATTCCCATATATAATATACTATATATAGTATATAATATAATATTTGCCGTGTAGTGCCGGCTTAGAATGTCGCTACCCCTTTCTACCCACGGGTGTCGTAAGAGGCGACTAATGGTATTGGGGCTTTTTATTGGATTTTTGGGCGATGCGGTTGGAGACCCATCACCAAAAACCTTTATTTTTACCATCTTTTCCCCACTCAACTTTCAAAAGTGGCTGAGGAATTTATAATTCCTTATCTCTGGTTACCCCTTCTAGGGAAATATATCCGTGAGTATATGTATGTATATGTATATATATTATCTCCAGGTGAAGACTCCTCCTACCCGGCGTGTGAGCTGAACTGCCAAGGTCCAGGGTCTCGCGGCTGGAGGAGCACCGGGCCGCCTCCTCACGAACTGCTGCTTAGACTTACCTGTGTGGCTAAGGTTCATAAGCTGCAGCTGTTGGCGCATCATCAACTTATACGTAAGATTTTTAACAGTGGTTAGGTTATTTAAGAAAATGAAAATTCTAATTGAGTTACATTGATGGAAAAGTACAAGCTCATTTTATCGTAAATTTCTTACTTGGCCACTTACTTAATGCACTGGGTTTGTCTGTTTGGCAAAAGAATTATTACATATTTCTTTTCTCAAAATTGTGTAGATGTTTTTGGATTCTGAAACTCTGCCTACCCTTTTTTTAATTAAGCATGTGTAGGATGTATATTTGCCAAACCATATGCACAATAATATAACGAATATTTAAAAAGAATAACATAACATAACATAACTTAAACGTTTACGCCGAACATCCCCGAAGGGGTTGGCAGAGGTACTAATACTTCTGAACATCATGTGACTTTGTCACCCGGTGTTCAGAGTACCCACGTTTTGCATGGACAGTGTACTCACGTGATAGGGGGCAGGCCTATCGCCGTTTTTGTACGAATACACTGTCACATGACTAAGTACAACTCAGCCATGTGGGTTTCCTCACGATGTTTTCCCTCACCGTTAACAAATATGAAAGAATATATTGATCAAATTAAATCTATACTTGAAAGTATTTCTAGTACTTCGGGATCTCAGTAGGTGAATTTCAAGTTTCATCAAAAATTTGCTTTATATCAAAAGGATCGAGTTTCATACACCACAGTGGAAACCATTCATATTTGTGTCTCTTTTACTCTTTAGCATTAAAGGCCTAAAGTAAACGTTGCGATAAAACTCGTAATAAACCAAAACGGTGGGTTTTAGTTCGTCCACAAATTCGGGAAAACCTAATTTACCTACCTTAAATTATGGTTGTGTTCCATGACCACATAATTATGACCATTTACTCTAACACTTTAATAAAAAAGGACTAGATTAAATCCCGTAAAGGAGTAGCTAGAGTGATAGAGTTTGAAACTCTCGGTCACTTTAGGCTGCTATGGAAAAGATTGTAAAATAAACTCTCACACATACATCTCCAAATAAACACTTCAAAATGCCCTTATTCTTAGAACGCAAAAGTATATAAATAAATGTAGGTTGCACGTCCTTTTTTATGATTTAATGTGAGATACAATTGAGAAAGGGAACAATAAACCTATCTCCTACCTACTAAACCATTCCCATTTTTCTAATTTCCCCAGCGGAATGGGTAGAAGTACTAGTGTGGGGCGGGCTGTCGGAGGACGCGGGCACTCCGTGTGGCGCTGTGTACGCCAGCGTGGGACGGGTGGCGCTTGCCCAGCCCGCACACCAGGCGAGGACGAGGGAACTTAGGTGGGTATGGTACATGTGGGGATAAGTTCGGTATGTTTAATGAGTATTTATAAGAATGCGGTGTCAAGATGATATTGTAAAAAACGTTGAAAAGGGAAAGATGAAATGATTTGGGTACATAGAAAGGATTGATGATAGAAAATTAGTAAAAGAGATCTATAGAGCCAATTCGGATGGCAATTCGGACGCCGGCCTTTTTGAGCACACACTCTATTTAAGGGCCTCCCCGCATTTTGCAGCTATTGCGCTCACTCTTACGTCAGATTCACTGAGAATGACAGGGACGGAAAAAACGCGCGCGCAGGATAAATGAAGTTTATTTAGTTTTATTGAATAACTATAATGTTTAAATGAAAAGTTAAACATCAAAGTAACAGATCTAAAAGCTACGCGTATAATGACACATAATGAGTTCACATGTATGTTATGCCAGTGGAGCCTATACGGTTTTTATGAAAACAAAGCATGTGCCTGTCAAATTTTTTTCATCATATTTTTCAACAAATTATTAAAATGTTAAACATCAAATTTCAACACCATGAACTAATCACCAACATATATTTTATTCATGTCATATCAATATCATCAAATCAGACTTTATAGAATTTCCAAACAATCAATATCAACCTATATTTCCGGGGACGCCCCCAGGTTAGTCCTCCGTGGTCGTCCTCTACTCACATTACCTTCCACATTGGCTCTATAGATCTCTTTCACCAATTTCGATATTTTTTTATGACAGTCATATGACTAATTCTTACAGATCTGCCGCTCTGCCAGAACCAACTCTGGCGAGGTTTGTGAAACTCCGTCTGTCAGGACCACACCCGCCTGCTGCTAACACTGATCAGGTAGTTTATCATATTATAATTTGTTATTTAATCCCGTAAATATTTCTTCCGGCTTCTGTAGTTTATACATACGAATTCATTCTGATACGCCACAGTACAATACGGCTTCGAACCCAGACTCTTAAGATCAGTGCGGTGGTCAACCTAATCACCCTATTCAAAGTAGGCTGTAGCCACTAGGTAATGGCATATTTAAGCCGTGACTATAACCGTATCGCTATAAAAAATATCATTTCTTCGTTCTTCCAGGTAGCCCTAATGGCAATCAACGTGCTGGGCACAGAAATAGAGGACCAAATAATAGCCGTGAACAATGTAGAAACGTACTCTCCTTTCGATGACCTATCGTTCGTGATGTACGTGGATGGTGATATAGCTGATATGATCCGGAGGTTGGATGAGAGGAAGAAGAGGGCTGTAGCAGGTGAGGATAGAGGGAAATTAAAATTTAAGCTGAATTAAAATATATAGTGCGTATTGTTACATTTGATTATTTATTCGTTAGCCAGTCTTGCAACGTCATCTATCGATATCAAAATTTATACGAAGGTAGAGCGACCGAGAACTAAACATGAAAGTTTAATTATGATATTAATAAAATTACAATAAATCGTCACAATCATAAATATACGTCTTCTGCTGCATAGGCCTCCCCTGAAGATGTCCATTACCCTCAGAATGAAAAAATTCTCAGACACCTTAAAAATGAATGGGGAAAATAAATAAATTGATGTGTAGTGCCGGTTTAGAATAGCACTGCCCCATTTCTTCCAGTGGGTCTACGTAAGAGGTGACTAACGGTATTGGGACTTTTAAGGATTTTTATGAGCGATGCGGTTGGAGACCCATCACCAACAAATTTTATTTTACCATCTTTTCCCCATGCAACTTCCAAAAGTGGCTGAGGAATTTCAGATTCCTTAGCTCTGGCTACTCCTTCTTGGGATAAATAATATAAAAAAGGTTATTTATGGACCTCCACAATACTCAAAAATCACTAAAACAGCCCCAAAACTAAAAAAAGTTTCTTACCAGATTCATGGGTAAAAATGGGCTATTGCTATTCTTTAGCCGACACTACACAGCTATAACATGATTTATAAATATATAAAACACCCAAAACTAAGCATACTTATCATTACCTTAATAAGCATTCATCATATAAAAGTTTGCCGTGTAGTGTCGGCTTAGAATAACACTAATCGATTTTTACCCGTGGGTGATCGTAAGAGGCGACTAAGGGTATAGGGGCTTCTTAAGTGATTTTTGGGCGATGCGGTTGGAGACCCATCACCAAAAACCTTTATTTCACCATCTTTTCCCCACGCAACTTACAAATGTGGCTAAGGAATTTATAATTCCTTGGCTCTGGCTGCCTCTTCTAGGGAATTACAGCCGTGAGTATATATGTATGTGTGCATATAAAAGTCTGCTCAAATAATTGTTGATAATCGTAAATTACTACATAGATATTAAGTACTTACAAAGCCTGCACCCGCAAATAAAATATTTCAGAAGAGAGATTCGAATACGCCCGCCGTCTAAAATCAGCAAGTACAGCGTTAACCTCAGCAGGCGTGAGGATTGGCAGATGGAGATTAAGGAAACGAACTGCAGCGGTGAGGGATGACTTCGAGGTTGCTCGGGTGATGAGGGATCGGATCAGTGATGCTTTGGACGGGATTAGAGGTGATGAAGATCTTGGGAGGCTGTTTGAGGATGATGATCAAGTGAGTGTAACTTTATTTATTTATTTATTCATTTATTCATAAATATAACCATTACAGATTTTCATAACCCAATTCAGCTATATTTCACATTAAGACAATATATTTATAACCTAATTTAAAGAACAGAGTACAAACAAAGAAATAAATTAACCAAATTACACACTAATTAAATTTTACATACCATAACACAAAAAATATAAAGCTACGCTTGTGAAGTGAGCCAAGGAACAGGAAATGGACATATCCGTTTGTTCGGCATTATGGTTACTTCCCTACTTGTACCAATACTTACGGATTTAAGCCTACAGAGTATAAAGAGATAGCTAGAGCAGAATTAGAAATTACGTAGCGTTACGTAGTAATTGGGGCTTTTAAGGGATTTTCGGGCGATGCGGTTGGAGACCCATCACCAACAACCTTTATTTCACCATCTTTTCCCCACGCAACTTCCAAAAGTGGCTGAGGAATTTCTAATTACTTAGCTCTGGCTACCCCTTCTAGGGATTTATAGCCGTGAGTATATGTATGTATGTATGGTTATGGGTCTTTAAGTACTTAGCTCAATATATATTTTGAAGCCTTAATATGAGACCAAAGAAAAGATATCATTAAAAGCTCCTTAGCTTTGAGTTTAAAAAACTCAAACTCAAAACTCAAACTTTTATTGCAAACCATAAGTGTACAAATAGTTGGTGTAATCAAGGTACAGTTATAAATATGGACCCTGTTGGGCACATGCAATTTCACAAGAGGGCTGTAGATACTAAAACTAAAAATTAAGGTAGCAAACATTACATGGCATAAAATTAAAATTTCTTCAATTAAAAACACTATAAATATGTGTATAAAATTTAAACAACACAACAATAAAATTAATATTATTTTAGGTCAAAGTATTATTATTTTAGTTAACATTATTATTAAATTAGATTTAATCTATAGTAGACTATCATTACATTAAGTTTTACCAATAAGTGGAAAAAACAAACAAATTAAAAATTTATATTGTATTATTACAGAACTAGATAACTATAAAGAATGACTTAGAAATTTGGTACTAATATTGCTCAGCCTTAACTAAGATATTCCTCTACTCTATAATAACATTTATCAACATTTAGCAACTATACTTAACCTAACCAATATTCACGGCTATAAGGCCAAAAGAGATTTGCGTTGTTAGAAACCATTCCATAGCCACTTTAGAAAGTTTAGAGAAAAAATATATGGCCTAAAAATACCTTGCTTATCCCAATACCCTCAATCACCTCATACAACATCCACATAACCTTCAAACTAAATTAATGCTTTTTTTTATTCTACGACATGATAGTCCAGTGGGTAGAACACCCGCCCGAAAACAGAAGGACGTGAGTTCCAATCCTGGGTCGGGCCTACACCAATTTGTCTTTTCTAAAGTCATATGTGTGGTTAATTTATCATGGTTGTTAACGGTGAGGGAAAACATCGTGAGGAAACCCACATGGCTGAGTTGTACTTAGTCATGTGACAGTGTATTCGTACAAAACGGCGATAGGCCTGCCCCCTATCACGTGAGTACACTGTCCATGCAAAACGTGGGTACTTTGAACAACAGGTGACAAAGTCACGTGATGTTCAGAAGTATTAGTACCTCTGCCAACCCCTTCGGGGATATTCGGCGTGAACGTTTATTTTATGTTTATATGTTTATGGTAATGTTAGTAGAGGATGACCACGGAGGACACACTTGGACTAAATAGAGAGTGGGCTCCAAAAGGCAGGAGACCCGTCACCAACAATTATGTCACGTGAGTACACTATCTGAGCAAAACATGGGCACCTTCTCTGGACACTAGATGGCGCTGCCATGTGAGTTCAGAAGTATTGGTACCTCTGCCAACCCCTTCGAAGATAAACGGCGTGAACGTTTATGTTATGCTTTTCATTCTAGCCAAATCCACTAAACGACACTTCAATGCCAGAAGACTACGATCTCTCTCAATACTTATCACCATCGGTGATGACTGGAACCCTCAGTTTGGATATTCCATCACCGGTGCCTCCCATACAGGCCAGAGGTGATCATCATCATGAAGATATGGAGAAGGATTCGCTGGATGGTGAAGATCAGGTTGATGATGAGAATGAAGTTTTTGAGGCGAGTTTTAGTATTATTATTATTGGTTTTCAATACATTAAATTTATGCGGGTTTAGCAATTTCACCATTTATTTATTTAACTACTCCAGCCCAGCTGGCTCTTACGCACTTACTTAGTATCGTATACTGCCATCTCATTCTTATCGACACGAGATGGCTGCTTTATCCCACGCGATAACTAGTTTAAACACCGCTCGTACTAGCCGGGCTGGAGCGTACCTTAGACCTTACATTCCGATATATACGTGATGTTTGTGTGTGTGTGTGTGTGTATGAAAATTCTATCGTAATTTGCCTAATAAAGTTTTGTTAATTTAATTCATTGTTGGCAACAAAGCATGAGCACCCGTTTTATCGGATTCACATTAACTTGCAGTTCCATTTTCTTATTGGAGTCCTTGTATGATTCAGCCTGATAATAACAAAAAAAAACTCCACAGATGCCAATACAGAAGATTACAGAAGTATATCAAGAAGTAAGAAAAGATATAAGAGAAGATAGAAAAGAGATAAGAGAAGAAAGAGTAGAAACACAAAAATTCGACTTACATCTCCAAAGTAGTATAGACGACGTAGAACTAAGAAGAGGAACTGATAGCCCTAGAAGAAGTATTACTCCTAATTCTGCTAATGGTAAGAGATACAGACATTTAGTACCTATTATGGTTTGTGAAAGGGGTCAAGTGTGGGTCCAGTTTTTTTCAGCTGGTTAAGGATTTGAATTCATAAAAAAAATAAAAAAAATATATAATTCATGTACAGTATAAGTAAAGATATGTCTTGTTGGACGGTCTATTCAACGATACATTTAATAACATATGAACCTGTCATTCTATATGAATATATTATCCTCGATAGTATAAAATTTTACTAAAACCCAGGATATTTTGTAATGTTAAGAGACATCAACAATCTCTAGTCTCAACAGAAGCCAACATTCTATCAAAGTACTAGCATGGGCATCAAAAAGGTCATTTATTGCTCAAGAAAGTAAAAAGATACGCAGGGTTTTCAGCAAGACTCATAAATTAACAAACCAATCGCGATGAATAAACTGAATCCTAAAATCTTTTCTTTCAATGACTCATCATCATCATAAACATTCTCCAGTCATATCTATTCAATGCCAGCTCCTTGATCTCTTGGTACACGACGTCCACCTTTTTTTTAATTTGATATATGTATGCTCTCCATGGCCTACCCCTTCCTCACTCCCTTTAATAATAATAAAGATTTTATTTAAGTGACCAGGACTCATTATATTAGTAATACTTATAGCTATGTTAGTAAAAAATAATACAATATATAAAGTTTCAGTAATATGAGTCATCGCTGCGCCTTTCCGCTTGAAAAAAAAAAACTTCTTTGTTTACCAAAAATATAAATTTACAATTTAAGTTTTTTGCCCTCGCACTAGGCTAAGCCTGTATCGCGAGGACCAATTTTACTTAACACATATAGTATAAAGTTTAAATTTAATAAAAATTAAAAACTATATTACAAATTTTGAAAAGGTTTTAAAACAAAATAAAAAGGAAGTAAAATAAAAATATAAGGTAAAACGTCATGCAGCTGTGCTATGTGTGTACGGGTGTGTGAGAGCGTATGAATGTGTGCGTGAGAGCGTATGTATGTGTGTGTGAGAGGGTATGTATGTGTGTGTGTGTGAGAGCGTATGTGTGTGTGTGTGTGAGGAAAGGTTTAACTAGTTACTTTCAGCAGTGCCTCGCAGTCCTCGTAACTCATGTCCAATAACATTTACATAACAAATAGCGCAACAATGTCTCAAATACTGGCAGTCGAGCCTACTCCCGATCATGTTTAGGATGCTGTTGGTGCTAACACGTATCCTGCGCACCAGAGATCCGCACCTTTTTCATATGACTGCTTCATAAAAATCTGTGTTTTCAGGTGGAGTTCTAGTGAAAAGAAGGCACAAGAGCGCAGGTCCCAGAACTACTTTCGAAGCTTACGAGGAAAGACTGTTGCCGGCTTTGAGACAGTAAGTGCCATGACGAATATAATTCTCCAGCTTTGCTAGGCTGATGTTATTTTTTCTTGTAACTCTATAAATAAACTCTATGACATTAACCGTGCTGATAGTGCAGAACGTTTTAGTCCTTTAGTGAAATAGATTTTGAAATTGGTTGAACGGCTGAAGAATCTATTCATTATAGAAAAACAGATCCAAATGAATGAGTAACAAAGATTCATTATATTTAAACGCTATCAGTAAAATCAAGACACTTAGCCATTCTAAAAAAACCAAGCGAATTTCCAATTTCACTAAACCAAAATCTAATTTCCTTCCAGTTCCCAAACCAACGAATATCTTCACGACCGCGTAGAGGTGGGCAGTGCCACCAGCAGTGCCGGATCTCACCAACGACCCGTTCATAAGATGACGGAGAAAGAACGGAAACAGGCCGCTTTGCCTATTCTTATTTTTGGACAGGCTTTGGTAAGATACGTATTTTAAAGCAAACAAAATCGATAATTTTCACATAATTGATATAGCTTTTCTCAACAACGTCTTTAGTGAACCTAGCCGTTGCCGGAAAATTCTCTAGCCGATTTGGTAATTCTGTATTAAAATAAAGATAGTTGGGGACGTAGACGATATTTTCCCTCAAAACTAATAAGGTGCAGAGATGAATACCAAATCCAGGATGATAACCTTCAATAGAATAATCTTCAAGCATATAAAATTGATTCATTTTGCTTGAACTATTTTTCAACAAGCATTCAATTCGATATAATTATGTTCATACCAATACCATTCCTGAAAGCCATCACTAACCGTCCAGCAACAATCAAACTAACAAATCTTCTCTTCCTCAGGTAGAAAAGTTCTACTCAAAGAACTACCTAGACAAAGAAGAAGGTTTAACCACTCTCAGAACAATTCTCAGAAGTCCAAGTGACGGAGCCAAAACCTCACCAAACAAGACGGCAAGAGCTGCCACTATGTTACTACAAAAATCTTTGAGAGACAAAGTCCATTCGGTGTACAGTCTTGCTAATGAACTTGTTATTGTGCTGTTTAGTGAATTTATGCCGCAGAGGTGGGTAGTTTATGAAGTTGATATAGATCGTAATTTAGAAGATGATGATTTAATAATAATAAAAATAAAACTCTTTATTGTACATCCCAAAAAAAACAACAATTACAAAAAAAATATCGGTATAAAAGCCAAAGTACAACTGGCGGTCTTATCACTAAGAGCGATCTCTTCCAGACAACCCAAGAATGGAAAAATTTGCTGGATTAAAAACATGTTCGGTAGATGACCAATAAATTAAACTGATTTGCTTAAAAACTAAAATTATTCGTCAAACCATTATCTATCTATTTTAAATATTACTAAATATTTATTAAGTTCTAACACACTTACATATAGTATTCCATAAATTAAATAATATTCAATAAATACAATACATATGCAATATATATATAAAGATTTTTAAATAAAATACATATATACATTTTACGACATATATAATAGAATATATAAACTTTAAATGATGATGAATGATTTAGATGAAATTGATTGTGTGAAGCGGCAGGCAACCGTGAAGAATATAAGGGCATGTTTGAAAAAATTGGTAAATGTTATCGAAGCTCAGGAAATTTCGCAAATTTTTATTTTAATAATCACCAGCCAAGTCTGTTTTTTATTTTTTTTGCGAAACGCTAATGCGATAATCTAATTAAATATCTAAAATAAGATAGGACCAAAATTACATACATACATATACCCACGGCTATAAATCCCTAGAAGAGGTAGCCAGAGCTAACGAACTAGAAATTCCTCAGGACCAAAATTACTTCCTTGAAAAACTGCAGAAGGCACAGTAAAGAGGAAATCAGTGGCTTTGAATAGTCACTTTGAAAACATATTTTTCAAACAAGGGATTTCATTTGACCATGGAAACAAAATGCTGGAAGTTAGTAGAATCTATCAAATCCTTAACACCCTGACTTACTTAGCGCCCCTCATCAACATATCGACATATTTGTAAGTGTTTGCATTTTAATGTAAATATTTCTTTGCTGAGTTGATGAATTGTTGGATTTCAATTTTCTAGGATTTCTAGGTGTTGCTATTATAGATCTTAATGCTTCTCGTAAGAACAAGAGATAATATCATCCTCAGTAATAAGTTTCTAGATTTTGAGAAAACTAGAATGAGGGTGAATGGTAATATAACCAAAACCATGGGGTTTAAGATGGATAAAAATATGAAAGAAAGGTTGATGGAATGTATTTTAGAAGTGTGTTTGCTAGGGATTATAGAAAATGTGACGAAGACATGGGAACATAATTAAGATAAGTAGCCCGGGTAAAAGAGTCATCAATAAATTAATATTAGCTATGAAAGATGATATTGTTTAAAATATAGAAAAAGGAAATTTTGATGAATGTGAAAAGAAATGTTAAGATAGTTCAGGCACATATTAAGCATGGATGAAGAAATGGATAAATGAAATAGTACTCGTATATGTATGTACACTGTCCATGCAAAACGTGGGTACTCTGAACGCCAGGTGACAATGTCACGTGGTTGTTCAGAAGTGTTAGTACCTCTACCAACCCCTTCGGGGATATTCGGCGTGAACGTTTATGTTATATGTTATGTTTACTCGTATATGTATGTGTAGTGTGTATGTATCTAGAAGAAGCATGAAAATAGATGAAATACAGTACAGATGAGATCCCACAGAAAAGTTTGTAATGTTAGGCTAGGTGATCGAGTGAGAAATAGTGTGATTCGTGAAAGGTGCGGTGCGAAAGATGATGTTGTATACAAATATAGGAAAAGAAATGTTAAGATGTATTGGGCACATAGAAAGGATGGGTGATAGAAGTAGTAAATTGGTAAAAGAGATATATTATTGGAAAGAAATGTTAGTAGACGACGACCACGGAGGATACATTTAGATGAATTAAAACTCACATATGAAAAGATTGATGGATGCAAAGGAAGCTACAGAAGTTTGCTAGTATCGTACAAAGTAGCGATCGATAGTCTTTAGCTACCCCAATAGAAAATAGCGGCCTGAGTATCTAAATGTATCTAAAGGAATAATAAGATGGTTTGGACTCATAGAGAAGATGAATGAAGAAATGAGAGAAGCGATTGACACATATGTGTATATACAAATGTTAACAACTTATTTCGCTTAATTCCGCTAAATATCTGCAGTCTTCATGTGGTATGCACTGTGTACGTGACTCGGTGGTCAGCTGCCGAACCGTCTAATGTTTGATAATGACTCGTTTTTAGTCGAACGCGTCGCATATTTGAGCACAGTGCATGTGGCATGAAGACTGCAGGTATTGAACAAAGTACTTATTTATCATGGTTGTTAACGGTGAGGGAAAACATCGTGAGGAAACCCACATGGCTAAGTTGTACTTAGTCATGTGATAGTGTATTCGTACAAAACGGCGATAGGTCTGCCCCCTATCACATGAGTACACTGTCCATGCAAAACGTGGGTATTCTGAACACCAGGTGACAAAGTCACGTGATGTTCAGAAGTATTAGTACCTCTGCCAACCCCCTCGGGGATATTCGGCGTGAACGTTTATGTTTATGTTATGTTACTTATTTGTGTTGCTATGGATTTCCGAAAAGTAACACCTGATTCAATCTAATACATTCGTGTATATCAGGGTGTGCGCGGCGGAGGTGTCGCGCAGCGTGCAGCGCGTGGTGCCCGAGCTGGTGAAGTGGAGCGGAGACCCCGCGCCGCGCGTGGCCGCCGCCGCCGTGCACTGCCTGCTGTCTTTGCATGACTGTGACCACGTCAGGTGAGATTTTACTACTATATTATCATCATTTGAAGAAAATGTTCACAATAGTAAGTTATGAGCATGGACCATTGTGGTCCTGAAACTGGTGTAGTAGACAGGTAAATCCTTGTACTGTATCCCTAATACATCATCAGCTGGTGAAGTGGATTTGACCCGGCCATGTCAGGTCCGAACTTGGTATATATCATTATCATTCGAGTATAATCGGCCTTACACGTGTCCGCCGCCGTGCACTGTTTGCTTCTTCTGCACGACTACAAACATGTTAGGTAAGAACTTGCTACTTAGTGCTCTCACTCATAGTTTATGATCAGCCAATAGACGTTCTCTGGTGAACATACTCCTCCCTCAAAGATTCCACAATTAGCGTTCCTATGCTGAAACAATCTAGTGAAATATTCTAGTCTACTATTCAATTCGAACGATACATACATCCGTATCTCATCTAACCCCTATTTCTGTCTCATTCCTACAAAACGAAGATTTGGATTATACCACATGCAGCTATTCGACCATTGATACGCGTGATACAGCGATATAAGATATGAGAGAGACGCCGCTAGTATCTGAGTGAGTGCGTGAGTTGACGCTTTACGCTTACGCTTTATTAATTAAAGGTTACCTTTTTAAGACCTAGATCTAACTAACCTAAGCGCAAATGCGTTTGATGTTTGAACCACACTGCTCTTTTCTTACTTGTAACTTCCTATATTTAAGCCTTATGATCTAGGTAACAGTTTAGGTGGCGTGATCGGTGTGACGCCAACGGAGAGTCGGAATTGACACGGCGCTGATGCTGTGTTTCCGCGAATGAGGCCATGTTTCGGCACCGTACATAACAGGCGCGATAGTCTAGCACAACACGCGTTTATTTTGTCTGTATTAATCTCATCATGTTTGACATAAGAGTGAGCGAGACAGCTGTCAAGTGAGAGAGCCTAACACTATATCTGTTGTCTCAGGAACACACACATAATATCGCAGCAATTGTCGCGGCCCGTGACCGCGTCCATGCATCCTCGCCTGGCGCTGTCCAGCTTGCAGATGTTGGAGCAACTCATACTGACACACGGGTTTTGTACGGATAAGAATAGGTGAGTAACTACATACATACATACAAATACTCACGGCTACAAATCCTTTGAGCCATCATCCAAGGGGTAGCCAGAGCTAGGGAATAAGAGATTCCTCAGCCACATTTGGAAGTTGCGCGGGGAAAAGATGGTGAAATAAATATATAATAATAATGGTGAAATGTGGTTGAAGATATTTCCAAAAGTTACTTTGCCTAACTTAACTTCCAAAAGTGGCTGAGGAATGTCAAGAATTTACCCCTTTATTCCCGTGGGTGTGGCATGAAAACACTCGGGGTATTTTAATTCATATATACGTACATATACTCACGGCTATAAATCCCTAGAAGGGGTAGCCAGAGCTAAGGAATTAGAAATTCCTCAGCCACTTTTGGAAGTTACGTGGAAGCAATAGTTTTTTGTTACATTGGATTAATTCGATTTCACTGCTAGCCTTTTGGCTTCTTCTAAATCTCATTAAGTTTTAAGATGAAAAAAAAATGGTATTCCAAAATGTAATGATCGATAGGGGACACCCGGATTTGAACCGGGGACCTATTGATCTGCAGTCAATTGCTCTGCCACTGAGCTATATCCCCTGATAACTATTAGTTGTAATTAAACCATAAGTTGTTTTTGTTTATAAAATGACGTAAAATATAGACCATTATAAAAGCATTAGTATTAATATTTTACCCTGCTTAATGTCGGCCTAGAATAGCACTAACCTATTTCTGCCCAAGGGTGTCGCCATGTAGGGTTTTGGGCCTGTTTAACTGATTTTTGGGTAATAATTCAATTCAAAACAAAACTGTTTAATTATCTTGTAACAAATTGCTTTTATAATGTGAATGATTTTTTCAACATATGTGACATTTAAAAATTATATTTGACATGACCTATTGACATGATATATTTTTAATGTGTAATTATTTCCTTAATTTTAATTTCTTAGTGTGTGTGTTTTTATTTTAATTGTATTGTAATTATTATTTTTGCTTTTTTTGACATTTTAAATAACATTGATTGTAATATAGTATGAATTTTTGGATTGACTAGATAGGACTATTAGGACATGAATATTTACACGCTTAATGGCAGAACAAGCTCAGGACATAATTTTAAATAAGAACTTGTTAAAACTCTTGTTTTCGTAAATAAAGCTTTTTTTTTAATGTCCTTAAAAAACCCATATGGATGAGTTGCATTTAGTCATACATACATACATACATATACTCACGGCTATAAATCCCTCGGAGGGGTAGCCAGAGCTAAGGAATTATAAGTTCCGCAGCCACTTTTGAAAAGTTGAGTGGGAAAAAATGGTAAAATAAAGGTTGTTGGTGATGGGTCTCCAACCGCATCGCCCAATATTCCCTTAAAAGCCCCAATACCGTTAGTCGCCTCTTACGTACACCCACCGGAAGAAATGGGGTAGCGCTATTCTAAGCCGGCACTACACAGCTATTATTAGCATTTAGTCATGTCAAAGAGTATTCATACAAAGCGGGAATAAGTTTGTCCTCTGTCACGTGAATACAGTGCATTCAAGCAGCAAGCACCCAAGCATAACGGGGTTACTATGAACCCCAGTTGAACCAAATGTCCCACGATATTCAGAAATATTTATTTATTTATTTATTCATACATGATAACCATCATTACAGGCACAGCCTAATGCAATGGCATCGGAAAACATAAAATCTTATAAAATACATGCATAATAAATTTTTAACATTAATAAAAAATAACTAATTCTAACATATATGTAATTTCTTCACTTGTAGCAAATTATGTTTAATGCTACTATTGTGAATTCATTCAGAGTACACCAAAACAAGTCTACATCCTCAGCAATTAAATTTAATGTTCTAAGAGGCCGAGTGACTGGAGCCTCCCTAGTAGCTTGGTGCGTGCGAACGGTACAGCCAATAGGGCAGGTCGTCGCCTACGACCCATGTACCTGTCTGGTATGTTGAAGCGAAGCTGCTCCAGTACAACTGGATTGTCTAACTTACCTCTGAGCACTTTGAATAAGTACAACACTAAAGAAAGCTGTCTCCTAATCCTCAGCTCTGTATATCCTACCATACCCAACACAAAAAGAGTTGGGTAGTTCAGTGGGTAAAATGGGTATACCCCATAGTATTTGAGATATAGAAACCTTACAAATTTATTCTGTATTCGTTCCAACATAAGATATTAGTACCTCTGCTTCCCCTCTAGGAATATACGGCGAGTAATTTGAGTTTAGTTTTGATAATGAAAGGTTGTCTCAACAACCAAACCCATATCGCTCTAACGTTTTTTCATCGTATCTTCCATATTGGTGTAAGCCATTTAAGAAATCATTAAGCCATATTTGCAAAGTTGTCGTAAATAAAGATGTTCATTCATGTCTTATTTGTGTAATCTTTGTATATAAAATATATAAACTAAACTTAAAAAAGCAGCCACCCTTGTTTTCTGAATATAAACATTTATTATTATTGTTATAAAAGATCCTGCTCTATGACACATTTAATAAAATTTGAACAAAAACATAATACATCGTAAGCAGATCGATAAAAATCTATATACTGATTAATTCGATTTCAAAGCTGGCTAGCTTTCCTGGCTTCTTCAAAAATTCATTAAATCACTTATAATTTTTATAAAATGAAAAAAAAATGGTAATCCAAAATATAATGAACGATAGGGGACACCCGGATTTGAACCGGGGACCTATTGATCTGCAGTCAATTGCTCTACCACTGAGCTATATCCCCTCCGACTAAAACTCTAAAAAACCTCATAACTTCTAAATGTGCAAAAATGACGTAAAAATTCTCTATGAATCTAATATGTCACGTGCGACCTTTCATCATAACATTATATTAAGATTACATCAAATCGAACTAAGTTCCTACATGCGTGTATAAAAACGTTTGAAACTGCAAAGAATGTGAAAGGATTTTTTAATTACTTTGGTATTGGTTTATTTGTGACCTTCGATTTCAATTACAGTAAATTTCAGGATCTACCTCCTTAGTTAACCAAAGTACACCTTGTCAAGATTTATAAGTTAGTTTTTGTTTGGAAGCCACTTTCAAGTAACAAGAATACAAATTGTACATCAGTGAAATTTTGTATAGCGTTTTATTAGGCTGTTTAACATACATACATACGTATTCTCACGCCGTC
The DNA here is from genome assembly GCA_963576735.1 of Bedellia somnulentella. Lineage (NCBI taxonomy): Eukaryota > Metazoa > Arthropoda > Insecta > Lepidoptera > Bedelliidae > Bedellia > Bedellia somnulentella. Next base: position 12,726,921 of record OY755193.1, read on the forward strand.
AGTGCTCATTGGGGTAGACATAGACTATCGATTGCCACTTTGCACGATCCTGGCAAAACTCTCTGGCTTCCTTCACATCCATCAATCGTCTCATACATGCTCTTTTATTCTTCATACTTCGGACACCTGTGCACGGACAACTTTTTGAGCACATTTCCTATTTGATCCAAATGTGTCCTCCGAGGTCGTCCTCGACTAACATTACATTCCACATTGGCTCTATAGATCTCTTTCACCAATTTACTATCATCCATGCGTTCTATTCCTTTTTCTATCTTTCTTACAATATCATCTTTTACTCCACACCTTTCACGAATCTCATCATTCCTCACACGATCACATAACCGTACATTACAAACTTTTCTGAGGGATCTCATTTCTACTGCATTTACTCTGCTTTCATGCTTCTTCTGCCACACCCAACATTCACTGCCAAACATAAGCGTAGGAACGAGGACAGCATCATGCATAGCCATTCGGGCCTTTTCAGACACCGATTGACTAGACATTAGACTATCCAGTGGTCCATTTACCGCATTACTCTTTTTCACTCTTCTCTCGAAATCTTCATCACACTTTCCATCCCTAGTAAACAAACTTCCCAAATACACAAACTCTTTCACTTGTTCCACTTTCTTACCATTAATTTCAATCACGCATTTGGTCATAATCTCCTCTCTCTCATAGGCTGTTTAAATATAATAATTATAACCATCAATTTTACTTTATATTTATTTATATAAAAGAGAAAAAAATATTTTTTGTAAGCGTTGAAGAAAGCGATTGCTGAAGATATATACTTTACTATCTTATTTTTTTTGTGAATGGATCAAGATATTAACAAAACTTCAATGATTTATACAAAATATTAATAAATAAGTATTTACCGACAAAGTAATATGATTTATGGTAAATACTTACTCAATGAAATGATTAGTAATAAACAATACACATTTAAACCAAATCCAAAATTAACAAGTTTGTTTCTAACTAATGTCCATCGTACAAACGATTGCCCCCAGCGGTAATCGAACACATATGAAAAGCAACGCGTTTAATAAAACGCTATAATTTTAGCTACGGTGTGATGGAAGCTTAGCTTGCATAATGATGTTTGGACTTTTCCTTATTAGTCACGTTTATCTTGATTATTAAATATTGGATCGAATAGTTTGATTTTTTTGTCACGTAGAACAGATGGGGATATAGCTCAGTGGTAGAGCAATCGACTGCAGATCGATAGGTCCCTGGTTCAAATCCGGGTGTCCCCTACCAATTAATAGTTTTTTTTTTACAAATTCACCTAAAAGAAAATACTACGACTATATTTTTTTGCAATTAAGTCAAGCGTTTTCTATCTATATAATGAGTGATTTTCTTATATATATTTTAAATTAATTCAGCGTCGGCTTAGAATAGCCTTAAGCCATTTCGTTTTTTTGGGTGTCATACGAGGTCAATAAAGATATTAAGGCTTTTTTATAAAAAAACCTCATCAACTTACCTTTATTGTACAATCTTTTCCCCACTCTACTTTCAAAAGAGTGTGATGAAAATGTCTTTATTCGTTTATGCACAGTTTTTTTCTTATTTTCTTCCCTTGTAATCCTGAAAAGGAACAGATCTTCAGAATCATAACTAGTTAATCATGTTCTTTTAATATAAATATTTTGGGGTAATCACGGTTGTCGTAAGAGGCGACTAAGGGTGTGGGTCTTTTTAAGTGGTTTTTGGGCAATGCTGTTGGAAACCCAACTTCTCCTATATAGGTAGATATAATAATAACTGACGGTAAGAATGCTTCGTTTTTGTCAAATCCAATAAAATTTATCTATTTCCGTACTTATCTATCTACAATTTTAACAAAATGAAAAGATTGGTTCAATACAAAGCTAATATACAATTTTTAAAAAAAAACTACATAAAATGAAAAGATCCCACAAAATGAAAGAAACAGGGGACACCCGGATTTGAACCGGGGGCCTATTGATCTGCAGTCAATTGCTCTACCACTGAGCTATATCCCCTCTGAAATATTGGTTGAAATAATGACATCTTTTCAGGTTTTTACAGAAACATAAATATACATATACACTCACGACAATACTTTTCATTGGGTAAATTTTTGAAATTTGTATAATGTAACGCTTTAGACTAGAATAGAATAACTCTTTATTGCACATCAAACACTTTACAAAAATAATAATATGATCAAACCGTTTACAGTGAGGTACAATTGGCGGTCTTATCGCTAAAAGCGATCTCTTCCAGACAACCTTTTGAAGGTGGGATCGATAAATTAATCATTTGGGTAGATGCACAAAACAAGGCCAAAAAAACATAATAATCTAGTAAGCTTACTTAAAACTAACTTTACTCAAGTGTAATAATCTCATTATAGATGCTCTTTTATTCTTCTCACTTTGGACAATCTGTATGAATCATCCGTGGCCATATTTTACTGAAATTACCTTCCATTTTGGCTGTATATATCTCTTGTACCAATTTACTTTCATCAATCCTCTCTATGTCTCCAAATCATTAAAACATTTCTTATTCAGTCCTATCTAAAACCTTTAAAAATCATTATTTTTCTGAGAGACATTAACTTAAAAATACAGGCGACCGATGTTTGAAAAATATAGGGCATATATGAAAAGATTGATGAAATGAGAATGTAAATGAAGATTGATGAATGTAAAAGGTAGTGATCGATAATTTCTGCAATCCCCAATGGAAACTAGCAGCGTAATAGATCTTTTTGAAAACATACATACATATGTACGTCCCTTGACGGGGTAGCCAGAGCTTTGGAATGAAAATTCCTCAGCCACTTTTGGAAGTTGATTGGGGAAAAGATGGTTATAATAATTGTTTTTGGTTACGGGTCTCCGACCACATCGCCCAAAAATTACTTAAAAAGCCCCTCTACCCTTAGTCGCCTCTTACGATCACCCACGGGTAGAAATGTTGTAGTGTTATTCTAAGCCGACACTACACGGCAAAAACTTTTTAAAAACGTTTCGTACATTCAGTCAGAATGTGTTTCTTTTTTATAAACGGAAAAGAAATATCAGCCTTGGTGAATATATTGGAAAATCACGTCATTGAATGACAGTTAACTGATTATTCTGCTTATTTGATTTTTGAAGCTATTGCTCTCCTTCTTTTAATTTGAATTCATATAACTAATGCCGTGTAGTGTCGGCTTAGAATAGCACTACCCCGTTTCTACCGATGGGTGTATGTAAGAGGCAACTTACGGTATTGGGGCTTTTAAGGGATTTTTGGGCGATGCGGCTGGAGACCCATCACCAACAACCTTTACTTTACCATCCTTTCCCCACTCAATTTTCCAAATGTGGCTGAGGAATTCCTAATTCCTCAGCTCTGGCTACCCCTTCTAGGGATTTATAGCCGTGAGTATATGTATGTATAAAACTAATAGCTGAACCGAAAAAACTTGTTTTGCCATAGAAATTACTTCTAGATAATTTCTAGTCTATAAAATAAAAATAAAATGTTTGGGGAGGGCAACCCTTATCATTTAGATCTATAATATATACCTATGCTCAGACCTACCGAATTAGCATGATTTTATTATTTACATCGGTTCAGCCGTTTCGGCGGAGTTTGGTGATAAAAACTGTGACACGAGAATTTTATACATTAGAAGATGATGACACATTAAATATGAACATAAAAAATTCGTGTGGTGTGCAAATCAATAAAAATCTAGTATCAGGGGACACCCGGATTTGAACCGGGGACCTATTGATCTGCAGTCAATTGCTCTACCACTGAGCTATATCCCCTCTAAAAAACTTGCTGAATAAAAATATTATTTCCAAATGTTTTTAAAATAAAGTGATAATATGCATTAGTCCACTTACGCCCGATTTCTGAATTGAGTATTCAAGCTGAGAACGACTTAAGTATCGTTTTGTCTCATTCAGTTGTTATGATTTCAATGCGACAGAACGATACTTAAGTTGTTCTCAGCTGGAATACTCAATTCAGAAATCGGGCGTTAGTTGATAATTTAATTCCAAAACATTGTTAACATTTCATAAATTACACAAATGCGTTTCAGCCATGAAACTCAAACGTCAAGGAGCCAATCATTTATATAATCAATCTCTATACATAATATCGTTCCTTTGCTGACTCACTAATAGACAGAGAGCTGAAATTTCACAGGTAGATATTTTTAGTGCTTTAGATGAACAATAAGAAAATAATCCCGGAAATTACGCGGGAACGGGATTAACGGGAAATACGGCACTATACAGCTATATAACTGTGTAGTGTCGGCTTAGAATAGCACTACCCCATTGCTTCCGGTGGGTGTACGCAAGAGGCAAATAACGGACTTGGGGCTGTTTAAGGGATTTTTGGGCGATTTTAAAAAAAACTATTATTTATTCAAGACGTGGTTTTTCCAAACAAATTTTAATAAATCCCAAACGATCACGCCGTATATCTCCGAAAGGGTGGCAGGACCCACATTTTGTTTAGATAGTGCAGTCACGCAATAGGGGGCAGGCCTATCTGCGTTTGGTTTGAATACAATATCACATGACTTAGTACAACTACAACTCAGCCACGTAGATTTTCCCTCATCGTTAAAAACCAAGATGACCGCACATACGACTATAAAACAGGTTCGCCTCGGGATTTGAACCCACACCTCTCTCCATGATAGGCGGGAACTCTCCCCACTGAACTATAAGTTGTAGCTAAAAAATCACTTAAAGCACTAATAACCTAAGTTAACTCTTACAAGAGCTCTGTTACATAGAGCCTTGACACAACATGACTTTTTCTCAGGCCATCGACGCACGTTTGTTACGATACAGATACGCACATCACAAATCAGTGCAACATTTCGTGCAACGAAATCCAAAGGCTCTAAGTTATTATATTTTACGTATAATTTATTTATTAATTTTACTAATTAATGCATAGTTTTCTCCAAACCAACTCAACAACCAATATCCCCCTCCCAACAGCGGTCTAACAGTCCGGCGCGTCGCGGAATGCGGGGCGGGGGGCGCGGCACACGCGGCCGGTAGCGTGCGGGCGGCGGCGGAACGAATACTACTACTAGCGTACCGCCGCTCTCCGAGATTGGTACGAGCTCAACTACCGCCGGACGATAACGTCACGAGACGCAATCTGATGTATCGACATCTGTTTCATCAGTTCGATAAGATTGATACTGAGGTAGGTTTTGCTATGTAGGAATTTTATTCATTGCCCCGGACAAACCAAGGTCAAATAATTTCGAGGATGAATGTAACAGTGTTAGAAGCTGCCTGCATTATAACATTATAATGGGCTAGGTTTTATTACATTTCATATACAAATAAAGGTAAGGTAACCGTCCTGGCGGCAGTGGAACGAATACTACTACTAGCGTACCGCCGCTCACCGAGATTAGTACGAGCTCAACTACCGCCCGATGATAACGTCACGAGACGCAATCTGATGTATTGACATCTGTCTCACCAGTTCAATAAGATTGATACTGAGGTAGGTTTTGTTGTATTGTAGATGTTGGTTGGAAGCTTGAAGGTTAAAGGTTGCTCACCGCCCAGGACAAGCCGAGGTGAAATGTCAAATAAAACGAATACGACCATTTTAGGATATACCTGCGTTATAATATTATAATGGACTAGGTTTTACGATTTGAATACAGATATAGGTAAGTAAGAAGTGTACGGGCGGCGGTGGAACGAACGAATACTACTACTAGCGTAGCGCCGAGATTAGTACGAGCTCAACTACCACCGGACGACAACGTCACGAGACGCAATCTGATGCATCGACATCTGTTTCATCAATTCGATAAGATTGATACTGAGGTAGGTGGCGTTTTAAAATGTTTTTGGTTCCATTACTATTTCAGCTCTAAACTTAACTAGGTGAAACGGCGACGAGGATGAATTAGACAGTCTCACGAGCTGCCTGTGTTATAATAAATAAAATAAAGGTAAGATAAGAGTCCGGCCAGCGGTGGAACGAATACTACTACCAGCGTACCGCCGCTCAACGAGATTAGTACGAGCTCAATGATAATGTCACGAGACGCAATCTGACGTATTGACATCTGTCTCATCAGTTCGATAAGATTGATACTGAGGTAGGTTTTGTTGTAATGTAGATGTTGGTTGGAAGCTTGAAGGTTAAAGGTTGCTCACCGCCCAGGATAAGCCGAGGTGAAATGTCAATTAAGACGAATGAGACCTTTTTAGTATATACCTGCGTTATAATATTATAATGGACTAGATTTTACGATTTGCATACAGATAAAGGTAAATAAGTGTACGGGCGGCGGTGGAACGAATTCTACTACTAGCGTACCGCCGAGATTAGTACGAGCTCAACTACCACCGGACGATAACGTCACGAGACGCAATCTGATGTATCGACATCTGTTTCCTCAGTTCGATAAGATTGATACTGAGGTAGGTTATGAATGTCAAAGGTACTAAAACATGATAGCTTACCGTCCCAGACAAACCAAGGTCAAATGGCGGACGAATTTGACAGGGTTAGGAGCTGCCTAACGTTACGAGTATAATGTATAATGTAGAGTAGCATTATGGAGAGGATGTTATGATTTTATATATAGATAAAAGTTAAAGCTATGTATAACTAGTTGACCTTGCTAAGTCCAGTGCATCTGATTTTGTGTGGGAACTATAAACAAAACTTTAGCAAAGATATTTTATTGTTTAATTTAATTCCTGAACAAAAAACAGCATATAAATTAATGGAGGAAGAAATCACTTGGGTGGGACTAATTCAATCTAAACTTGTTGAAAATGTAAACTTGCTTATCCAAGTATGTAATTATTAACGCTCGAAATCAAATCAAAGCAATTACTTTTACATACTAAACATATAAACATATTATGTTAATTAAATTATTTTGAAACTTGGAAAACGCATCACGACTATTGCCATTTAAATTAACAAAACATCATAAGATTAATTTGTCTAGGTTGTTGACGGTGAGGGAAAACATCGTAAGGAAACCCACATGGGTAGGTTGTACTTGGTTATGTGGTTTATTCTTACAAAACGGTGGTAGGCCTGCTGATCTTCGGGGATTTACGGCGTATACGTTTGAGTTGAGATTAGATCATAATAATTATTTTAATCAGAACTGAAAAAATATACAGTATTATTAAAATTCACATATTCCTTTACACATATTTCTCACTACCGACAATTATTTTACAATTCCAGAAACTTCTCAGCCAAGCCCAAGCAGAAGATCCTAACGAAGATAAAACCGAATCTATCCTAGACACAGCAAGTATAAGCCAATCTGTTAAAAGCGGTGCATCCTCACTAATGAATTCATCATACGGAATGACCTCTTCATACAGCATGAAGTCTCTTGCATCAAGTGTGAGTGGAGAGACATTGGCTCCTTCCAGCTTGAGCGGGAGTTATAGTGCTAAGAGTAAGAGTAGCTTGAAGAGTTCTGCAAGGAAGTATTCTTCGCCGGGTCGTGTGAAGGATATGTCGATTGGGTGAGTCAAAATGTTTTTTTATGGAACTAAGTAAGTAATAGAGATTAAAATGTGTAAGTTTTAACTTTTTATAGTATATCGAGTGCATTAAAATTTATACTAAATAAATTATATATTTTTTTCAGGTTTAACAAACTAAGGTTAGACAGTGCTGTGAGCCCCAAGCATTCACCAAAAACACCAAATTCTGGAGAAAAGGTAACTTTAAATGATTTTAATTTTTTAATCATCTTTTTCCTGTCAATTTAAAACAGCTCTTCTATACTCTCAAATTTAATATCTTTTAAAATCTATCTGCAATGTTTAGTAGTAAAATTAACTTTACTATGCAGCACATTTTCCATAAAAACAGCGCTAAATTCCTGTTATTCGTTCATAAACCAATCGTCTTTGTCCGGTTATCATTAAAAATTTGAAGAATTCACAAAGCTACGTTCTCGATGATGAGTTACTTGGTACGCCTTTATTCTGTATGGAATAAAAGTTGAGTTAAGTATTTTATTTGCAGGTACATTTCCTAGACCAAAAACAAGAAGTAGTCCTTAGAAAAACGAACAGGAACGCAGACAAACGTCACTCCTTTCATTTCGACCAAAATCCCTCGAAGCCTCAATTAAGGCCCCGTCCAGTCACCGTATACGAACCTTCGCCAAATCGAGAATCGCCTTTGAATTCTCCGAGAATTCCCAAAAATGACCTCAGAAGCCTTAATTCTCTTACTATAGAAAGCCCACAAAGGACTGAAGCAGAATCATCAAATTTAGATTCTCCTAAATCTAAGGTGTTTTCTGGAAATCGTGAGGAAAATCAAATGGATGAAAGTGGATACTATAGTCCCATTGATAATGGGAAAAAGAGATTGGGTAAAGGTATCAGTGAAAGGGAGTTGGATCAGAATTTTGATAGTTTTGAAGGAGGAGGAGATGTTAGCAGTGATGGTACTCCGGAACCTGTATGCAAGTAAGACATGACATAAATTATTAAATAATATATTAATATGTATGGTATAATATCCAATCTAGTGAGACCTAAATAATATATGAAATTACATATGGTTTGAGATACTAGCAAGTTTTGAGCGATATTTTAAGTACATACCATTAAAAAATAACACTAGAAACAAGTAAACATCCTTATATTTTGTTAACCAATCGTTGCGTGATAGGAAGAGCACGAACTTTAAAGCAAAATGCCGTGAGTTTATATCCTGAATCGAGCCTAAGCCTGTGCCGTGTGAAAATTCATGTTTCCAGCCCGGCTAGTACGAGCGGTGTTTAAACTAGTTATCGCGTGGGATAAAGCAGCCATCTCTTACGCACTTACTTAGTATCGTATACTGCCATCTCATTCTAACCGTTATCGTGTCGATAAAATAGCGCTCGTGCTTGCCTTCAGATGTATTTAGTACATACTTCTGCTACCTCCCTGTACTAGTATTTTTTTGTATATCTGTATATATTTGTAAACTCATCCCCAGTACAAGTTGTTCGTGGTGCGGTGTAAAAGTCCGTCTCAACGGTCAGGACTCCCATTACTACAAGCGCAGCGTGGTGTTAGCTAACTGAAACGCTATTGGATTGAATCAGGCGTTACTTTGCCGAAATCCATAGCAATACTAATATTAATAAATTTCTCCGCTTAATTCCGCCAAATAATACCTGCAGTGTTCATGCAACATGCACTGTGCACCGCCCGCCCTCCCACTTACAAGAAATCGAAAAGCAGACAATGCACCACACACACACCCGCAATGAACACCACAGGCAACCACAAACATGCGACGCGTTTCGACTCAACACGAGTCATTGTCGAGCAGTAGACAGTTCGGCAGCTGACCACCGAGGGTTATATTTATAGAACAGGCTCCCCACTCCCCCACCCAAAGAACATCAATGACGAGTGACTATATTATTGGAAAAAATTGTCAAAAGTGGGGAAACGGTGTAGCCTGTAAATTTATTAATATTAGTAACTGAAACGCTTTTATTTGGTTATTGTAATTTTGCTGTTATTTTTTGTCAAGTTATGACGTAGCGATTATAAGCTATACCGTTATATATATATTTATAAACCCATCCTCACACACGCCTGTGGTAAACTGCAGGTCTACTAATATTGGTAACACGTTTTTTTGCTTCTTAGAAATTGTGGTTGACTATTCCATTCTAGAGCTCACATTCTTAGTTTTCAGTATTAATTCTATTATAACTTTCAGTACAAGTTTAAATCCTTTTGTTCATGAAAACCACATGTGGGGATTATTACTAATAAAGAATAAATAAAGGAAAGAAAAATTTTCGACACAGGCGGGAATCGAATCCGCGACATTCGACATCGATAGAAGAATTTCGCACTGGCAGAAGCAGAGCGTCGTCGGGGCGTATACCCGAGGTCGCGGGTTCGATTCCCGCCTGTGTCGAAAATTTTTCTTTCCTTTATTAATTCTTTAATTATTTCAGTACAAGTTGTTCCTGGTGCGGTGTTAAAGTCCGTCCCAACGGTCTGGACTCCCATTACTACAAGCGCTGCGTGGTGCTAGCTAACTGCGCCGCTTGTGATACCACGGTGGAGGCGCGGACATTGCACTCGCATTTGTTGAGTGAGTCATTTTATTTTTATAACATAACATAAACGTTCACGCTGAATATCCCCGAAGGGGTTGGCAGAGGTACTAATACTTCTGAACATCACGTGACGGCGAATACGGCAAATACAAAACGGCGATAGGCCTGTCCCTATCACGTGAGTACACTGTCTAAGCAAAACGTGGGTACCTTCTCTGGACACTAGATGGCGCTGCCATGTGAGTTCAGAAGTATTGGTACCTCTGCCAACCCCTTCGGGGATAAACGGCGTGAACGTTTATGTTATGTTATCAATAAGCCCCAGTTCAAATCCGGGTGTCCCCTGCTGCTTACATTTTGATAGATCTTATTATCTTAGTGGTCTTACCACCTCAACTGCCAATTAATTGTAAAAAAAAATGTGGTCTTTTTTCTGATGTGCAACAAATTGTTATTATATTATATAATCAACGAAATTTTCGCAGTTTCGCAACGGTTGGCAGAGGTACTAATACTTCTGAACATCACGTGACTTTGTCACCTGGTGTTCAGAGTACCCACGTTTTGCATGGACAGTGTACTCACGTGATAGGGGGCAGGCCTATCGCCGTTTTGTACGAATACACTGTCACAGGACTAAGTACAACTCAGCCATGTGGGTTTCCTCACGATGTTTTCCCTCACCGTTAACAACCATGATAAATTAACCACACATATGTCTTTTAAAAAGTCAAATTGGTGTAGGCCCGACCCGGGATTTGAACACTAGTCGTTTGCACGATAACCGAGTGTTCTACCCACTGGGCTATCACGGTTGCTTTATCTTAATTTATCTGTTTTATAATAACTGAAATGTATTATTTTTTCAGAGGACTGTTCAATGAGTATCAACAAATGGAAGCAATGTAAGAGATGTTCGGTCGCGTTGAAAATGGACGAGGAGGGATACCATCCGAATTGTGTCCGTAAGTATATTTTATATATCTTTACGACAAATATTTATTTACTTGCTGTGTAGTGTCGGCTTAGAATAACACTACCACATTTCTTCCGGTGGGTGTACGTAAGAGGCGACTAACGGTATTGGGTCTTTTAAGGGATTTTTGGGCGATGCGGTTGGAGACCCATCACCAAGACAAGACCCAAGACCCATTGGCCTTAGCATTACCATTGTCATCTTTTCCCCACTCAACTTTCCAAAAGTGGCTGAGGAACTTCTAATTCCTTAGCTCTGGCTACCTCTTCTTGGGATTTATAGCCGTGAGTATATGTATGTATGACAAATATTTGTAAAGTTGATAAAACAATTCGAATACCATACAAATAGTATTGTCATTTGATATTTAATTGCTTAATTAAATGAAACGAACTTGTAACGTTGTTATATATAGAAAATTATCATAAGGGCTTCTATTAGTTAAATATATTGGCAGCAAATGATTGAAATTATCTTGAACATTAAACAACTCTAATTCGAATAAAAATATTAAGTTTATTTTCATTTATTTAGATACATACATACATACATATACTCACGGCTATAATTCCCTAGAAGGGGTAGCCAGAGCCAAGGAATTATAAATTCCTCAGCCTCTTTTGGAAGTTGAGTGGGGAAAAGATCGTAAAATAAAGGTTTTTAGTGATGGGTCTCCAACCGCATCACCCAAAAATCCAATAAAAAGCCCCAATACCCTTAGTCGCCTCTTACGACACCCGTGGGTAGAAAGGGGATAGAAAGACATTCTAAGCCGGCACTACACGGCTTCTAAGCCGGCACTATCGGCTATTTAGATTTACTTTAAAATAACTTTACATTCAAACTTGGAGATCATCCGATCTATCAACACATCTATCTTAGATTCAAAGATTCCTCCCTATCACTACCTTTGCAATAAAAAAAGAACTATCATGTATATAAATGTATTTCAGCGCTCAGCATGGACGAGTGGAAATGTCCGTACTGCTACACAAACATCCTCGCCAGAGATCTTCCCTGGCAGAGACATTTGATGCAATGCTCAAGAAACCCGAGAAGAAATCTGCATTATTAGTGTGTAGTTTAGTTAAATACCGGGGGTTTAATAGTTTGATATGTTATTTACGATAACCAACGAATACATTTTTAAATCACTTAAGGGCGTCCCCGGAAAAATAGGTTGATATTGATTGTTTGGAAATTCTATAAAGTCTGATTTGATGATATTGATATGACATGAATAAAATATATGTTGGTGATTAGTTCATGGCGTTAAAGTTTGATGTTTAACATTTTAATAATTTGTTGAAAAATATGATAAAAAAATGAATTGGAACATGCTTTGTTTTCATAAAAACCGTATAGGCTCCACTGGCATAACATACATGTGAACTCATTATGTGTCTATATACGCGTAGCTTTAAGATCTGTAACTTTGATGTTTAACTTTTCATTTAAACATTATAGTTATTCAGTAAAACTAAATAAACTACATTTATCCTGCGCGCGCGTTTTTTCCGTCCCTGTCACTCTCAGTAAATTTGACGTAAGAGTGAGCGCAATAGCTGCAAAATGCGGGGAGGCCCATAAGTGATTTTGCCCGACGTTTCGGCACACCTACTGGTGCCGTGGTCACGGAGCGACTAAATCATAGAGGATTAAATTTATTCGTTAGTTAATCCCGATTATTATATATAATGTCTACAAACAGCGAGAGTTTAAAAAGTTTATGGTACTTTTCAATTAAAACGAATGCAGAGAACAGTTTTGAAATTGGAAATACAGTAATTAGTTGTATAATTAAGTTCACCCTTAGCTATTCAGAAAGCCTAGCACGAGCGATATTTTATCATCACAATATCGGTTAGAATGAGATGATAGTATACGATACTTCGTAAGTGCGAAAGAGATAACTGTTTTTTTTACCACGCGTTATCGTTAAAAGGTCGCTTGTGCTAGCCATGCAAGAGTAAGAAATAGAGTACTGTTATATGAACTGACACCATAGCAAGAATTTTACAAAAATTACTTAATATCAAACTACCAGAAACCACGGACCGTATCATAATAAACGAATTTGTTTCTTAAATGTTATGTAATGTTATTTTAATTACTAGTAAAAATAGCACAAAACGTGTTTAATAGATTATTAATATTATCTAAGTAATTATATTTAATTTTATTAGATATATCCTTATAGTGAAATAGTTATTTGTAGTAAGTTATATTTTGTATAGTTTAGTAAATTAGTTAAAAGTTGTAGTTTTGTATTATTACTTTTTCTTAACAACAGTAATATATGCACACTTTAGGAACTTATAATAATAATTATTAAAAAACTTATGAAAAAACCGTCGAATTTCTAGTCAATAACAAGAATAGCATTTTAGTAAATAAGAATTAAAATTGTAGTTTAAGTCTTGATCCTTCAAAATACCTAACGGAATATAGTTAAAAAGCGAATGAAATTGATTGGAAGCAAGTTCAAACTATATTTTAGCCGAATGCAAAAAATACAACATAGAATAAAAGAACCGGGCTAGTGCCATTCTTAACCGAGACTACACAACTAAGTCCACTCGCGTTTATGTTATACACTTTAGTTTATATTATTGTATGAATTTGAAACTATTAAAGCCAATATGTTAAAAATTCCGTCGCTGTTAATAACGACTTACTAAATAAGTTTTACTTATGGTGATTTGTTTTAGATATTAAATAGAGGTAACGCTAAGAAAAGCAAGCGTCCAAAGTATAAAGAAAAAAAGGTATGTATGAAAAGATTGATGAATGAAAAAGAGAGATTGTCCAGAATCGTACAAAGTGGCGATCGATAGGAACTAATGGCTTGTATGTATGTGTATCTTATTTTACAAAATGGTAGAAAAAATTGGATGTGAACGAAGCTGAAGGTTTGCCAGGATCGTACAAAGTGGCGATCGATAGTCTCTGCCTACCCCAATGGGAACTAACGGCGCGAGTAAAATAAGTGTCCCTAAGTCAGATATAATATGTCTTTATTGTCCTTTGCTACCGTCCTCTGGTCAAAGAAAGCCGTCGTTATTGCGCATTAATATGTTACAAAAAGCTCAAACTCACTAATAAATTAAAATTATATACATAACGAAGTGGAAATTTTCATAACTATATAATTAAGTTTTTGCTGCAGTCAGTGTCTATAAAATAATAAGTTTTTTTTACAGTAGACAATTTTTAATTCTATTTATTTCGTGGAAGTAGAATTAACATCAATATGTAATGGATTACTTTCATTTTCTTAGAATATATAATAGAATTGTTCTTAAAAATTCTTTTTTTTTAATGTTTTTTGACATGAATTCCTCATGTGGGGATTATAACTCATAAATAAAAGATGTTATTAAAGGAAAGAAAAATTTCGACACTGGCGGGGTTCGAACCCGCGACCTTCGGGTATACGCCCCCGTCGCTCTGCCAACTGAGCTACAGTGTCAGTTGGCATCCAGCGCGAAATTTCTCTATCCTTTGTTTCTTTTTTACACGTTCAAGTAGTGTTTGCGTTTCCTACCTCCGAATTTTAACTATTTCGGACGGCCACTTGTCTACCTTTTCAGATAGAATGCAAATGTTGGAAACGCCTAACTATCACATAATTTTTAATGTTTTTTGACATGAATTCCTCATGTGGGGATTATAACTCATAAATAAAAGATGTTATTAAAGGAAAGAAAAATTTCGACACTGGCGGGGTTCGAACCCGCGACCTTCGGGTATACGCCCCCGTCGCTCTGCCAACTGAGCTACAGTGTCAGTTGGCATCCAGCGCGAAATTTCTCTATCCTTTGTTTCTTTTTTACACGTTCAAGTAGTGTTTGCGTTTCCTACGATTTCGACACTGGCGGGTTCGAACCCCGCCAGTGTCGAAATTTTTCTTTCCTTTAATAACATCTTTTATTTATGAGTCTTAAAAATTCTGTACTCAATAGGCTATTTGACTAAGTTTTGAAAACTATCTTCGGTGTTAATTTGTTTATAAGGAGCCCTAAAAAAATAATTTTCTGTCTTCATTTTAGCTATTTTATTAAAAAATCGAAAAAGAATATGCAATATGCAAAAGTGCCGCGAAAACGCGACTTTATGTAATATGGCGGCTGTAGCACAAATGACGTCAATTCCGCATTAAACACCAATGAGCGAAGCGATACACAGTCTGTTTATGTGCAATCTACGTCATTATAGAAATAGCCAATCACGTTCGTTTTTAGTCACGTGACAGTTGTATCAAAAATACTTATTTTAAAAGACGGATTTCAGTGAAATAATGCAATATTTTTATCTCGCATTATTACATATTGCTCCAAAAAAGAAATATTAAGACTAATGAGATAAAAGAAATGTATATTTTTATTTCAGTCAAATAGCCTATTCTTCTTAAAATTTCTGTACTCAATTGTATCACATATTTAAATTTATGTCATTATTCATTTATATATATTTTATGTTTGATATGTTTTAAATAAGTATAAAAAGGTAGTTCTAGTGATTTTTAGTCAAATGTAGAGGCAACTATAACTTTCATAGAAACATCTCATCCATTTAGTTAGATGCTACATTTAAATTAAGGCATTTTAGTGTAATGAATGAAATTATTCGAATAAATAATATTTGATAAAGATAACAGACTCACGGTTATAAATGCCGAATACCCAGCGCCCCATAATTTTAAATTCCTCAGCCACTTTGCGAAATTGAGCGGTGAAAATATTGTAAAATAAATGAGTGGATGGGTCACCCGCCACATCGCCCGGCAATCACTGAAAAACACCCTTGGTCGCATTACATGTACTCTTACGAAAAGAAATGAGTTAGTGCCACTCGATACTACTTTGTAGTGTCGGCTTAGAATAGCACTACCCCATTTCTTCCGGTGGTTGGGTGTACGTAAGAGGCGACTAACGGTATTGGGGCTTTTAAGGGATTTTTGGGCGATGCGGTTGGAGACCCATCACCAACAACCTTTATTTCACCATCTTTTCCCCCATGCAACTTTCAAAAGTTGCTGAGAAATTTCTAATTTCTTAGCTCTGGCTACCTCTTCTAAGGATTTATAGTCGTGAGTATATGTATGTATGATACTACACAGGTATAGTATAATCTTAATATAAAAAATTCACGAGTCCCTGTGCTTTTCACCAAACTCCTCCGAAACAAGTTAACCGATTTATATGAAATTTCGCTGAGAATATGTATAAATATAACTATTTTTATAGTCCTAAGTGATAAGGGTTGCCCACCGCAAACATTCTTTTATCATTTTATCGACTAGAAATTATCTAGAAAAAATGTATACGGCAAAACGACTTTTGCTGGTATAGCTAGTATGGTTACTTATAAATAGGTATTAAGATAACTAGTATTAGTAAAATCCACATCGCTCTCTGTGATATTGGGTCGAGGTAATTGAAGTAATTAAAGAATGAGCGGTTTTCGATGTTGGTTTAGACGATAGTCCCTAGAATTTAGGGTTTTAATTAGAATTAAAATTTAGTGAAAATATGATTTTAGACAAAGTTGTGCATACATAGCAGGGATTATTATGAAGGATATTGGATTGAATCAGGTGTTACTTTGCGGAAATCCATAGCAATACTAAAATTAATAAATTTCTTCCGAATTATAATTAATTAAATTTCCGAGACACTCGGTGGTCAGCTGCCGAACTGTCTACTGCTCGACAATGACTCGTGTTGAGTCGAAACGCGTCGCATGTTTGTGGTTGCCTGTGGTTTTCGCTTGCGGGTGTGTGTGTGTGGTGCATTGTCTGCTTTTCGATTTCTTGTAAGTGGGAGGGCGGGCGGTGCACAGTGCATGTTGCATGAACACTGCAGGTATTATTTAGCGGAATTAAGCGAAGACATTTATTAATATTAGTATTATTATGAAGGAATATGTAAGGTTAGATAAAAATATGCCTAAATGACGATTTATAGTCCCTGCCTTTCCCTTGCGATTAGGATGAGATAAAAATATGCGATCCTTTGAAGTGTAAAAAAGTAGTTTTATGCCACGAGAAATATAAATACAGTTACAAGCGTGTTACCACTGATCAGTTTAACATAAACTTTATAGTACTTAAATATTAAATTCTTACTAATATTACAGGTTTCATCCAATAAAAGACTTACATTTGACTGAAAATCAAGAACTGCCTTTTCTACTTTTTCATAACGAATAATAAGTAATTTATTCGTAAAATATTTGTAGCAACAAATAAATGATTAAAATCAATAGTTTTAGATCGACGCCGAAAATGGTTTTATATACAAATATAGTTTTAATTATTTTAATTTAATAATACACAATGTTTTAAAATGTCTCTGTATTTTATTCTGCAACATTTATCAACATCGTACTTTGGTACGAGTTATTAATATATATTTGTTCTGTTCTTTTCGGAAATATTTTATCTGAAAAGCTTGTTAAGACACAATGAAAATATGCGATCAATTAACTGCAGGAATTTAATTGTTTATTTTTTTATTTTTTTTTACCTGATGTATATAACTAGGTAGTTTTTTTATTTAAATTAAATAATAATATTTATTTGTTAGTATTAATTAATACGAAAAACAATTGTACTTCAGGAAGTCCTAAATGTTATTGGATAAGTTACTGATCTGAGTATTTGTTGTGTTGATTTGTTTTACTCTTAATGTATAGGTATACGAATAATAACATTGTTCGATTGCAGTCATGTCTGATTTGTATTGACATAATAGATCACTTATTAACAAGACTTGGAATTGAGAACCTGAACTGAAACAATATTTATTATCATTCATTCACCATCTTATGCAGTCATTCAATTAAGACTCGTTTCAGAAAGAAGAAAAACGTTGTAATTAAAACAACGATTGACTTTCGGATATTTAATCCCGTGTTATTTGGTTAATCCCGTTTACATGGTTTTTTAAAGGCCAACGTTTCGAAAACTTTTTAAAAAAAATATCGTGGTCACGGGAAGACTGAGGTGTTATTAGTGATTTTACAGTACTATAAAATTATTAATACTAACCACCTTCACAAAATTTAAGTTACATTTGCGTTTAATATTTGCTAAGTACAAAAATTATGTCTCGCTACATGCTTATTACGTATGCGTATACATAACAGGCGATAAAATATCCGAGTGTAGTAGTTTTCATTATGATGTGCAATCGTGCAAGTTTTAAAAAAAAACTAAGAAAAACATTGTCGAAATATTTGGGATAGGAAAGTAATTAATAAGTAAGGAATGTTGTCAAAAAGCGAAAGATTGAAAAGTGTGCTAATAAAGTTATATATTACATAAACTTGAGTTTTATTTCATTAAAGCCCTTACCCTGGAGAATATATCACCTTGTATCATGTACCATGTCAAAATACGTTGTCAACGATCTTATAGTTGGTACAATCGACGATCGAATGTGTGTGAGAGATATTTGGGGAGGCCTATGTTCAGCAGTGGTAGCTATTGGCTAAAAATGATGATCTCAACAAGGCAGGCGTCCGAAGTTTAGATTATGATGTTTTTTTTGGCCTTGTTTTGTGCATCTACCCAAATAATTAATTTATCGATCTCACCTTCCAAAGGTTGTCTGGAAGAGATCGCTTTTAGCGATAAGACCGCCAATCAGCCCCGGATCTACGATTTTTTTGAACCGGGGCAAGAACTTGATATAGCGCTCCCTCTCGTGAGCGTTTGATTAACACTAAGTGGCATTTTTGGTGGTCGAAAGAGTATTCACTCTTTAATAAATTTGTACTCTTTATTATTTATTACTCATTTATTACTTTTTCTTTAGTGTGACATCAAATTAAATATAACAACAACAATTAACAACGCTCCCCATATTCAAGTCATTTTTTTAAATTTTCCTTATCGTTTTTTTTCTCTTTTATCTTACTACAGCTTTACACGGCGTGCTTTCTTTTCCGCGAAAGAATCTATTAGCTCATCAAAGTTCGTCTCAAATGCAGTTTTATTTTCAATAGCTAGAATCGTGAGGCCAGATAAACGTTCTTGGCTCATTGTTAAACGCAGATAGTTTTTAATTATTTTCAGTTTGCTGAAACTTCACTCACAGCTGGCAGATGTCGTCGGTAATGTGCAGTATATCCTCAAAGCTATACTAACTTTAGGAAACGCTTCTTGCAAGTCATTCTTACACAGATGTTGTAACAGGTCGAATGCACTTGATTTTTCATCAATTTCCGTTACTAGGTCTTTGAATACAGAAAGTTCCTGGCAAAAATCAACTGCATTCAAGTCTTTTCAATATTTTCGAGCTAGATCGGCTCCATGTTTCTGCAGATCATCAGTCGACATATTTAAAAATGCGTGACCACTGAGGAAGGCGAAATTTTCATGTAGGCTCTTTGTTGTTTCATTTTACTAATTACTCGCACACGCAATCTAAGATAAACTAAACAACGATCGTCCCTTGGCGTAAAGGGTTATTCGGCTCGGTTCGTGTAGCCCTAGTGCTACATGTGACATACGGGGGAATCCCCGGCAGTGATACGTACGTTATCAGTATTGCCAATTAGGCTACAACTATACAGAATGTACTAAATTGATTTTGGCGCCCTCTGAAACTGCCGCCCGGGGCAGGTGCCCCGGTTCGCCCCCCCCCCCTAGATCCGGGGCTGCCGCCAATTGTACCTCACTTTAAACTGTTTGATCATATTATTATTCTATTCTATTCTATAACGAATAAACGAGCACGTATGAAAATATTGATGGATTTAAATGAAGTTCGAAAGATTGGCCAGGATCATAAAAAATGGTGATCAATAGTATCTCGACCCAATGGAAACTAATGACGTCAGTATAAGTGTATTTATGCATTGTATACAAAGAAAACGTTAAGTATACTACTACTATGTTAATATTAGTATATCATATACTTAGATACAAGAAATGTCTGCTGTGTAGTGTCGGCTTAGAATAACACTACCCTATTTCTTCCGGTGGGTGTACGTAAAAGGCGACTAGCGGTATTGGAACTTTTAAGGGATTTTTGGGCGATGCGGTTGGAGACCCATCACCAACAACTTATATTTTTACCATCTTTTCCCCACTCACATTACCAAAAGTGGCTGAGGAATTTCTAATTCCGCAGCTCTGGCTACCCCTTCTAGGGACTTATAGCCGTGAGTTTATCTATGTATGTATGCACAAAAAATGAGAATCGGCGTTAACAAATGCAACACGGTTTGTAACGATAGCAGCTTGTATTCGTTAACTCACAAAATGTATTAAATACTACTAAAACACTTCTTTTCTAATCAGAATACCACAAAAAGTCAAACAACCGTAATATAATATCAACTTATAATATAATATCAATATATTACAATCAGTAATCATTTCATATATGTCAATGGCCAACTTCCATTCCGTCGCCATCTTGTTTTTCGGCGCCATTTTGTGATGAGTCCGCCATTACTTCGTCATTCTGTGGAGAGGATTTGTCCTCATCTTCTACCGGAGTTTCTGTTACTTCGGACGCTTTTTTGAACTTATTAATGTCTGTAAGTTGAACAAAATTATATAGTTAGATTTTTTTTATATACATTTATTGTTGAAGTATATAACATTTATATAGAAAGAAAAGAAAGAAAGAAAAACGTATATTCGCCATTTGTAGGCACAAGAAGAACAAGTAACATAAATTTTTACAACTTATTAACAACATTTAAAATAAATTAATAAAATATATAAATTAAATAAATTAATTAATTTAACAACATTTAAAATAAATTAGTTACAAAAAAAAGAGAATAAATAAAAAACATACAAAAATTTGTCATGCACTCCCCGTGCCACCCGAACAGCGAATTGTATTTGATGCTCTTCATATTGATTATATTAGGTACTATAATATTAATGACTCATTTATGAAAGTAATCTTTTTATTCGTAGCAGTTTCCACTTGCTCGTTTTATGAAAAAGTGCCGACAAAATGAAACGTAACTTTTTAAGTTAAGAGAAAATGAATAAAAATAATATTCAAAATGAGTCATTATTAACAGATGTATTATCTAGTAGAAGTTGTTCAGTGATCGAAAGTAGACAATATTTTTTAGTAAGTTCAGTAAAATTATAGACGAATAATATCACTCTATTCCCTATGAGACTAGAGATTTTTAGTCAAAATAGTAACAGAGCATTTATGCATGCGTTTCATGTAAATACACAATTATGTGTGTGATGCATTTTCCATGAAATTAATATATTTTAAATGAAAAAATCATTAATAGATTGCTTTATTCTCTTAAGTATAAGTGTGCAAAGAGTTATATAAATGAAGACATAGATATTGTCGTTGGCGGTATTGACATTCATTTTACATTTAAAGGACATATCACCTCTCACTAGTATGCCGTGTGGTGTTCGTTTAAAATATCACTACTATGTATTGGGCATTTCTAAGTGGTTTTTAGACGAGGCGATTCTACCATCTATCAACTTCCGAATGTGGCTCAGGCGTTTCTAGCTCTGAACATTGACTTTCAGTATTTTCCCCACTCAACTATCAAAAGTGGTTGAGGTTCTTCTTTGTTCTGAAGCTCTGGCTACTCCTTTTTGGAATTTATGGCCGTAAGTATGCGTATAAATGTATGTATGTTATTAATCTTGTTTCCATGGGGATGCCCGTAATAAATATTATTTATCCGATTACCAAACTTAATTATCTATTTATCTCTAAGTTGATAGACGACGATGATAATTAAAACAATTTATTTAAAAGGAATAGTTAGTAATCTGCTTTTTATAAAATATTCTCTTTACATAGGGTTTGAATTCGTTTCTCATTGAACTTAATCTCGACTGACAACCGCGCGAGTGGGACTGGGACACACTCCTCTAGTTCGGGCTCTCGTTCTCTATTTGACAGTGTTCAAATGATTATAAGCTTTATTGCGAGGTAATAAATTGCATAGGTAATTGTGTACCATATTTTTGTAAGTGCGCTCTCTCGTATGTATGTACGTATGCAAATTTTTATCTAGTAATATATATATAAATATATATCAAAAAAAATATCTAGCAATATATATAGTAACACATAATTATTTTATAAGATTGTCCGTGGCGTGACACATTATGGTTCTGGCTGAAAATCAGTTTTTAAAGGCAAATGCCTTTAAATAACGCTGAGCCAGAAGCCAATTCTTTGCAATTCGGTATGCAAAGTTTTTTTTTTGGTATTTATTAAATATTTCTATTCGATAGTAAACACGAAAATAAAAGACTAATTTGAATATTTCCCATTTAAAATGAGTAATTGTAAAGTTATGATTTTTTAAGATTGTTCAACTTTTGTACTTTATGACGTCATCGATTGATAAAATCACGTAGCGACATGCAAATGAAGCGAAATGTTTTATAAAAATGTTGCTGATTGCAAAACATAATACGAATTTGTGATGTCAATATACGATATTATACTAAACAAACTTATGATTTTCGATATTTTATTAATAAACTGCAAAACCGTATGTCTTTGAAACAACATTGAAGGTCAAACACTTTTACAGTTTTTTGATAAAATAACAGTCATCTTAGCTTCAATTGATGTAATTTCAAGAAAATATTGTTTAAAACCATAATATCTCGAAATGGTTTTGTTAACAGCATCACTTTAGTAAAACTTTGCATACCGAATTGTGCGCTTTTATTCCTTTTTAGTGGTATCTTTAATTTCATTTTTTGTTATTGTTGTTTGTTTTCGTTAATTTTACCATGCACTTTTTTAATTTGGTGATAATACTTTTTTAATTGTTTGTATTTTGTTATAGATGTGCTCTTAGGCAATGAAAAAATACAATCTTTCTTTCTTTTTCTTTCAAATCTCACCATATTTACTAAAATCGGCTCCCAGTAATCTCAAATAATGCACGGTATCGGGCGTGGCCGTGTACGCTCGCAGCGAGTGCACGCCTCGCCAGCCCACCAGGGTTAGGTGCAGGTTCGAGTCCTGATCGCGGTATTCTAGCACGCAGCTGCCTGTTGCTGGAATATGGAAAAATATTGTTAATGTGGGTACGTAAGGGCAGAATATACAAGCCTAAAAATATTCAGTTTCATGTATGCGATTTAAAAATTTAAATTGAAATAGTATTTACAAATGAAATAAGTTTTATTTAGTTTCATTACAAAAAATATAAATAACATAACATAAACGTTCACGCCGAATATCCCCGAAGGGGTTGGCAGAGGTACTAATACTTCTGAACATTACGTGACTTTGTCACCTGGTGTTCAGAGTACCCACGTTTTGCATGGACAGTGTACTCACGTGATAGGGGGCAGGCCTATCGCCGTTTTGTACGAATACACTGTCACATGACTAAGTACAACTCAGCCATGTGGGTTTCCTCACGATGTTTTCAAATTGGTGTAGGCCCGACCCAGGATTTGAACACTAGTCGTTTGCACGATAACCGAGTGTTCTACCCACTGGGCTATCACGGTCGCTATGAAAAATATAAATGTACATACGTATACTCACGGCTAAAAATCCGAAAAAGGGATAGCCAGAGCTTCAGAGATAGAGATTCTCAGCCACATTTGGAAGTTGATAGGGGAGAAGATTTTAGAAGTAAAGTATCGATAAGATTTGTTCCTACATAAATAGAATAGAATAGAATAAAATAACTCTTTATTCCACATCAAAAACAAATTTACAAAAATAATTATATGATCAAACAGTTTACAGTGAGGTACAATTGGCGGTCTTATCGCTAAAAGCGATCTCTTCCAGACAACCACATATATTAATTTTATTGTTACTTGCACCTTTTATGGGCACCGTTGTTACAGACTAAGATAATATATATAATGGTCGGAACCCTTTTTGCGCGAGTCCGACTATTACTTTCTACATAAATGACTTACCAAAATCCTTAACCAAAGCCTGCGTTTCCTCACTAAACAGTTTGATATCCGGCGGATTACTGGGATTGTCATTCTGTAGAACTAAAATTAGGTCTGACTTTTGTATCCTCAGACGACGTTTGGGACCTATGTACTGGGATATGCTGGAGAGACCTTCTTGGGATAATCTGGAAGAGAAGGAATTTATAAATTTTCAATGTTGGGTATTTTATGTACAGAGTGTAACAAAAGGTGGGTTAATAAGTCTAAATGGGGTTTTTTGAGATCATTCTGAAAATATGTTATTATGGGACCAACTTCATTAGAGCAACTTTATTTCTCTCTTTTCCATATAAATCAGCTGAGTTCTTGACATAAAATATACTAAATCCCACCACCTATCAAAAATGTTCAATCAATTCAGTGTTTTCGGAAAAAACTTCGCACATGGTTAATTACATCACAGTATAACGAATTCGCTGTACAGTATGGTTGTGCTTCAACTATGAAATTCGAATGAGGGCTTACTCTGTTTAGCGCTATACACTTATCTATGTATTGCATTTTTATATTTGTCTTATATATTTAATTTAAAAATATTTTTATTTTATGTTTTTATTCATAAGTTTTTAGTTTTCTATCCATAATATGTATATCTATCTATTTATTGATTTATTCTTTATAATTATTATATTCTATTAATTTATTTACATATTTAATTTTTATTTAAATTCAAATGCTTATGTGATAGTGTGTGTTTGTATGTAGAATGCTTGCATGAATGCATATGTGTGTAAGGATTGATGTATCTGTGTATGTGTGTGCATCTGTGTTCGTGCACTTAGTCTTAAGTTAGTTTTAAGTTAGCTTTAAGTCATCAGAGCTGAAAATCGGCGCTATCCGCTTACAGTGAATAGACCGAGCTCTAAACCATTTTGTCTTTTTGTGTTTTTTTCCTCATGTTGTTTATGTAGTTATGTATTTAAAAACGGCAAATAAAATCTTATTTTTTTTTTAATTATTTTTAAATGTGCAATGATATGAAAATGTACAATTCACAGTGGGGCCGCCCATACGACAAAAATAAAAATAAAAATTGTCATTTTTCCCGTTACTATTATTATTATTACAAAGTACAATATCCAAACTATCTTATAATATAAATAATTTGATCAGGGGGCATTTCCTTCATTAGTAATTTACTATCCGAAGTGTAAGCATCGCTAACAGTCATCCCGAGATAACAGAGACGCCAGCGCGTAACCCTTTGATTCAGTGTTATTTCTTAGAAATTGGTATTTGTGGCTACCTAAAAGGTTATGGATATACGACTTGAAGGTATGTTCTTTGTAATTAACCTATAACTAGTTGAACATATTTAATAGTTTAAGAATGATATCCCATTGAATATGATACTAAAAATATCTCTAATTTTCCAAGTTCTTTAACTTTGAAGAAACTTTTAACTAGTTTGTCCTCCACGGTCCTTCATGTTTTTATTGTGTTTATGTAGCTGAGTCCTTAAACTTTTTAAGTGTTTAAAATCTAGCTGCCCGAATTTGCCCCATTCCGAGTTATTACGTCATATGCATAGTAGTAGAAATTATCGTCTCAATAGTTTTTTTTGAAAATCCACATAATTTTAAAAGCAAATAGTTTTAAATGCGTTTTTCTTTAATAATGGTCATTCTCATATCTTTTTAGGTACACAGTATCACTGCTCGGTTGCCCAATCCCATACATTTGAAATATGGTGCAAATACATGGGAAAAAAACTTAGCTCGTCGGAAGTTCATAGAAAAGTGTGTGACGAACTTATTAATGAGTTGCCCATACCTAAAAAGGAAAACATTACGCATTACCTATTGAAGAGCGGGTAAAATACGTTAGTAGGAAGTTTAAAACATTTTGGGAGCAAGCTAACCGTACTAAAAGCAGAGTGCAAGAAAAACATTCAGAGTGGTTAAAATTATTGGAACAGTTTGACCTAGTTGTTCGTGAATTGTACAGTTCCTTAACTCAAGGACTAGAAACATCAGCTACCAAACGATCATACCATCATACCATCAGCTATCATGGATTAATATCTATAGGGGAATGGTCGGAAGAAGCTGCTGAAGCACGGAACAAAGATCTAAAATCATATCGTTTGCGGCATAGTAGAAAAATGACTAGAGTTGTGACCAATACCGATTTATTAAACAGGCTATTGTTGACTTGAGACCCATATTTGTCAAGAAAACGGAAGTTGCCCCCCAAAAAAAGGTCTGTTCTATCAAAAGCTGTTGTGGAACTACTGAAGTAATTTTACGAGCGGAGTTTTTTTTGTGTACTTACCTAAAATAACTTATACCAATATTATGTTGTAGCTATTATGTAGGTAACTAACTATGTTAATTTTCTCATATTCAGTTTGGTATAAAATGTAAAGCATCCTAGTTTAGTGACATATTCTAAATATATATAGTACTAGTGGTCCGCCCCGGCTTCGCACGGATGATGTTAAATATTTTTTACTGCTCACCCCCTACGATATTTGACGTAATGATATCCGAACGTACGTATCTTACGTCCTTCTCCCAGTTCTTAGCTACCTCCCTACCAATTTTCAGCCAAATCGGTTTAGCTGTTATTGAGTTATAAATAGTGTAACTAACACGACTTTCTTTTATATATACAGATTATATTTTTTGTTTTATTTTTGATAACAGGAGAAAAGTTTTTTCATTTGTTTTGTATATGGTATTGTTATTTGGTCGTAAATAAATACATTTGAAACCATTAAACGGATATTTTTATTTTTGTCCCCCTATCACGTGAGTACACTGTCCATGCAAAACGTGGGTACTCTGAACACCAGGTGACAAAGTCTCGTGATGTTCAGAAGTATTAGTACCTCTGCCAACCCCTTCGGGGATATTCGGCGTGAACGGTTATGTTATGTTATGTTTTATTTTGGTCGCACCTTAGTATAGAGCGGGCACCACTGTGCAATGGTAACTAATTGACTATGTGTTTGAATGTATGAGGAGTATTATTTCCCTCTTATTAATTATTTTTAAACTTGTAATACATTCCAATGAAAACATTATTTTGTCGAGTTTCAATTGTCCACTCAAACATTGATCATTGTATTTTGAGTATCATGTTTTTTGTACTTTAATAACATAACATAAACGTTCACTCCGAATATCCCCGAAGGTGTTGGCAGAGGTACTAATTCTTGTCACCTGGTGTTCAGAGTACCCACTTCTTGCTTGGACAGTGTACTGACGTGATAGGGGGCAGGCCTATCGCCGATTTGTACGAATACACTGTCACATGACTAAGTACAACTCAGCCATGTGGGTTACCTCACTATGTTTTCCCTCACCGTTAACAGCCATGATAAGTTAACCACACATAAGTCTTTAGAAAAGACAAATTGGTGTAGGCCCGACCCGGGATTTGAACACTAGTCATTTTCACGACAACCGGTGTTCTACCCATTGAGCTATCACGTCGTTTTGTACTAATTAACTATTTCATTAAAATACGCCAAAAGCTCACCTAAACGCACACGTCATATTCTTATTATCACACCTCACAAACGCTTTGACCCCCGTATTGATAATCTTCAGACAACCCTCATTCTGCTTTACCACATCCCTTACAACAGAAGAAACCATATATATATTCTTCTTTTTGCCGACAAAACATCTTGTTAACAGACATTTGGCGTCAAAATCTTCTTTTAATTCGTAAAAGTCTTTGATAGAAGGAAATACATCTTCTTCTGGGCCAGAGAAGAATACGAAAGGGTCTTCTCGATATCCGTGGGTTCTTCTGCGCTTTTTGGGTGGTTCTTTCTTCTCTTCTGTGGGTTGTGGGGTAGGATTGGGTTCTGGGGTAGTTTTCTCCCATGGTAGTGGAGCTGTTTTTTCGAAAACTGCAACGAAGAAACCGCCTGTGTCTTGGTGGTGAGGAAGGATTCTGATGCTGTAATAATAAGGTTTTCGTTATTAATTTATTCGGCAGAGCAATATGAGAAATAACACACGTTAAATCAACGTTTATTTAGTTCCCAAATTTCTAAATGAAATGTCTAATGAAATAAAAACATGTAAAACAAAGGGTTTGTTTAAAAAGAAGATCAAACAGTGTTTATTAGAAAGATTAAAAGAGAAACCACAGTAATTTTATTTTATTTTTTTGCATAAAACATTAATACTTGTATGTCGTCTTTTAGAAGGAAATATTTTACTATATAGTATTGTAGTTAGTATAGGTTGTAAAATTGTGAGCCATTAAACATTACCATTAGTGTATATATATGGAGCGTTATTGCTGCCGACAAACTTTCTAAGTTTGGCAGAATATTTTGTATATGTTTAAAGGTTAAAAATTTCAAATAAATGTTTTTTCATTTTTTTTCAACGCAAAGAATACAATATACAGAAAACATAAGAGAATGATTGTTGGCTTTTCCGGTTTAAAACACATCACAAATGATCTAATGTTATACCTTGAATTTCTAATTCCCTAGCTCTGGCTACCCCTTCATGAGATTTATAGCCGTGAGTATGTGTATGTGTGTATGTATGTTATACCTTGGTAATCAGTATTTAAACATACATACATACAGTGAAGCCATTAGAAAAGCAAAGACTACCGGGCGCCAATATGTTCGATCCTGGTTAACCAATTCAAGCTATATTATTTAACCATCAATGCATGCCCTTTTGTTCTTTACACGAACGCCTGCTTTTTAAAACATATTATCTATTTGATTGAAATATTTCCTTCATATGATATGAGCGACATGATAGTCCAGTGGGTAGAACACCCGCCCGAAAACAGAAGGGCGTGAGTTCCAATCCTGGGTCGGGCCTACACCAATTTGTCTTTTCTAAAGTCATATGTGTGGTTAATTTATCATGGTTGCTAACGGTAAGGGAAAACATCGTGAGGAAACCCACATAGCTGAGTTGTACTTAGTCATGTGACAGTGTATTCGTACAAAAACGGCGATAGGCCTGCCCCCTATCACGTGAGTACACTGTCGAAGCAAAACGTGGGTACTTTCTCTGGACACTAGATGGCGCTGCCATGTGAGTTCAGAAGTATTGGTACCTCTGCCAACCCCTTCGGGGATAAACGGCGTGAACGTTTATGTTTATGTTATTTCCTTCATGTTCGTCCTTTCCTTATATGACAAGACAAGACAAAGACATTAATTACAAATTCGCGCACTAGGCATTACCTGTATCGCATGAATCTAGGGGACACATTTAAAATACCAATCAAACACAACATTTTAATAAAGAGAGAGACTAAAAACGGGTTTAAATAAACATAAAACTATAGTCTGATTTTTAATTCGAGTCAGTAAAATGACAGGTGCAACTGTCACTAACTGTCACTGATACATACAAAAAGATGTATCAGTGACAGTTGCACCTGTCATTTTACTGACTCGAATTAAAAATCAGACTTTAACCAAATTACAAAAACAACTAAGTAATCACCATCCAGTTTAAGGCACTTATAAATAAAAAGGAACCGAATAGCTAGTGATTCAGAATTAAAAATTCCTCAGCCACTTTTGAAAGGAGATTGGAGAGAAAATTGGAAAAAGAAAGTACTTTAGTGATTGGTAATGGGATGTTGATGTTACTATATACATCTTTTCCTATTAACTTCCATTCATCCTCTCAACACAACAATCATACATGTATCCTAAATTAAACAACATAATCTAAGATTTTAACATTTCTAAGATGCCTTAAAAAACTATTCTTGGATGTGTAATATTACTTTTGTTTTTGTTATTTTTATGTTTATTACTTTTGTTATTTTTATTGTATCTCACTTGGAAACCTTTTGTAACTTGTAGAATGTAACATAAACATAAAAACATAAACTTTCACGCCGAATATCCCCGAAGGGGTTGGCAGGGGTACTAATACTTCTGAACATCACGTGACATTGTCACCTAGTGTTCAGAGTACCCACGTTTTGCATGGACAGTGTAGTCACGTGATAGGGGGCAGGCCTATCGCCGTTTTGTACGAATACACTGTCACATGACTAAGTACAACTCAGCCATGTGGGTTTCCTCACGATGTTTTCCCTCACCGTTTACAACCGTGATAAATTAACCACACATATGTCTTTACAAAAGACAAATTGGTGTAGGCCCGACCCGGGATTTGAACACTAGTCGTTTGCACGATAACCGGTGTTCTACCCATTGAGCTATCACGTCGTCGTTTGTAGAATGTTTTATAACCATTTAAACATACATCTAGCTAGAATCAAACTACGCTAATTTCAATTGTTTCTATATATTTAGGGAACTATAGGTTTATGATATGTCCTTGTAAACTTTATACATGTTTGTTAAAATGACTGTTTATTTCCTCAATAATCCATACTAATATTATAAATCGGAAAGTGAGTTTGTTTGTTTGTTTATTTGTGCTTCTTTCACGCCGCAACTACCGAACCGATTGCTTTGAAATTTTGCAGAAATATAGTTAGAAGTCCAGATTAAATTATAGAGTACTTTTATACCGGAATCACTAATGGATTGCGAAATCTTTAACCTTTCAGCTGAAACCTTATAAAAGAGCGCGGCGTTGTTTGCATGTTTACCAATAGATGGCGCTGTCGGTACTTTCTACATCGCGGTATGATTTCTTCTTTATTGGAGTATATAAACTCAAAATATATTACATCAAGTTTAACCCTATCCGACTTAGCTTAGGTACACTCCTTTGCCTCGCCAGGGCGGCCTTCAGCCGCCCGGCACACAAGTCATGGTGACGCCGCACAGGCCGCAGGGCCAGCAGCACCGAACCGTTGGGGTTTTAGTCGGTAAAAGTCCGACATACCCCCGTCGCTCGAGAGAGCGACGGGGGCTCCATGAGGATTTCCCCACCGGTAAACAAAAAAAAAAAAAAACATCAAGTTTAATAAAAAATCTTATTGATACAGTTTACTGCATTAGTTCCGACATATGGTCTGTTTACTGGTAAAATGTAGTAAATGCGTTTATTACAAAAAAAATAGTTAATAATGCATTTATATGTAATTTTATGATGCGCGTAATTTGTGTGTATGCTCCGGACATGTCCAAATCACTATCCGAGAGGGAGGAGTTTTGGAATTTGTTAGACGATGTTGCGAATGGGTGTGATCAGAATGAGAGAATTGTTATGTTAGGAGATTTTAATGGTTGGGTTGGTGTGTCACGCAACGGTTGTGAAAAGGTTTTAGGAAAGTATGGTGATAAAAGAGTGAACGAGAATGGGGAGAAAGTGATTGATGTATGTTTGGGGAGGAATCTTTGTGTTACGAACACGTTGTTTGAACACAAAGATATCCATATGTATACTAGACAGAGGGGAAGCGAGAGAAGTATGATAGATTTTGTGATAATGGATGAAAGGCTAAGAGCAAAGGTTGTTGACACCAGAGTCTACAGGGGCATTAACGTTGGCACAGATCACTTCCTCGTGATATCACGATTGAGGGGACTGTGCAAGCGTTGGCGTCACAGGGCCAAAGTGACAACAACTGAATTTGCGAGAATAAAAGTGGAGAAATTGGAAGAGGATGAAAATATTAGAGATGAATATATGAAGAAATTGGACGACAGGCTAAGTTGCGTGGAGATGAAGGATGAATTGGAAATAGAAGAAGTATGGGATGTGCTCAAATCGTCAATGGTTGAATGTGCGACGGAAGTATGTGGATTGAGTAAAAGAACAAATAGACCACCAACAAGTTGGTGGGATAAAGATGTGAAAGAGGCAGTTGGAGATAAGAAGAAAGCTTGGTTAGATTTACTAGCGATTAAAGCTAGTAAACGAATGGATGCGAGAGTAACCGATGATGTAGTGAAGAATAGTGAAGATGAATATAAGAGAGTTAAGAATGAGGTTAAGGAGAAAATAGAAAAGAAAAAGCGTGATTTGATAGAATGGTGTGAGAGGAAACTCTCTGATAATTTCCGGAATAACCAAAAGTTGTTCTGGAAATATATCCGGAAAGAAAAGGGAGTTTCCGAAAACACGAAAGTGAATGTAGTGAGAGATGAACAGGGTGAATTGGCGACGGATGAAAGTAGCATAAGACGAGTATGGAAGAACTATTTTGAGGGACTCTTTGAAAAAGAGGATTCACCTATTTCTTCGCCAATTGGCAGCAACGTTGACTGGAATGAGGCATTGGGTGACAGTAGTGACAGTGAGATTAGTATGGAAGAAGTAATGAAAGCATTGAAAAGTATGAAAGTAGGGAAAGCGGCAGGGTATGATAGGATAAGTATCGAAATGCTGAGGGCTGGTAAAGGGTTGGTGGCTTCCTGGCTGTACTTCCTTTTTCAAAAGTGTTGGTCGAGTGGTAAAGTACCACGAGATTGGTGCAGGGCAGTAATTGTGCCCTTATATAAAGGAAAAGGGTCACACCAGGAAGCTAAAAACTACCGCGGAATCAGCCTACTCAGTGTTGTCGGTAAATTGTATGCAAAGGTATTGATTGAAAGAGTGATGAATGAAACAGATGACAAAATTTGGGATGTGCAAGCAGGATTTAGAAAGGGAATGGGATGTATGGATCAAATCTTCTCTTTAAGGAGCATCACTGAAAAGTTCTTAGCCAAGAATCGAAAGGTGTATTGCTCCTTCATAGATTTAGAGAAGGCGTATGATAGGGTGGTAAGGAAGTATTTGTGGGAGGTGTTATCCAAGTTCGGCTTGGGGAGCCAACTAATACGTGCACTGGTATCACTCTATGAGGATTCTAGTGCATGTGTAAGAATAAACGGGGAAAACACAGACTGGTTCGGTATCTCTAGGGGTGTCCGACAGGGATGTGTAGCTTCTCCGTGGCTCTTCAACTTGTTCATGGATGACTGTCTGATAGAGTTGCGTGAAAGTGATTATGGATTGAGAATGGGTGGATTCGTCATCAAATGCCTCTTATATGCTGATGATCAAGTGTTACTTGCATCGTCGGTTGAGGAGTTGCAAGAGATGATGAATATTGCATGTGCGTCGTTTGAAAGAAAAGGAATGAGAGTAAATGTGGATAAAACCAAAACCATGGTTTTCGAGAGAGAGGAGAATATGACTGAATGCGTGATTGAGATCAATGGTAAGAAAGTGGAACAAGTGAAAGAGTTCGTATATCTGGGAAGTTTGTTTACTAGGGATGGAAAGTGTGATGAAGAAATTGAAAGAAGAGTAAAAAAGGGTAATGCGGTAAATGGAGCACTGGATAGTCTCATGTCTAGTCAGTCGGTGTCCGAAAAGGCCCGAATGGCTGTGCATGATGCTGTCCTCGTTCCGACGCTTATGTATGGCAGTGAATGTTGGGTGTGGCAGAAGAAGCATGAAAGCAGAGTAAATGCAGTAGAAATGAGATCCCTCAGAAAAGTTTGTAATGTAAGGTTATGTGATCGTGTGAGGAATGATGCGATTCGTGAAAGGTGTGGTGTAAAAGATGATATTTTAAGAAAGATAGAGAAAGGAATGTTGAGATGGTTTGGGCACATAGAGAGGATGGATGACAGTAAAGTGAAGAAAGAGATATATAGAGCCAATGTGGAAGGTAATGTTAGTAGAGGACGACCTCGGAGGACAAATTTAGATCAAATAGAAAATGTGCTCAAAAAGGCAGGTGTCCGAAGTACGAAGAATAAAAGAGCATTTATGAAAAGATTGATGGATGTGAATGAAGCTAGAGAGGTTTGCCAGGATCGTACAAAGTGGCGATCGATAGTCTCTGCCTACCCCATGGGAAGTAACGGCGTGAGAATATGTATATATGTATGTAATTTTTGATGCTCTTTCTACTGGAAAAACGCAATTAATTATAGGACTGTTAATTACAGATCATTTCTCAATTACAGGTCAAATATGTTAAGTGCACACCCATGCTAAAAATAATATTTTTTTTCCACAATATTTATAAGAAAATGGCCTCTAATATGCTACCGCAAATAAGAACGTTAAATTTCCTATAATTTATTAAATATAATTTAATAAATAAATTTCTGCAAAATCTTATTTAGATGTTAGTAAAAAAATACTTAAACTTTGAAAAGCCTATATCTTCGCTTAACAAAATATGTATTTACTACATTTTACCAGTAAGCAGACGATTATTATTTAGGTATTTGTAACTTGATTGAAATTATAAAAATAGATCATCGTTACTTGCATTTTACGAGTCATTTACTTAGTTTTAGTTGCTGTTTTATCTTAATTAACTGTTGCTCGCTTTCTTTGGTGTCCTTAATTCCTTTCCACTATTGTATATTGTATTTTATGAAGTATTTAATAGATTTTAGGTTTTTCGCATTCGCAGTAGGCTGAATAATAGTTAGGTTAGTTTAGTGCGCTTTGTTCGTCGTTTAGATTTTTATAGTTTAGTTAGGGATATTTTTTGGTTCCTACTATTTTAGATTGAATTGTGTATTTTAAAGATTTCAGGTTTTAAGCAGTAATTGAATAATTGTTAGGTTAGGTTCGTCGCTTTGTTGGTCGTTTAGATTTTTATAGTTTACTCATATTTACGCAATGCCTCGCAAACGTAAATCTAATTTATCGAGCACCTCATATAAAGCTCGGGCAATGAAATCCTTTATATCCCTTACAACGCCCGCGGGAATATAAATGTATATAAAAAATAGAAGTTAAAATAGTGTTTTGGTATTTTGAATGTAAACCGGATGCAAAAAATGAAGTCCACGCGGACGAAGTCGCGGGCAAAAAGCTAGTATAAAATAGAATAAATAATCTCACCACTTATCCAACCCATATTTATCTGCCTCCTCCGGTTTTGGTGGGAACATCTGTGGTCTAACCACGGTCTGCCATTTCTCTGGTACCTCTTCGAAGCTATTGTAGAATACCATGTCTTTTGACGCTGGGTACCAGTGGGAAACACCTGGAATATCAAATTTAAATTACGATATTGCTGTCTTATACAACCTTTTTCTTCTTTTTGCTGTGTAGTGTCGGCTTAGAATAGTACTACCCCATTTCTTCCGGTGGGTGTACGTAGAGGCGACTAACGGTATTGGGGCTGTTAAAGAATTTTTGGGCGATGCGGTTGGAGACCCATCACCAACAACCTTTATTTTACCAACTTTTCCCCAATCAACTTTCCAAAAGTTGCTGAGGAATTTCTATGCATGCATTCATTCTCCTTTTTATAAAATGCTACTTAAAATATTGAAAAGATTCTCGGTTATAGTATAAAGAACGTCTTTCTTCTTATCGTATAACAGAGGAGGGTCTCTGGGGAGCACTTATTATAAAAATTTGATGACATCCATCAACCAATGAATGTTTATATTTATGACAGTACGAAGTCAGCTAGTTATAGAATTAATTAAACAACAACGATGTTGGCAATAAGAGCTATAGTTAAATAATAGTAGGTTTTTTTTAATTTTTTAATAGTAGGCGTTTGGCTATAGGATAAATAATAGGCTTTGGAGGAAATATCTGTGGTCTAACCACGGTTTGCCATTCCTCTGGTCCCTCTTCGAAGCTATAGTAGAATACCATGTCTATAGACGCTGGGTACCAGTGCGATACACTTAGAATATACAGGTTTTATTAAGCAAGATGAAATGGTTTTAGAAAGAAGGAAATCAAAATGGTTTTATTCCGTTCACACTTTTTGTAGTGCGATATTTTCTTTATGTGCCCGCAGGTTTTCGACAAAATTGGATGGGTTACGTCTGATTTGCGTGTAAATTTCGCTTGCATGGTTATGTATAAAGATCCTTACATTTGTTGTCGAACCACAATACTTACAATCAGATAACTTAACCTCACGACTGACGATATCTTACACAGACCGATAATATCGCGATATCGAAGTGTTCCATTTCCAAGTTTTCTTTCTTTCTTCTTCTTCTTCTATATTTTTATACACACAACATACATACATACATATACTCACGGCTATAAATCCCTAGAAGGGGTAGCCAGAGCTAAGGAATTACAAAATTCTCAGCCACTTTTGAAAGTTGCATGGGAAAAAGATGGTAAAATAAAGGTTGTTGGTGATGGGTCTCCAACCGCATCGCCCAAAAATCCCTTAAAAGCCCCAATACCGTTGGTCGCCTCTTACGTACACCCACCGGAAGAAATGGGGTAGTGCTATTATATGCCGACACTACACAGCAAATTATACACACAAGTTATACACAATTCCTATTTCCTTACATTAATGACAAGAATTCGTTTATATAATTTAAACATCAAACACTTTAGTGTTGCGATGAAATGGCATGCACTGCATGAGTGAGATGCCATCATGTGAACAAGAGAAAAGATTCTAAAAGTGCTGTTTTTATATTATTTCTAATACGTTTATTTTAGGAACTACCGCTCCGATTTGTAATATTCTTTCAGTGCTAGACAACTCATTAATATACTAACATATTAAACATAATTAATACCACTTCCTATCCAAGAAAAATCAATGTATTTTTATCACCTTTATTAAACACAGCCCCCGGCAGCATCCCCTGGCTATCCACGAGCCCCACGGCCCCTCCCGCCTCTACCAGCATCCGGTGCACCACCGCCTCGTTCTCCACCGGGTTCAGAGAACAGGTAGAGTACACCAGTCTACCCCCTACGGAAAGTAGCTCGAGGCCGCGGCGGAGGATACGGTATTGGATGCTGTGTATAAAAAATAACATATATACTCACGGCTATATTTCCCTAGAAGGGGTAACCAGAGCTAAGGAATTATAAATTCCTCAGCCACTTTTGGAAGATGAGTGGGGAAAAGATGGTAAAAATAAAGGTTTTTGGTGATGGGTCTCCAACCGCATCGCCCAAAAATCCAATAAAAAGCCCCAATACCCTTAGTCGCCTCTTACGACACCCGTGGGTAGAAAGGGGTAGCGACATTCTAAGCCGGCACTATACGGCAAGCCGGCACACACTTATAAAAAATAAGTATTTAAATTAAAGGAAAGATAACTATATTTGCTGTGTAGTGTCGGCTTAGAATAACACTACCCCATTTCTACCCGTGGGTGATCGTAAGAGGCGACTAAGGGTGTAGGGGCTTTTTAAGTGACTTTTGGACGATGTGGTTGGAGACCCGTCACCAAAAACATTTATTATTACAACCTTTTCCCCACTCAACTTCCAAAAGTGGCTGAGGAATTTCTCATTCCAAAGCTCTGGCTACCCCGTTTAGGGATTTATAGCCGTGAGTATATGTATGTATAAATATAATTATGGTTTATAAAAGATAGCTAGAGGTTTTGGGTTAGAAATGCCTCAAACAGTTTCTGAAGTTGAGTCGGGAAAAAACAATAGTTGGTGATGGGTCCCTAACTGCTACTACCAAAGCGCCTCCATACACTAAATTTTGTTAAATTCCCTTCCCCTTTATTTGGATAATCCTTTACATACATCTACTTACAAAGTATTAAACAGAACTGTGAACTAAAAACACAAAGGAGGATGGGCATATTGGTATACTGTCCAATAGCAATGAGTGGTACATTTTTAAATTAGGATAACATAGTGCATCAATATTTATTATGGGGAGTTTCCCCAAATCGTTGTCCGTTCGGAGATACAGCGATCCAAACATGAGTATGTTTGGTTAAAAACATTTCAATAAATGTAATTATTGGTTGGAGAAATAGTGGTTTGGCCTTAACTATGTAACTTTTGAATGCGGGAGCAGGAGCCAGAAGGAGATAGAAGTCAGAAAATGATAGCGGGCAGAGGGTTGCGTATAGGCATTGAAATGATTGCTACTTTTAAATCATAATCATTTAGTGATTTTCCTATATTTTATCATATGATTTTCATTGCTACTTTTCTTAGTACATGACTTATAACATTTCGAATCACAAATCTTACTTATTTACTACCAACATACTTACACAAACTAACTTCCTTGCAGAAAACATTATTTAAAGTAACATGTAGTACGTAAAATACCACGATTTTCAGTATTTAAGAGTTAAAGTACTATCAATTTCAAAGAAGTAGAACATAGTTCGGACAACTCTTAGAAATATGCAACCTGGTGCATATGCTAATATATAAAATTATCTTTCTAGTAATATGTGACTCATTATTATTGCAAGGTATACCAGTTCCCATACATTTTTGCCCATCCTCCTTTATTTATAAATCTACATTAACTCACCCATGCAAGTTATTCCCGTTGCCCGTAGACCACTTCAGCCAGATATCCGGGTTCTTCCTCATAGTGGCGTCTCCAGAACACGGCACGTCACACAGGATACGGTCGAATTTTAACGGTTTTGTTGTTGATGGATTCTGTAAGGTACATTTTATATTAATACGTTAAACATAAACTTTTAACTTAAATCTTTTTGTTCATGAAAACCTCATGTGGGGATTATTACTAATAAATAAAAACCGCCTGTGTCGAAATTTTTCTTTCCTTTATTTATTCTTTATTTATTAATAAACTTTTAACCCCTATTTTTAAGATTGGAGGAGTATCTAACTTGGGACATTTTTCCTATTAATAAAAGGTCTTTACGTATGAAATTGCCGTTCTGCAGTACTGGCCATTTCAAATCAAAATAATTTTTGTTTGACTAAGAATTCTAATTTCAAATTAATTTTATTTTAAAAACATGGAATTCTTTTTCCAAAAGTAGTCATTTGTTTATTGATTAGTGTTACGTTTTCATCGCATTTCAATCTTTTGCGTCATCATGGATACGTTAAAAATTCGAGTAATTATGGAATATGAGTACCGTCGAGGCAGCAACGCGGCACAAGCGGCACGCAACATCAATGACGTTTACGGAGCTAACACTACAAACCAACGCACCGCCTGTTATTGGTTTGCTCGCTTCCGTTCTGGAAATTTCGACCTGAAAAATGAACCTCGTGGTCGTCCGAAGACTTTGGTCGACAATGACGAATTAAAGGCGATTGTGGAAGCTGATGATACACAATCTACGGCGGAATTAGCAGCAGCTTTCGACGTTAGCGTCAAAACAATATTGGTCCATTTGCGTCAAATTGGCAAGGTAAAAAAGCTTGACAAATGGGTGCCCCACGAACTCAATGATCGCCAGCGCAAAGTACGCGTCGAGACGTGCCTTGCACTGCTCAACAGACACACAAATGAAGGAATTTTGAACCGCATTGTTACCTGCGACGAAAAATGGATTCTGTTTGACAACCGCAAGCGCTCAGCAAGTTGGTTGGATCCTGGTTCAGCACCTAAACAGTGCCCTAAACGAAAACTTACCCCTAGAAAAGTGATGGTCACTGTTTGGTGGTCTAGCGCCGGTGTGATTCATCACAGCTTCTTACCAAAAGGGATGAGCATTACTGCAGATGTGTACTGTGAAGAACTGAACACAATGATGGAGAAGCTGGCACATCTCCAACCAGCATTGGGCAATCGCTCGGCTCCGCTGCTCCTGCACGACAACGCGCGACCTCATACTGCACAGCAGACGGTCTCCAAGTTGCAAGAACTGGGGTTGGAAGCTCTCCATCATCCACCGTACTCACCAGACCTTGCGCCTACAGACTTCTACTTTTTCCAGAATTTGGATAAATTCTTGGCGGCAAAAAAATTTAATACCCGAGAGGCAGTACAAAATGCCTTTAAAGAATTTGTTGCCTCCCGTCCAGCTGATTTCTTCAAGAAGGGCATCAATAAACTGCCACTGCGTTGGCAAATATGCATTGATTGCATGGGTGATTACTTCGATTAATACAATTAAAAAATACAAGAAAAAAAATCGTTTAAATTTTTTCATACAAAACGGTAATTTCGTAGGTAAAGACCTAATATTATAAATGTGAAAGTTTAGATAGATTGAAGTTTAGGTGTGAACATCCAATGTTTGTGTGTTGGAGGTAAAAAGGCTTCTCAATTACAGAATGTATATGAATGAAATTTAGCAGAATGCTAGATAATGACCCAAACTATAACATAGGATACTTTTTATCCCGGAAAAAAAATGACCAATAAAATATTCACGCCTGTTTGAACTCAGAGTACCGGAAAAATGCCTAAAGTTTGGCATAAGCAAATTTACAGTACGAAGTCTGTCAGGTCAGCTAGTAATTTATAACTAGGAGAAGTGAAGAACGCTAATTATTGATTGGCGGTTTTCATGTTAAGCTAATAAAGTACAACATATCACATGCATTACACACACACATCTAAGAATTTAACTGGACACACATACATTAAGGTATAAACTTTTATTTATTCTGAAAACATTTTTATAATTATAATTCTTTTGGTTCCTAATATTGTTTTTTAATTTTAGTTTTAAATTTTTAGTTTTTAATTTTGAACATTATGTTTTATTAGTATTATTAGTTATTTTGCTGTGCAGTGTCGGCTTAGAATAGCACTCACCCCGTTCTTCCGGTGGTTGTACGTAAGAGGTGACTAACGGTATTGGGGCTTTTAAGAGATTTTTAGGCGATGCGGTTGGAGACCAATCACCAACATCCTTTATTTTACCATCATTTCCCCACGCAACTTCCCAAAATTGGCTGAGGAATTTTTAAATTCCTTATCTCTGGCTACCCCTTCTAGGGATTTATAGCCGTGAGTATATGTATGTATGTCTATTTTAGTTGTTCTCTCATGTAACTTACGCCAATATGTATTATTAGTTTACTACTTATCCTAAGTTTACAGGGCTTTGCCCTTTTTAGGGAGTAGGCTTTATGTAGTAATTGTAAATTGTTTTGATGTTGAATAAACTTGTTTTTTTTTATTATCAACTTTGTGGTCAAATTATCGTTGACAATGGATTCCTGTGAATCATTAATATTATTGCCTATAACGAAGAAGTTAAGATATTTTTATATTGAAATTTATAATCGAATTTCGATCACTCAACTACACCACTAGTAACAAAAGAAATATTCGTTATAGTGAAACTGTTTTTTTAGTCAGCTTAGAATAGCACTAACCAGTTTCTCCCAGCGAGGAACATAAAAAGCGATTACTGCAGGGCAAGCACGAGCACTATTTTATCGACACGATAACGGTTAGAATGAGATGGCAGTATACGATACTAAGTAAGTGCGTAAAAGATGGCTGCTTTATCGCACGCGATAACTAGTTTAAACACGGCTCGTGCTTGCCCTTCTGAAAGATGCCCAAAATACAGTCACCTTTTACGACATTTTCAAGATAAATAGCTTATGCCATTCTAAGCCGACACTACTAAGCTAAGATGCTGATTATGACAATACCTGCGGGTCACCAATCACCATATTCGGCATCATAGCCGAATCATGGTTGGTGATGAGGATGCACGGTGAGTTGAGTCTCTTCGCCTGATGTACCAACATGTAGCAACGGCTGTTGTCCACGTCGTTGGCCATCACGAAACCTGGAGGTCATTAATAAATATAATTGCATACAATACTCATTCGCTCATTGCTGTGTAGTGTCGGCTTTGCTGTGTAGTGTCGGCTTAGAATAGCACTACCCCTTTTCTTCCGATGGGTGTACGTAAGAGGCGACTAACGGTATTGGGGCTTTTTAAGGGATTTTTGGGCGATGTGGTTGGAGACCCATCACCAACAACCTTTGAATTAAATTTATTTTACCATCTTTTAAACACGCAACTTCCAAAAGTGGCTGCGGAATTTCTAATTCGTTAGCTCTGGCTACCCCTTTTAGGGATTTATAGCCGTGAGTATATGTATTTATGTACAATACTCATCGATATTATAGATCGAAATCAATAGTATCTGCCTAAGCCAATAGTAGGTAACTGGTTGCGTGAGTGTATGTATGTATGCATCGTCGAAACTGATGACTACACAAATTAAACTTGACCGGTGAATGTATTCTGTTATGCTGCTTAAGGACTTTGCTACAAATAAACAAACATACATACATACATATACTCACGGCTATAAATCCCTAGAAGGGGTAGCCAGAGCTAAGGAATTAGAAATTCCTCAGCCACTTTTGGAAAGTTGAGTGGGGAAAAGATGGTAAAACAAAGGTTTTTGGTGATGGGTCTCCATCCGCATCGCCCAAAAATCCCTTAAAAGCCCCAATACCGTTAGTCGCCTCTTACGTACACCCACCGGAAGAAATGGGGTAGTGCTATTCTAAGCCGGCACTACACGGCCAAATAAACAAAATACAACAGAATCACATTCATAGAACTATAGAAAAGCCATCAAATTTTCATCGTAAGGCCTTTAAAAATGTGATACATACATAGCAGAGCATAAATAGTTTGGAAGGGAGAAACTTATAAATAAGTAAAATTTATAACCTCTACTTTCAAAATAAAAAAAGAAAATATATTTACAATGATGTGCAATACAGACTCTTCTATTATCTTCTGTAACAATGAGAAATTTTCCTTTTTTTCTTCTTCCCTGTTCTCAGGATAGATGGCGCCAGACTTGCTATGTTACTGGTAGGAACGGAACGTCAGACCGTTTATCACACATGGATGTAATGATATCGTAAAACGGAACGTACATAAAACAGTTCTGATTTGTGAGTCTAAATAAATATCAGTTTAAGCCAAGATAGCTTAAAAGTAAATAAACAAAGACGGTATTTATATTTAACATTCTTTTTGTTGTTTTTACTCGCCAAAAAGTTACCCTATGGTGATGTGACACATGTTTTTAAAGTTGACATTGGCGAAATTATTGTGGCAACACGATTGAGGCCACGAAGAAAAAATTTAAGTAAGTAACGTAGTTACATCAACGCCATCTACAGAGCTCTAGGAAACTATGTTGTTTTTTTATTTCTCAAAAAGAAAACCTCTCATTCCAATTTAGTACTTACCGGTCGGCATAGAGTCCTCGTTAGCGTGTAGGAATTCTATGAGCTGAGCAGTCTTTGACCCTGGCGCTGCGCACATATCTAATACCTGCAATTTTGAGAAACAAATGTTAATGTAGATATGTATGAAAAGATTGATGGATGTGAACGAATCCAGAGAGGTTTACAAGGATCGTACAAATTGGCGATCGATAGTCTCTGCCTACCCCAATGGGAACTAACGGCGTGAGAATATGTATGTAAATGTTAAGGTATTATAAGCGCAGTGGGAAAGAGCATCGGTTATCATGCAGGCGATGTGAGTTCTAATCCAGAATCGGGCCTACACCAATTTATTTATTTATTTTGTAGTGAAGGTGGAGTCAGCTTGTGAGGGCGCAGCGGGCAGTCGCTCGCTAGACGCCACGTAGGGATCATGTATCGATCATTCTTATAATACATATTAATGTTTACGGAATATTTGTGTTTCCTTCAATAGTGATATAGTACCTCTCCTACAATTTATTTATGGGTATCATTTAAGCTATCACCAATTTAATTAGTTTTGTGTTTCTTAAATAATAGAGTTTGTCCTCAAAATAGTAGATCTGTCACCAAAATGTAGTCACCAAACAATGCAAAATCAGTTCCACAATAAATCACCTAAAATCCTGAGATATAAGGTCTAGTACCAAATAAATATTTTTGTATGTATTATAATAGATGTGTCGTAATAAGTATTTAAGCAAACTAATTTAAAGAGATCACTAATAAATCATATTATGTTACTAGAAAATTGCATTAAGTGCAAATAAAAAATTAGGGTTGTCATCATTATTGGTAGTATAAATTATATTTAAATAATTTTTTTTGCAGAGTAGTAAATAAAACAATTAAAGTCAAAATAATCAATATTGATTGTTTAAAATAATTACTACTGAACAATCAGCGCTGGTTTAAAATAGCAGGCTTATGGCTATAGTAGATAAAACACTTAATTAAAGTTAAAATAATCAATATTTATTGTTCAAAAACAATAATCACTGAATAATCAGCGCTGGTTTGGATTTCGAAGGGCGCCCCCTTTTTCTTTTCTGGCCGATAAGCACATTTTTTGCTTCT
Organism: Bedellia somnulentella; assembly: GCA_963576735.1. Taxonomy (NCBI): domain Eukaryota; kingdom Metazoa; phylum Arthropoda; class Insecta; order Lepidoptera; family Bedelliidae; genus Bedellia; species Bedellia somnulentella. Next base: position 12,770,841 of record OY755193.1, read on the forward strand.
GGTGGAGGGTTGGCCAGCTTTAAGCGTATGGCTAATCCGATAATGTGTTTGCACATATATTTCTTGTAATTTGCCAATTTGTCTCCGCCCCTTTTCCGCCGTATTTTTTTCATTAAAATTATAAATTGATGTATTAAATTGGTAACGAATACTATTAATTTATTATCTGAACGAAATAAAATGTAACTACTGTATTGGTGACAAAATCTATCTATCTATCTATACTATAATAAGACTGTAACGAGGTCAAAACTGTACATTGAAGAAAAAAAAATAAAAACCGGTGGAATATGTTTTATTTTCGACACTGAAGCCAAATTTGCTATTTTTGAAAAAAATGTCTGTCTGTCTGTCTGTCTGTCTGTATGTCCGTTCATCACGTTAATTCTACCGGACCGATCTTGATCAAATTTGGCATGAATGTAGGTTATACACCTGGCCAACATATAGGATATAATTTATCCCGGATTTCGCAAGGGTTCCCACAGGAGCATTAAAAACATAACTTTTATATGGTTCCCCATTTTTACACGATTAATTTTTTCATCGACTTTATCGGACTCTTCATTAATAGTCTTTTTGGAAAAAATAAGAGTTTCATCCATTTTCACCAAAATAATTGTCCATTTAATTGTTTGTCAATAGTATGACTACTAGATATATAGGATATCACAAATTTGAGACTTACACAAATGTCTGCGTGGCGTAGCGGTATACCGTTTGGTAAACACTAAGTACGAAAAACCCAGGTTCAAATCCCGGGTGGTCAAAGTCTTTTTGCGTATTTTTTTTGCTTTTGTGTTAGGTTAGAATAATAGGATGCACTAATCCTTCTTTTTCACATTTAACTATGCGAATATGTATTATATAAAGATAATTGAAAGCATATTGTATGAATTTTGCGTATTCATTTGGTAGGTTTGAGAATATGTTAAACTTTTGTTTATTCAACTATTTTTAACTAATATTCTCATAGATATACGCATATTAATTAATATTCTGTTCAGGTAAGTAAACTGGATGCAAAAAATGTAGTCCACGCGGACGTAGTCGCGGGCAAAAAGCTAGTATCAAATAAAAAGGAGTCGCAGTCAGGGATCGATAATCGATTTATTTGGTGACAGATCTACCATTCTGACTGAGCACAGAGCTATTATTTAAGTTACAAAACTATTATTATAAGAACGAAGTTTATATTCATGTAATGCAATATAATTTTATTGGTTATCGATCTCTTATTTTACACATATATTAACATTAATTTGATAATTCATACCTGGGAACAATTTTTGTTTATCTGAGAACGAAAATATTTCGTGGCGATAGATCTATTTATTAGGTGATACAACGTGATGACAAATATAAATTTTGGTGATAGAAAATATAGTTCCCTTTATTAATTCGGCACACAAACAGTATTATGACATAGCATTAGTATAATTAATATAGTTTTTATTTATTTTATTATTTTATTTAATAACATTAATGTAACTTACAAATAAAATGAAGACTATTTACAAAGGGAAAGGGGCTAGATTTGAACTTGATAAGCACAACATAAAAACAACAAGACAAGTAATAAATAATGGAATGGAATTTGCTTTAATATATGTATTATGCAGGATATTGTGTGTGTGTGTGTGTTATATCGATATATACAAGTATAGTAACACATTATTATTTCATAAAATAGTCCGTGGCATTACACATTATGGTTCTGGCTGAAAATCAGTTTTTAAAGGCAAATGCATACGCCTTCTCTGGAAACTAGATGGCGCTTGCCATGTGAGTTCAGGAGTATTGGTACCTCTGCCAACCCCTTCGGGGATAAACGGCGTGAACGTTTATGTTATGTTTTATGTTTTATGCCTTTAAATAATGCTGAGGCAGAAGCAAATTCTTTGCCTTTGTGCGCTTTTATTCCTTTTTAGTGGTATGTTTAATTTCATTTTTTGTTGTTGTTGTTTGTTTTCGTTAATTTTACCATGTACTTTTTTAATTCCGTGATAATATTTTTGGAATTGTTTATATTTTGTTATAGATTTGCCCGTAGGCAATGAGTAAATACTATTGTTCTTTCTTTTTTTTTATTTGTCTACTCTAAAGTCATACATATAGTTTATTTATCAATGTTTAAAATGGTGAGTAATGTACTAAAGTAACCGAGGTAAATGAGTTGTAATTAGTCATGTGACAGCCATAGCTAAAACTGAAATGTAACTCTTAACAGAATTATTAGTAGTTCGGCCACCATTTGAAAACATTTCATAGTTTATAAAATCTGAATTTTACAAGCCAGCACTTTGCCTGAACAATTTTAGTATATTATATATTGTTCTGTGTTTGGTTATACATATGTGTATAGACATCTCGGCTTATGCTCCAGTCTAACATCCAAAAAAACGGGTGGTATCTTGGACAGTCTCCTGTCTGGAAATTCCTCCTGCCGCAGTTTCTGCTACCAGGAAGTTGTGTAACTTGTAGAGAGCTTCATTGCCGTGTAGTGTCGGTTTAGAATAGCACTACCCCATTTCTTCCGGTGGGTGTGCGTAAGAGGCGACTAACGGTATGGGGCTATTAAGGGATTTTTGGGCGATGCGGTTGGAGACCCCTCACCAACAACCTTTATTTTTACTATCTTTTCCCCACTCAAATTTCCAAAAGTGGCTGAGGAATTCCTAATTCTTTAGCTCTGGCTACCCCTTCTTGGGATTTATAGCCGTGAGTATATGTATGTATGTATATAGCTTCATTGCAATAATTTACACATACAAACCTACACTCACGGCTACAAATCCTTAGAAGGGGTAGCCAGAGATATGATATTCCTCAGCAACTTTTGAAACTTGAATGGGGAAAAGATTGTAAAATAAAGGTCTCTAACCGCATCGACCAGCAACTTTTTTCGAATCTTACAAACAACTATTGCTAAAAATTATTGTTATTCTAGTATTGCTATTCTAAGCTGACACTGCACAGCATTTATACATCTCACCTTTTTCCAGCTTAACTTGCAAAAAATCTTTGGATGCCTGCCTTTTTAGTACATATATAGTGTAAGACCAACTCACCTTATGTTCCGGCCTAACATCTAATAAAACAGGCGGTATCATGGACACAGTCTCCTGTCTGGAAACTCCTCCGGCCGCAGTCTCTGCTACCAGGAAGTTGTGTAACTTGTACAGAGCTTCGTTGCGACGGATGTCTGTGCGGGAGAGACGGAGTTGCCAGGCTAGGCCTCCTGGATACCTAAGAAAGAGATACATTTATTTGTTGTCAGTCACACACTTACATGTAAATATTAAAGCAGGAATGATAATGATATCTTATGCTGTGACATACATACATACATATACTCACGGCTATAAATCCCAGGAAGGAGTAGCCAGAGCTAAAGAATTAGAAATTCCTCAGCCACTTTTGGAAATTTGAGTGGGGAAAAGATAGTAAAAATAAAGGTTGTTGGTGATGGGTCTCCAACCCCATCGCCCAAAAATCCCTTAATAGCCCCTTACCGTTAGTCGCCTCTTACATACACCCACCGGAAGAAATGGGGTAGTGCCATTCTAAACCGACACTACACGGCAAGTGAATGGTCTGTTAAGAGTATACGATTAATTATTTACTCAAACTCTTTACTTCCTGTGGGTGTCCTAAGAAACAACTTGGAAGTAGATTTTTATTTTCAATCTCTTGCAACTCTATGAGATTTTAACTAATTCTATTTTTGAATTCGAACAGAGTTTGGTTTTGTTTTATTTGGTCGATGGAAGGGTGTCTTGGTGCGGAGCGGGGATATTGCTGAGTTATAAAACTTAACAATTGTGTTTTTATGTTTAATATTTGAACTAATTTCAATTTTACAATTTTATTTGTCTTAATGTATTTAGACTATATAAATTCTAACGGTAATAGTTTTATTATAGCAAAAATAAATATGAGTTGTTTTGTTGGTATAAGTATATACTCATAACTTACATAGAGCTTTATGTTTTTTTAATGTTGTCTGGCGAACTGGTGCTGGCTGAAAACCAGCGTACAGCAGCTGACCTGTCCTGCGAGACACGCAGCTGAGGCACATATGCTGAGCCAGAACCAATTTGGCATTATGATATATGTTTTAAATTTGTTGTTACTTAAACATTGTGTAATAATTTTTTTTGCCAAATAATTTATTTTTCTTTCTTTCTTTCAAAAGTAGTTTCTCAAGATCTAGCTTCCCCTTTATATGCTTATTCTAATCTATCAAGATGCTATCAGAAGAACTAAGTGCTTCTCATACCAGCAACCTGAGTTCAAATCCTGCGTTGGACCTACACCTATGTGTTTCTACTTAAATCATATGTGTGGTAAATAGATACTTACCACGGTAGATTAAAGGGTTTAATTTCCTCCTCCTCATCATTATTTTCAAGTTTCAATTTCATGTTGAGTATCTCACTAAAGTATTCACTTTGCACTATCTTCATCAGAGCTGCGGCCTCCCCTTTGGAGCCTGTGATGCGGAATGCTGTGGGGAGATTCTCTCTGAGTTTCTGCATGAAGGTAGCCCATTCAGACTCTGGCACTATCTTTTGGTACTGGAAAGAAGAATACCCAGTTAAATTCAATGCAGACAATACTTTCTGTTCAATTGGAGTGAAGAGAGCTTGATGATATGAGAATGACTTTTGCATTTTATACCCATAGATTTTACGAAAAATAGGTGCATAGTAGATGATGAAAATAACCCATTACAATACTACCCATAGACACATTTTTCTAGATCATAGTGCAGCAACATTTTGAATCCGAATAGCCAGAAATCACAAAGTTTATAGGTAATATTTAAGTTGTGTATAGCGATATTATTGTTATTCAGTATTTTTAAATTCAGATAATTCTCTTATGCTCAATAGACATAGGAGTTTATTTTGGATTTTATGCATTAGTATGTATTTCAATTGATAGAATTTCAATGTTATTATGTTTAATTTTTCGGTGCCCCTTTATTAGTAAAATGTTGAAAAAGGTAATTCATGGGGACACAAGAATACTGTAAACTATTTTTAATTAAAAATGTTTTGGAAATTAAGATTTTAGGTTAACCTTTTCTATCCATTGCTTACCTTATAATACTGCTCAAACGAGGCATTTTCTCTAACGATATCTTCATAATGACGTCTGTTATCACTTTCAGGCTTTGGTTGAGGGTTTTTCTCCTGTAAATTAGGTAATTACAGTGAATGTATACTTCAAGATCCCATATATTTACTATTTTCACACTTACTTGTTCCTTTTTGTCTCTTTTTCTTTGAGCAAATTTGTTAACATTACGATTTTTTCGACCCATTCTTCTCAAATAAGAACCTAAAGATGCAAATCTATGTGAAAAATATGTATTTATCATAAAACAAAAACAGTAACACGAATCAAATAAAACAATGTTTTGATTTTTAGGTTATGTATTTTTTTCCCGTTTGACAATAGACTGGCTAAAGTTTTTAAACCATGCAGCCTAGTCAGGACTAGGCTATCCTTATACTTACATGATTTTTTACTATTACTTACAAAACAAAGAGCTGTACTGAGTAGGAATCTTATAAATGTATTCGTTCTTTAAATTACTATCAGACGCTGTGTTAAGATACTTACTTACTTATACTTTCGCCCGTAATTCCCATTGGGGTAGACAGAGTATCTTTTTATGCTACAGTCATAGATGTACTAATAAAAAACCGTAGATAAGTTATGCGCGCTCATAAGGCTCATCTGACTTTGGTCGCACACTAGCAGCTGCCCCGTCGCAATCGTTCGCCTGTTTTGTGAGTAGTTTAACAAAAAAAATGTACTGTAAACTTAGTAAAAAATTTACTAAAATGACGGTATTACTTATTATTTGTAAGTACTATAAATTTACGATGTGGTGTGGTAAAACGGAACGGAAGAAGTATTGCGCGTGTTCAAAGACTAAAGTAAACTAAGTGTCCAGATGGGACATTCGTAATAATGAAGTGAGAGTACCTTCTTATAGGAAATGCTGGTGGAAAATGTAATAGTTTTTTTTTATTTTAGGTGTGAATAAATTTAGTAATTAGGTACTATTTATTTATGAAAATATGAAACTTACTTTGCGAACCTTGCAAAGTAGTTGCACGTGCATCACAAGTTAATCGAAAGCGCTAGCACCTGAATGGTTATATACTTTTTTTTGACAAAATGTTATATACAAAACACAATATTTTTTTTTACTTAGCCCTACCGCATAAGTGAACCAAATTATTTTGACGAACTGTTTTACTCCACCCGCCTTCAGATCTTGTCGCATCTGATTTAAATTATTCTTTGTTAAACAGTCGTCATCTATAAGCTAATGAGTATGATGAATGAGTGAGTAATAACAAAATACGTACAAAAACTTGACTTTTTGAAGTAACATGGATGAATATTGAAAAGTTAGGTATGTTTGGTGAAATGTCTCCAATCCAGCCACATTCATTCATTACACACAGTGGCCACTTACAACACCCGTTGGATAAGTTAGTGCTATTCTATGCTCAAACTGCACAGTTTTACGAAAAACACAAGTTATTGTTGTAAGATTAAGATTAAACATGGCGTAACTTATTGGTTTGCTATTTTTACATACACACAGTTCCTGTTGGGGTAGGTGGAGACTATCGATTGCCACTTTGTATGATCCTGAGCTCTAGAGTTTCATCTACATTCATCAATCTTTTCATATATTTTTTTCTTTTTCTTGTTCTTTACACTTAGGACGCCTGCCTTCTTCAGCACATCCTCCATTTGATCTAAATATGTCCTTCGTGGTCGTCATCTACTGACATTTCCACTGTGGCTCTATATATCTCTTTCACCAATTTACATTCATCCTCTACATGTTACAATTTTAACATAAAAAAATATATCATCTATTTTTATTATATTTAATTGTACATTAAGGTAAAAGTGTAATGAAAAAAGTTTTATAACAAACATTTTATTACCAGCTACAACAATCCTAAATTGAAAATATAATATTTGTTGACATTTATAACTAAGTCCGATCAATTAAAATTCTCTTCATATGAGTCATATGAGAAAGAATGTTGATCATCCTCTTGAGCTTTTAAAAAGTTTAAATTGAACTTATCAGCTAAAAAGTTGTCTTCAGGAAAAGTGGTAGATGGTTCTGTTGAAAAAATAAACTTATAAACCGAATTCCCAAAGTCGCTTTCCGGAGCATTTTGTATTTTTTCTTTTTCTACTTCCTCTCGTTCATTTCCTACTTTCGGTGTAATAATGGGTGCTTCTTCTCTGCAAAAGCCTTCAGAAAAGTACCAGCCATTTGGACATAGGAAGATTTGTGGGTACAACTCGCCTTTCCGAAATAGGCACATGTAGTAATGATGAGCGCTATTCTCGTAAGCATTTATTTCTCCGAGGGTCTTACAATCTGGTATAGGTCTTTTTTCACATTGACCACTCGGCAGGTAGATCTGAAAAAAGTCATGTTATCAATACCTTTTGTGTATATGAATAATATGCTGTGGGTTTTGAGGCTTTCAAAGAAGTTTTTGTGTGATGCAGTTACAGGCCCATCACAAATAAACTTTATTTTCCTATCTTTTCCCCACTCGGCTTATAAATCAAGGCTAAAGCATTTCTTGTTCTGAAGCTCTGGGAAGAAGGGGTCTTCTAGAGATTTTTGCCGGGAGCATATGAATGTATGCTGTACTGCGTACCATACTATTAACGTTTCTCTTCCAACATTAAAAGGCAACTTAGCAAGGCAAGGATGACATAACAAAGTTTAGTAACTTTAACATCTTTCATAGGTATATTCTTACTTAACTTTGTCAATGACATGATAAATGAATACCTTACCGAGCACTGAGCTTTTGCAGGATCATAAGCATAGTGTCGCGGGCACAATGCAATGCGGTGTTCAGCTGGTCTGCCAGTTGGGAAGTCTTGAGGAGGAGTGCAAAAGTGGAACTTTCTACAGTCGTATGGATCAGGAAATATGCCTATCTGAAATTGATAAACAAATATTTATATAAAGTTTGCTAAGAAAATTAAATCACAGCGTTTTAAAGTTGGCTCCAAAAGATGTTTCCTTTCTAAATACTCTGGGTAGTATAGCTTTAACATTTATGTTTAATAAAATACGCTCCAAATGTGGAAAAGTATTATAAAGATGAAACATAACTAGCTATGTAGTGTCAGCTTAGAATAGCACTTATCTTTTTGAGATCCCGCGGGTACCGTAAAAGGAACGTTTTTAAGTTGTTGAGCGATGTAGTTGGAGACTTATCTACAACAACCGTGGGTGAAGAATTTATGCTTCTGAAGATCTGGCAACCCTTTTTTGGGATTTATAGCATTGCGCATTGGTAAGCATGTATCAAACATAAGTAGTTAATAAAAGTTTTAACAGTGGCAATATTGCAAATTGCGATAGGATCAACAGTTTCAAAAATCCTTTAAGCCGGTCTTCCATATAGACTTGTCAACTAATCTATTTCTTTTAATAGCGTCTTGCTTACCTGTTCACAAATATATTCAAAACTCTGGCTTTTTTCGTCACATTCAGGGACAGTCTCTTTAGAACACTTTCCAAGATGAGCATTACATGTGTATCCTTCTCCACATTCTGTTAGGGGAACCTAAAATTTAAAAGAAAACACTAATTTTCTTATTATTATTTTGGGCATGAATTTTAGTTCCTCGCCTCTCCCATGGCCGAAAAAGGAAATATAAATTTTAAATGGGAGAGGCGGTACTCCCCGACAAAAGAACAGTCGGTCGGGGTCAGGGACTTAGGTTCAAGAACCGACGAACGATCCGAGCCGTATCGAGCAGCACCGCCTTCTGCATTTGTGCTGGAACCGACACGCCACAGAAATCCAACCGCCTCAAGTTGGTCGCGAGGCTGGTTGGAATTAACCCGCTCGCGGACAAAACAATTGGGATTATTTCTGTCGAAGTCACACCCCACATGTCGGTGATCTCGTAAGCCAGATCGAGATATTTCCGACGCTTCTCGGTGTCGGGTTTCACGAGACCCTCGTCATGAGGGATAGTGACATCCACTAGAAATTTCGACTGCGACCGATTATTTATTATTATTTTTATTACTTATTATTTTTATTATTATTTTTATTTTGTGGCTGACTGAAAATCAGTGTTGTGAGGTATTCATTTACTTCACAACGATAATGCTGAGGCAGCTTCCAAATGCGTTGCTACTACGCAGGTTATACGGCTATAGTTTTTTTTTTATTTTATATCTTGGAATTAGTGTGTATGATATTGTCTTTTTATTATTATTTTTCTGTGTGTTTGTATATACTTATTTTTGTGCTGTGTCTTCCTTTGTACGTGTGTAGCCGCGAATAAATGTTCTTCTTCTTCTTCTTGATTATATAGTTAATATGTCATGTTGGAAGCTGGTTTATAAAGTAGTATGTTTTTCCTGATTATTACTTTACACCGTTTTTCAATGCACAGTGCTCTGGCTACAAACTTTTTGTGAATACGATATAATACCTGTTTTACTAAGTAATATAAAACTCATTTGTAGAGGATTTTTTAAATAAGTTTTTAATAAAATCTATATAACCTTATTCTATAATATATAAGGTGCAATACAATTTGTTCAGATAAAGTCTCTTTTGATAAATAACAGTGTCGGTGGTGAATTATATCTGTATTATAAATTTATACATGCTATGTATTTAATTATAACGACGAAATAGTCCAATGGGTAGAACTCCCGCCCGAAAACAGAAGGGCGTGAGTTCCAATCCCGGGTCGGGCCTACACCAATTTGTCTTTTCTAAAGTCATATGTGTGGTTAATTTATCATGGTTTTTAACGGTGAGAGAAAACATCGTGAGGAAACCCACATGGCTGAGTTGTACTTAGTCATGTGACAGTGTATTCGTATAAAACGGCGATAGGCCTGCCCCCTATCACGTGAGTACACTGTCCAAGCAAAACGTGGGTACCTTCTCTGGACACTAGATGGCGCTGCCATGTGAGTTCAGAAGTATTGGTACTACACTAAGTATTGGCATGAACGTTTATGTTATGTTGTAAATTTATCTGAAGCTCGAGATTTTTACAGGATCGTTCAAAATGGGAATCTATACTTTCTGACTATACTTTGTAACGTTACGTGTCTCAAGTCTTAATCCCCTTATGGAAATAAAACCTAAGACACGAAACGCGGAGAGCAAGGAGACTAATAAAACAAGAAAGAAGTTACACCAGTCTATTAAAAATTAGATGTACACAATACAAAAATATTACAAGAAGGAATTATATAAAATAAATATAACCAAATAACAATACTGATGCGATTCCGAACTTCCACGTTTCCGGCTGGAGCAAAGGTATTAGTAATTTCCAAAACCAGTAGTATAGCTGGCGAAAACAAAGGTCCAGATATCAATCTTTGCTGAATTATAGTCCACAAGCCAATAAGACCAAATGATTGGTCACTTCGGAATACCACTCTGACTGGTTCATCAAATTCTGCCAGGGTATAAAAGTCTATATATTATTCTTAGATGTTTTAGCAAAAGGACACCAAGTAGTAAAGGTTGTTCAATATAACAACGGTAGTAGTAGCTATCAGAAAAAATCTTCAGTCAGATATACTTTTCAAAGATCTCTTGTAGCATGATAAATCCGTTCTTCCTCCATAAAAAAACATCTTGACAATCAATAAAAAATCCCAATAGACAATAAAACCTAAAAGAAGGATTTTTTAAAAAGAGTTTCAGTTAACATAAAAAGATGAAAACAGATAAATTTGAATAAGTAAAATGTCCTAGCCTTACATTAAAAATAAAAATAAATGCCTGCGCTATCATTTTACACACCAAAAATGAATTAAAATTATATCATTTAACATATTTTAAAACTATCTAACCTTCGTACACAAACACATTGAAAATTGATCACTAAAGAAAAGTTTAAGATAAAATAAAATTTGACAACTCTCAGCTCCGTCGTTGCCATAACAACAACAAAATAAAAACAATAACAACTCTCAGCTCCGTCGTTGCCATAACAACAACAAAATAAAAACAATAACATAAACCAGAGAAATAAAAATATTATCGACAAATCGCAGAAAAATAATAAAAAGGAACTAAACAATGATATATAACCGCAGGAGACTAATATAAAAGGAAATAAATAATAATAAAACGGATTAACAATATTTACAGGTAAGGTTTTATATATTACAACTTATATAAACTAATGGCGTGAGTACATGTATTTATGTATGTAAAAAACATCTTCTTAGTAACTTACCTTCAACCATCCGAGCGGCAACGCAACACATGAAACAGCATGTTTGCAGTCCTGGCAAGTAAATCCTGGTTTTGAACATATATTTTCAACGTCCACCTCACCAGAACCAAAGTTGACACCTAGTGGGGCACTGCCCATACGATTCCCGGATAGGACAGGGCCGAGATCCACTGCTGAGGAATAGTTCTGAAATCATAATTTTATCATATGAACAATAGATTTCAAAACGACAAAGGGCTAACCTACAGCCAGTTTTACTCAGCCATGTGACAGAAGCAAGAGAGAAATTTCAGGATTGTACAAAGTGGCGATCTATAGTCTCTGCCTACCCCTATGGGAACAACGGGCTTGAGTATAAGAAATGTATTTTTGTACGATCTTTTTCCTGCCGTTGCGAACAGCATAAATAAATCTCACACATTACTTTAGAGGCGTTACATTCATTTACGATAATTATTTTGATAGAAATAATTATTCATTCACGGCTATATCACGATGTATATATTATAGTTAATGGATTTATCTGACCTAAATCTTAGTAGGGTTTTCTTTTTATTTTTTATTCAAAATTTTGATAATTATTGACTCAGTAATAAGTGAAAATATGTTTGTTTGTTTGATTGTTCTAACTTGTTTTTAATTTTCTAGTTTATATAAATAGCTGCTGACGTACTGTCATCACCATGGAGGGCTCATAATGAAAACCAGTTCAGAAATTACTGATTATGGGCCCAATTTAGCGAAACCATTTCTTTAAATTATTGTATGAATTCTGTATATGTGTGCTAAATAAAAACATTCTTTTCTTTTTTTTTCTATGTATGATTTGATGCATGCACAATAACTCCAAATTAACATAAGCAAGAAACCGATACAAGAACAGCATAAGAAGGTGGAGATCTTTGCAGGAGACTTATAGAATACCAATGTTATGTGATTGAAAGAAATGATGACGATACTGAAACATAGGTCTACTTACAATAGCAAACAGGATCAATAAGGAATACATAAACATATTTAATAAAATATAGAAACTTGTATTAAAACAATACGAAACTAAGATACAATGTATAATAAAACTTACGTTTTGGTCTTCACATGATAGACCTTTAACCTTTGGTTATCAAAATAATTTGGGAACGTATCGATAGTTAATCTTTTTAACTAACAGTTGTTTGTGATTACTTAAAATAATTCAATTGCTTTTTGCTCTACGCTTTATTTCTAACCGTGGTAACCGTGGTAACTCAATAGCTAGAAACCAGCTTAGATTGAACATAGGCCTTAGTTCAAATCTCGGGTCGGATCTTCAACAATTTGTCTTTTCTCACATGATATGTGTGTGTGGTTATAAATAAAAATAAAAAAATAAAATCATCATTTATTTCAAAGTAAAGAGATAAATCTTTGTTTTTTTGAAAGTCGAATTTCAACTTAATGCTAAGTTTATTTCGGGAACATCCTGCACAGAGCCCTGATGAAACCAAGCTACTTCATAATTAATGTAATCATTAACATTGTAATAGGCTTTCATACTAAGATTTCTTTTAACTACTGCTTTGAATTTTGTTTCTGATAAATAGAAAATGTCCTCAGGTATTTTATTATACATTTTTAGGTAAAACCCCATGAAAGATGTATTTACTTTTGACAATCTGTATTTGGACCCGGTCAAAGGCTTTCTCGTAGTCCACAAAGCAAATTATGACGTCTTTCCGCATATCTCTGCATTTTTGTACAAGAACATTGAGTGCGAATAGGGCCTCTCTGGTTCCCATTCCCGATCGAAAGCCAAATGGTGTATCCCCAAGCTCATTGTCAATTTTGGCACGTATTCTCTCATGAATTATAGACAGAAACAGCTTCAGTACTTGACTCATCAGGCTTATAGTTCGGTAATCTGAAAGAAAGCGAAAAAGAAAAGGAAAGCCTTTGACCGGGTCCAACACAAAGTACTAATGCGTCGATTGGAGGATATCGGATTAGATGGAAAGGACATGCGGATCATTCAAAACCTCTACTGGTCCCAGACAGGCACCGTCAGAGTGGAATGTGAGGAGACCGAAGAAGTGGCAATATGCAAGGGCGTACGTCAAGGATGTATCCTGTCTCCGCTTCTTTTTAACTTGTACTCAGAGGCCATTATCACTGAAGCGCTGCAGGAGAGGGAGTGGGGCGTCAACATCAACGGACAGTTTATTAATAACCTCCGATACGCTGACGACACGGCCCTGATAGCCTCCTCGCCGGAAGCGGTGCAGCCAGAAAGCGGGGCTTTCGATGAATCTATCCAAGACGAAGATCATGGTGGTGTCTAGAGACAAGACATTGAACCCCTCAGTCACGGTAGCAGGGACCCAGATAGAGAGAGTTCAGAAGTATTAGTACCTTGGCACATGGGTTGATGAAAACTGGGAGTCCGATCAGGAAATCAAGACCCGAATTGAAATTGCCCGTGCGTCCTTCAATAAAATGCGAAAGGTACTCTGTACCAGGCAGCTGGATGTGAAACCTCGCATACGATTGCTTCAGTGCTACATTTGGCCGATAGTCTTCTACGGATGCGAGGCTTGGACTGTAAAGGAAGTGACCCGCAAAAGACTAGAGGCCTTTGAAATGTGGTGCTACCGCCGAATGTTGAGGATTAGCTGGATCCAGAGAGTCACAAATGTGGAAGTTCTGAGACGAGCCGGAAAAACCCGAGAACTCATGACCACCATCAAAAGAAGAAAAGTTGCGTATTTGGGACATGTGCTCTGCTACGATCGATACCAACTGCTTCAAGTGGTCATGATGGGAAAGATTGAAGGGAAACGGAGCGTCGGAAGAAGAAGGGCATCGTGGCTCTCAAACATCAGAAAATGGACCAACATAGCCGGCGTCGAAGACCGGTTTCGCCTAGCCCAAGACCAAATGGGATACTCGGAGCTGACTGCCAACCTCCAGTAGTGGAGAGGCACTAGAAGAAGAAGAATCTGTATTTAGGTATTGAAATTTTATTGTAGTCTCTCAGATTTCGAATATGCCTGTCACTATTTTTTACAAAAGACGCCTGATTTTTTCTTACATACATAATATTTTCATAAATATATTGACATGGCAGCGTCATTATATTTATGGTTTTAAACAATTAACATACTTATTAACATATTATCTATCATAAGTTTATGAATACATACATACAGAGATGTACAAAATAGGTTAAAATAAGCATTTAAATACAAAATGCAAAATACTTTTCAAATTTCCTATTTCAAATGCAAAATACCAAATAGTTTTACGTTTTGTATTTCAAATGCGAAATGCAAAATAGGTATTTTCAATAAACCAAATTGAATGATGTTGATATTTATTATATTTATCAGTATGCGTATCAATAAATTATTTTGTTATTAATAATAATAATACTCACTTAAAATAATGTAAAAAACTAGACTAACGAAAAGAAAAGGAAAGACTAAACAGTCTAAACATCAATTTTCTTTATTTAATACGCTTTTTATTAACAATACCACTTGTTCGAATAGATTGTGGCGACCGCTAGACGGCGAACTTACCCGCATACTAGCAGCGTCATAAAAAATCGTACATCGCGGTATCGAAATGTTTTTCTAGCTAAGCATATATACAAATTCAAAGTTGGTACACAGCAGGGTGAACTGGCCAGTATATCTATGCTGTTCCCACAAGATCATCACTCATTTTTCTTCTGTGGGGTCTCATCATCATCCCACCATAACGCACGCTCAGCAGCGGCATTATAAGCGTCATGCGTTTATTTCATTTCGTTTGACTATTAATATTGGCTAAACTTAGTTATAAAGTATTTTGCATTTTGAAATGAATATTAAAAATACAAAATACATATAGAAAGGTATTTCAAATAAGATACAAAATGTTCCTTACTAAAAGGCGTTTAAATGCCAAATACAAAATAGGTATTTTGCATTTTGTACTTGCATTTTAAATAGAAGTATTTCAAATAAATCGCATCTCTGCATACATACATATACTCACGGCTCTAAATCCCTAGAAGGGGTAGCCAGAGCTAAGGAATTAGAAATTCCTCAGCCACTTTTGGAAAGTTAAATGGGAAAAACATGGTAAAATAAAGGTTTTTGGTGATGGGTCTCCAACCGCATCGCCCAAAATCCTTTAAAAGCCCCAATTCCGTTAGTCGCCTCTTACGTGCACCCACCGGAAGTAACGGGGTAGTGCTATTCTAAGCCGACACTACACAGCATAAGTTTATGTGTTGAATATTTAAATGCTTACATTCATATATACTCTCGGCTATAAATCCTAAATGGGGTAGTCAAAGTTTCAACATCAGAAACACCTCAACCAATTTTAAAACTTGTGTGTGTTAGTAGCAATGCCACTAACCTAGGATCTTTATTTTTTTGAGCGCATCCCTTACCTACTGAGGGTATAAAGGACGGAAGTTCGTAACGTTCTTTCTACGAAGGTGAAAGTCCGTAGTGAAAAAAATAAAAGAGCATGTGTGAGAAGAATGATAAATGTGACAGAAGCAAGAGGGATTTGTCAGGATCGTACAAAGTGGCGATCTATAGTATCTGCCTACCCCAATGGGAACAACGGGCGTGAGTATAAGTAAGTTGCTTTTAGTTTTACGGATGTCGTGTAGTACACTAACATTCTAAAGTAGTAGGAGAATTTTTTGGGAGTTTCCAGGGCGCAATACAATATGTTAAGATAAAACCTCATCTATTAATTGCCACTGTCAGTGTTGAGCGAAACATCGCCGTTAGTTTGAATTAAGGTAGGCAGAGACTATCGATCGCCGCAGTAGGTATGATCCTGGCAAACCTCTTAAGCTTCGTCTATATTCATTAACCTTTTCAAACATGCTCTTTTCTCTATTTGATCAAAATGAGTCATTTGTGGTCGTCCTCTACCAGCATTACCTTCTAGCATTATTACAACTATCATTTATACCCCTAAGCTGTGTCGTATGGTAAATGAGTGAGTGCTGATAATATATATGCCGCTACTCTCCTATCCTATGACGTTCTTGACTCCGCAATGGTGACGATTAGCTACGTCGACACTGTGCCTTTTTTTGTTCAATAAGGGCATGCGTCATAGCGCAGTCAACAGCGCACGTGAGGCATGCCCTTAATGCATGCGCGATGACAGTTGAAAGCGGAGCGCGCGCTGTGTTGCAAGTTATCCGGTGTCGGGTGGATTTCTGTGCGTCATAGCGTTCAACAACAAGATGGTGGACGAAGAAAAAGATTTAACATTAAGTTTTTTTGAAGATTACAGAAGCTTTCCACAACTCTGGGATCCTAACAATAAACTTTACACGAATAAAGTAAAGAGGAACGATGGTTTTTTTTTCTGGAATTTCTTATGACCAAGTAAGCTGCATATATTCCCCCAAGTAAAATATTGTGGTCGCACATGTTTCCAACAGAAACTCAAACTACGAATAAAGTATGGTGTTGGTTTCAATTAACGCATTCACTTATTGTAAGCGTCAATTGAAAGTTGAATAGAAAGATGAAGACGAAAGTTGAAGATGAAAAGGCACAGTGTGGACGTAGCTAATTATACCCCTAAGCTGTGTCGTATGGTAAATGAGTGAGTGCTGATAATATATATGCCGCTACTCTCCTATCCTATGACGTTCTTGACTCCGCAATGGTGACGATTAGCTACGTCGACACTGTGCCTTTTTTTGTTCAATAAGGGCATGCGTCATAGCGCAGTCAACAGCGCACGTGAGGCATGCCCTTAATGCATGCGCGATGACAGTTGAAAGCGGAGCGCGCGCTGTGTTGCAAGTTATCCGGAGTCGGGTGGATTGGATTTACAAGATGGTGGACGAAGAAAAAGATTTAACATTAAGTTTTATTGAAGATTACAGAAGCTTACTTACTTAAAATTACTTAAGATTACTTTGAATAAAAACGAAAGGGACATTAAACTGTCTCCAGTAGCTAAAAACCTTAGCATTATTGCTAATTTTATTTCAATAGGTATAGCTTCACGTAGCTGGGTTGACTGCTTTGTAATTATTGGTTTCAGCAATTTCAAAAGTTGATCGAAATTCCTTTCGGACATGCGTGTAAAATTTTTAAAAAGAATATCTTTATCTTCTCTTAGTTCGCTTATAATCACGTTTCTTCGATTATTATAATAATCTCGTATCCAAAACCTTCTCTTGGTCCTTTTTTTCTGGAATTTCTTATGACCAAGTAAGCTGCATATATTCCCCCAAGTAAAATATTGTCGTCGCACATGTTTCCAACAAGCTACGTCCACACTGTGCCTTTTCATCTTCAACTTTCGTCTTCATCTTTCTATTCAACTTTCAATTGACGCTTACAATAAGTGAATGCGTTAATTGAAACCAACACCATACTTTATTCGTAGTTTGAGTTTCTGTTGGAAACACGTGCGACGACAATATTTTACTTGGGGGAATATATGCAGCTTACTTGGTCATAAGAAATTCCAGAAAAAAAAAACATCGTTCCTCTTTACTTTATTAGTGTAAAGTTTATTATTAGGATCCCAGAGTTGTGGAAAGCTTCTGTAATCTATACTAATAATATTATAAAGCTGAAGAGTTTGTTTGTTTGAACGCTAGGATCTTAGGAACTGGCCAATCAAATTGAAAAAATCTTTTTGTGTTGGATAGTCCATTTAGTAAGGAAGGCTTTAGGCTATATATCATCACGCTGTGACTAATAGGAGCAAAGAATCAGTGATAAATGTTACAAAAACGGGGATAATTATTCATATTTTAAGGCTTCCGTTGTGTGTGCTGCGTAAACGGTTTAAGTTACACAAAAAGTATGTATTAAAGAATTATTTTTCTTTAAATGATCTAAAAAAATGTGCAGGACTGTATATGTCTATCTTTTAAGATTGACTCACTATAACCATCTTTATGGTAACAAAATTTGGTTGAAATAAAAGCATTATTGCTAATAATATGCCATGATATTTTATCAACATAATATTAACCCTTACCCAAATAAATGTGTTGTTGATTAAGAGTATTTTATTGTGAACAAAGCGGTCCTTGACATGACTTAATTTTAATTAACATCTTAGAAGATAATGCAATTTTAAAATTACTCCGCAACAAATTTTTACACGCGAGGATGAAGTGCAAGACAAGATGGACTGACTGACTCAGAATCAATGCTCAGCCGAAACTACGACAAACACCTTTTTTCTCATCTCATGACAGAGACCCTCAACGATTCAGTTAAATATTTGAGTTTGACGACGTGAAAGTCTACACTTTTCATAGTACGAAGTCTGTCGGGTCAGCTAGTCTTCAATAAAACTTAATGTTAAATCTTTTTCTTCGTCCACCATCTTGATGTTGAACGCTATGACGCACAGAAATCCACCCGACTCCGGATAACTTGCAACACAGCGCGCGCTCCGCTTTCAACTGTCATCGCGCATGCAGGGCCGTCTTAAACTAGACCGGGGCCCTTGGGCACACAAGAATTTGAGGCCCTTATAGAAAGCAAAAAAAGCGAATTAAAATATCATTTTTTACTAATAAATATGAGCATGATGGTTTACTCGTATTATAGGTAATCAAATGATGGAATGCTACTATTTTTTTTTGTGACGATTACGACAACACGGTTATTTTCTGGATTTCTATTGAGCAATTTCTTCTATTATATCCCTAAAGACAGTTTTTTGAAGGATGTCACTTTTTAAGCGCCTAGTACACAATGGCCAGTGATGGACCACGCTCCGCAATGCCAATGCACAATTGTAGGCCACGATCACTTGGTGTTCACACAATGGCCCATTGCTCATTACTGCCTGGCAATCCACTTGCGATGGACGTCGAAGTAATTATGGCTGCAGCTATTTATTTATTACTAGCTGACCCGACAGACTTCATACTGTCAAAGTATCCTATGTTACAATTTCGGTCATTATCTAGCATTCCGCCAAATTTCATTCGTATCACCTCATGTACTTGAGGAGCCTTTTTACCTCCAACACACAAACATCCAAATATCTAATCTTTCACATTTGTAATATTAATAGGATTTAATATAGTTGTTAACTGTGAGGCAAAACAGCTAACTATTTTTATGCATCTACCTAACTGAATTTCATTTCAGAGATTTTACCATCCTAAGGTTTTCTGGAGGAGATTAGTTTTATAGATATAGAAACTAAATTGGATTTGTGATACTAACAAGTAAAACTAAATTGTATTTATGACTAGTGGATCGTCCCAGCTTCGCACGGGTAGCGTTGTTTTTTTAAATATCTGAGGATTCTTTCTTCAGTCACTGCTCAAGCATTGTGAAATTCAGCGTAATGTTTTCAATTTATTAAATTTATAGCACTCCCTTAGAGTTGTTTGGTGATTTTGAATGCGCTTTAATGAACGGTTCAGTATTTCCGTTTAATAGCAAATTTTGGAATAAAACGCCATGAAATATTTATAACAATCTAAAAAATAAATCATTACGTTATGTAGGATGCAACTACTGGCGCCATCTAGTATGTTATATGTAATTTAGTAAAGATTTAGTTTCGATCACGGGCGCGATGGCTTATTTTATGTATAATTTCGGTGTTTGTCTACCGATTTCTATGATTCTTTTTTTATTGAATAGGTAATAATGTTACCTTTTTTAAATTAGGGATGAATGAGAGGTTTACAAACGTAAGAGTAAACAAATATAATAAGGATGTTTCGAACTGCTAAGCTATCAGGAATTACACGCGTTATTGTGAGTCAACCATAAAAGATAGACATATACTGTTGAGGATTTTTTTTTAGATAATTTTATTAAAAATATTTCCGTTACACATGATTTCTATGTAAGTTTAACCATTGAGGCTGCACACGCGACGGAAGCTTAAAAAATGGAGTAACTTCTCCCGTTTTCCCCAAATTTCCCAAAATTCCCCTTTACTTCTCTGCTGGAAAGTATACAAAAACCTGCGCAGGAGTATGAAGAATAATTGTACCAAGTTTCGTTAAAATCCGTCGAGTAGTTTTTGTTTCCATAAGGAACATACAAACCGACAGACAGACAGACAGACAGACAGACAGACAGACAGACCGACAGACAGACAGACAGACAAAAATTTTACTGATTGCATTTTTGGCATCAGTATCGATCCCTAATCACCACCTGATAGTTATTTTGAAAATATATTTCATGTACAGAATTGACCTCTCTACAGATTTATTATAAGTATAGATTATGTATGTAATTTTTTTTATTTATGGCGCTATTTATGTTATTTTTACGTCATACAGTGATTATAAATACATTTTGCAATAAAATATCCCAAAAAAGTATAAGTATCTATGAACGGCCGGTGACGAACTAAACAATAGCCCACTGTGGAAACACCACCGGCCACGCTACGCCACGATTCCTTTGAAGTGTGCCCGAAAAACCGACAAATTCACCATTGCGCGCCACGATCGGCAATTGTCCGCCATCATGCACCATTGCCCCCTGTACACAGTGGGCCATCACCATGGTATACTTTAGAAAGAAAGAAAAATAATTTATTTGGCAATAAAATAATAATAGGTATAATCGTTGGGTGAATTACAAAGGTTGCCGAATCGGTTCTGGCTCAGCATATGTGCCTCAGCTGCGTATCTCGTAGGACACGTCAGCTGAAGCACGCTGGTTTTCAGCCAGCACCAGTATTTTATGCACATAATTGACAAATTACTCAGTCTTTCTTGTAACATTTTTGTTACAGTTCATTTTTAGGGTTCCGTATCCAAAAGTAAAATGGTACCCTATTAATAAGACTCCGCTGTCTGGCTGTCTCCAGGCTGTATCTCATAAACCGTGATAGTTAGAAAGCTGAAGCTAGAAAGCTTACGTTACCGCTATAACAAGAGTACTATAAAGCTAAAAAAACAGAATATTAAGGGGGGTCCCCATACAATAAACGTGTTTTTTTCGTAGTTTTTGCTAAATACTAAAAACGGTAACAAGTAGACACTTTAAGTTTTCATAGAATATTTACTTCTATATCACCTTTCAAATAAAATAATTAAATAACAATATAGTAGATATCAAAGGGGGGCTCCCATACCAAAACGTAAGTTTCTATTATAGATGATAGTATGTAACCCTTCATGCGTGCACTTGGCCGGTTGATGATGGAAATGATCGCCCTCCACTACAATTAGTAACTTTTAGGCAAAGGAATATTTCTGTAGCAATTTCTACGTTTGCAAAAAATTCTTACAATTTCTAATCAATAAAGGAAAATTTTTTTTTAACGCCAGCGGGTAAATTTAATAAATAATGCTTTTCTTTATTTATTTCACATGAGTTTTTTTATGAACTTAATATTCAAATTTTCTTACAATATTTTTGAATGTATTAGGATATGTAAGCTTGAGATATTTAAATCAACTCATTGCTTTGCTATGTTTTTAATCTTATCTAAGCCAATATTGAAAACTTTCTATTTTGAGCTCATGTCTAATCGCTGTTAATGTCTTCATGATTCATTCTGTAAAGTTGCTGCGTGAGTTATCGCCAGATGATTCATTCATTCATTCATATACTCACGGCTATAAATCCCTTAACGGGGTAGCCAGAGCTTTGGAATGAGAAATTCTTCAGCCACTTTTGGAAGTTAATTGGGGAAAAGATGGTAATAATAAATGTTTTTGGTGACGGGTCTCCAACCACATCGCCCAAAAATCACTTAAAAAGCCCCTATACCCTTAGTCGCCTCTTACGATCACCCACGGGTAGAAATGGGGTAGTGTTATTCTAAGCCGACACTACACGCCAGATGATGTACTTAGTAAATGAGGTTACGTTCGGAAATATTATTAACTAGTGGTCCGCCCCAGCTTCGCACGGATTGAGTTAAGTTCTTTTCACTGCTTACCCCCTATTTGGCATGATGATATATAGCCTATGTTAATTCTGAGAGTTTTAGCTTTCCATTAGTGAAAGAACTTTTGAAATCTGTTCCGTTGTTGTGGAGCCTATTCATTACTGACATAGAAACATATCTTCCCGTCTTATAATATTGTAAATAAGTAAAATATGCCCTTTTCCCGGTTCTAAGCAACCTCCCCAAAAAATTTCAACCAAATCGGCACATCCGTTCTTTCGTTATAAATAGTGTAACTAACACTACTTTCTTTTATATACATAGATTAGTACAGTAGGAGTAGGCGCAGTCATCAATATAATGGTGAAGTATTATGCCCTGTAAATACCTTCTCCTGAGATTACTGATTTGTGAAAAAAGTGTAAATGTGCCCGACAAAAATGTTCTGAAAATTATTGTGTGAGAGAAACTGCTGGTCCTCCGGGGCCCCCCAAGATTCTGGGCCCTGGGCACGGGCCCCGTGTGCCCTTATGGTAATGGTAAAGACGGTACTGCGCGCATGCATTAAAGGCATGCCTCACGTGCGCTGTTGACTGCGCTATGACGCATGCCCTTATTGAACAAAAAAAGGCACAGTGTGGACGTAGCTACAGAAACTCAACCTACGAATAAAGTATGGTGTTGGTTTCAATTAACGCATTCACTTATTGTAAGCGTCAATTGAAAGTTGAATAGAAAGATGAAGACGAAAGTTGAAGATGAAAAGGCACAGTGCGGACGTAGCTATTATGGGTCAGTGAAAAGTATGACACTTTTTGTAAGAGGTGAACGTCAAACATTTAATATATGATAGACTAGCTGACCTGACAGACTTCGTAGCGTCAAATTTGCTAATGAAAAACTTTAGGCGTGTTTTCGAGTACTCTTAGTTCAATCAGGCGCGAATATTTTATTGGTAATTTTTTTCCGGGATATAAAGTATCCTTTTAATTTGGGTCATTATCTAGCATTCTGCCAAATTTCTTTTCAAGAGTCTTTTCGCCACGAACACAAAAAAATCTAAACTTACATATAACATAAACATAACATAAACATAAACGTTCACGCTGAATATCCCCGAGGGGGTTGGCAGAGGTACTAATACTTCTGAACATCACATGACTTTGTCACCTGGTCTTCAGAGTACCCACGTTTTGCATGGACAGTGTACTCACATGATAGGGGGCAGGCCTATCGCCGTTTTGTACGAATACACTGTCACATGACTAAGTACAACTCAGCCATGTGGGTTTCCTCACGATGTTTTCCCTCACCGTTAACAACCATGATAAATTATCCACACATATGTCTTTAGAAAAGACAAATTGGTGTAGGCCCGACCCAGGATTTGAACACTAGTCGTTTGCACGATAACCGAGTGTTCTACCCACTGGGCTATCACGGTTGCTACATTTATAATATAATAATAGGAATAGGATAACAGGATATTCGCTATAGAAATCAAAACATATCAAACCAAATTTATGATAAATGTTCATTCCATACACAAATTTCCCATAGCTATTGCTCTTCATATAAAGAAAGCCATTATTTCGATTCGCAAAGAACTATTTCGATCCGATTCTACGTGCATGAGTATCGATTCACCGTTATTATAGACTGTAGCTATTGTATCGATACAAAAATCGATTGGATCGTATTCGATTGTATTGATCCACCAGTGAGTTGAGTATCGGATCGGTCGGGTTGAACAACACTATAATATAATATTATGTTATGATTATTATCAGAGGCTTATCATTTATCAGAGAGTGACTTTATTTACAATAAGTCTTTTTAAGTCTACTTTGGGGTAAAAGAACCCATTAATAGCCTACTATTTACGATCAGCCGGCTTCCGAGAGAGGCGATAACCTATACCTAAATAAATTAGCACCTACACAACTCTGCTCTGAAAGACATCGTTATCGTTAGTGTTTCTCAGCGTTTCTATTGCTGAACATCTTCGGACAACTTTTGAAGTTTCAAAGAACCTGTACCTGCTAAATAAGGTAAGGATTTAGTTTTGTTTCTATACTTTGACAAGTTTTAAAAACTTTTATTTTTTCTTTTAACCTCGTTCTGTTTAAATAGTTCTGTTCTTGATAGAATGTAAAATGAAATGTGTTGTTACCGGCCGGTTTCCTTATCGCGTATGAATTAGTGTGTAATTTTGTTTCATTTACACTATCACGAGACTTCTGCAGATCTATTATTATTTTTTGTGAAAGTTCATTATTGTTCCATATATACTAATGTATTACTAGCCAGAGTTTAAATCCTACAAACTTACTAACTTAGTTTTGATATATTACAGCATCTCAAACTCAAAGGTTAGCAGAGGTACTAATACTTCAGAACATCATGTAAATTTTTCACCTGGTGTTCAGACAGTGGACTCACGTGATAGGGGGCATGCCTATCGCTGTTTGATACAAATACACTGTCACATGATTAAGTTCAACTCAGCCATGGGGGTTTTCTCACAATGTTTTCCCTCACCATTAACAACCATGAAAAATAACCATAGATATGTCTTTAGAAAAGAAAATTGGTGTAGGCCTGACCCAGGATTTGAACTGTCATCATCTGTACAATAAGCATTGTTCTACCCACTGAGCTATCATGGCCTTACGGATGATCTGATCTTAGGGATTACAGCATTTAAGTGGTTTTTAAATTTTTGAAGCACTATTGTAGATTTCAGTCTATACAAAAGTATGACCTGCATATCCAACAAGTTGTCACTATGCTTATAATAATCAATATTGGTCGCACTCTCAGAACGAAAGAGGCTCAACTCAAAAATAGTGAAATTGAGTTACAATCCCAGAGAGACATAAAAAAGTATGCTCAATCCGATAAATAGTAAAACAAAGGCACTAATTGTTAAAAAAACAGGATAGCGAATTTTCCGACCCTATAACAATAAGTACCTTTGTTTAAGAACATACTTTTTTATGGGTCTCTATGATTGTAACTCAATATCACTATTTTTGACTTGAGCCTCTTTCGTTCTGAGAGTGCGTGGTGTTCACAGTCCATGATTTACCTGGACAGTGTACGTAATTGATAGAGCCAGGCCTATCACTGTTTTGTATAAATACACTGTCACATGACTAAGTAAAACTCATTCATGTTAGTTAGATTAAAATGTTTTCCCGGGACTTCAGTTAAATACTTGATCCCCAATAAGAGCAACATTTTTGTGATGAGCATAAATGATTGTTTCTTAGTCTTGGATGTTATTTATATGTGTATTATATAATATTAAATACATCATTGAGCTAGTATCCCATAATACAAGTCTTACTTAGTTTGGGGCTAACATGATCTGTGTTTAATATGTTCCTATATATTTATTATATTTTGCTGGCTGCTTGGGGTCGGTCTTTGGCCTCCATGCAGGCCTTGCAGAAGCTGACTAGAATTCCTACTAAGATATGTATTGATCAGTATTCTTTCTAAGATATAACTGTTATTGAATATTGGCTATCCTCATTCACTTTTTGGTAGATCTTTTCATTGCATACTCCTAAAGTATCACAAGTTATAAAATTTAAAAGAATGTCTGCATCTGCATGGAGCATAATGAGACCAGTTTAGTAGAATATAGTTGCCGTGTAGTGTCGGCTTAGAATAGCAATACCCCGTTTCTACCGATGGGTGTATTTAAGAGGCAACTAACGGTATTGGGGCTTTTAAGGGATTTTTGGGCGATGCGGCTGGAGACCCATCACCAACAACCTTTACTTTACCATCTTTTCCCCACTCAATTTCCAAAAGTGGCTGAGGAATTTCTAATTCCTTAGCTCTGGCTACCCCTTCTAGGGATTTATAGCCGTGAGTATATGTTATGTTATGTTATGTTTAGTACAATATCTATTTACTTGAATTTATTTTTCAAAATCACTATTTCTCACCAGTATAATCTTACATCATCTGAACTTCTGAGCAACTTCATTGTTACTGTTGCACTACATTCCCTCTATGTTTTTTGTGACATAGTCAACATTTGCTTATTAAATATCAGTGAAGTTACTGTAACTGCATCATATCCTGCAATTCAAAGCAATTCATATTTTATTTAAAAATCATTAGGATATTTACTTGGGGTAATGAACAACACATAACAATTTCAAATAAGAAATAGGAACAAACTAATTGTAGAATTGCACAATTTGTACTACATACATACATACATATACTCAC
Organism: Bedellia somnulentella; assembly: GCA_963576735.1. Classification (NCBI taxonomy): domain Eukaryota; kingdom Metazoa; phylum Arthropoda; class Insecta; order Lepidoptera; family Bedelliidae; genus Bedellia; species Bedellia somnulentella. The sequence continues at coordinate 12,797,259 of OY755193.1, forward strand.
GCCATTAGTTCCCATTGGGGTAGGCAGAGACTATCGATCGCCACTTCGTACGATCCTGACAAACCTCTCTAGCTTCGTTTACATCCATCAATCTTTTCATACATGCTCTTTTATTCTTCATACTACGGACGCCAGCCTTTTTGAGCACACTCAATTTGGTCCAATCTCTCAATGGTCGCCGTGAGACCTGTGGTCTAGCTATTAGTTAGGAAGGTGACATATTAGTGCTCATCTAAGCTAACATTACAAGGTGTTTATGCTATCCAGAGCATACATATACTCACGGCTATAAATCCCTTAACGGGGTAGCCAGAGCTTTGGAATTAGAAATTCCTCAGTCACTTTTGGAAGTTGATTGGGGAAAAGGTGGTATAAATAAATGTTTTTGGTGGCGGGTCTCCAACCACATCGCCCAAAAATCACTTAAGAAGCCCCTATACCCTTAGTCGCCTCTCACGATCACCCACGGGTAAAAATGGGGTAGTGTTATTCTAAGCCGACACTACACGGCACACGGCACGGCTATCCAGAGCTTCGGGAATATTCAGACTAATCCATTCTCAGCCATCTTATACTTCAAAGCATAAATGATACATCATGGTTGTTAACGATGAGGGATAACATCATGAGGAAAACAAGCTAAGTTGTAATTAGTCATGTGACAGTGTAGTCGTTCGTTTTGACAAAATGAAAAAATGTGAATGTAAAGAGTTTCTTTGTTGCTTCTTCTCTTTACGAACACCTTCCGAAACAACGGACTAATGATAAATTTAAAAAAAATGACGTCCAAAAAATGTTAGTTGTTAACTTAATTTTGAAAAAAAACTTTTTGACCTTTTTTGACTTTTTTCAAAGTGGCGATTGGCTTGCGCTCTAATTTCAGAGTGCATGGTCCAATCAAAACCTGGGTGCTGATCACCAGGTGACACTATATCACATGGTGTTCAGAAGTATTAGTACCTCTGCCATTCCTTCGGGACTATAGGCTACAGTTTGAAGATAAAAGATAGATAGAAAGAAAGAGAGACATTTATTCGCTGCACAGATGAGCAAGAGACATACAGTTAAACATAAAAAGAAAAAATAAAAGCTTTGACCATGAAGCTACTAACTATACAGGAGAGTACTCACAAAAATATGGTAAACAAAAATGCAATTTATTACCATGCAATAAAGTTAAATATCTTTTAAAGACTGTCAAGCAGAGAAACGTCCTAGAACGAGAGCCGTGTGAGAGAGAAGTGTGTCCCGCTCGCACGGTTGCCAGTCGAGATTAAGTTCAAAGAAAAACAAATTAAACTTATTTATAGGGAGTATTTTATAAAAAGCAGTTTATAAACTGTTCCTTTTTTGTATTTTATTTTAATTATTATTGTCGCCTATCGATTTGGAGATTAATAATTGGTTAAGTTTGGCAAAAGGGATATTAATATTTGTCACGGGTATCCCCATCGAAACAAGATAAATGTGGTGTCCACAATTTATCATCTGTTTGAGTGTTTTGGAGCTTTTATCATTTAATAGTGATAAATATGGGTTCATGTTATGGAACAATAAATAAAATAACCTGTATCATCTCGAACTTTACCACATGAATGCATTAAACGATTTGAATTTGGTTTTGCTCAAAAAGTGGCTGAGGAAATTTTAATTCTCAAGCACTGGCTACCCATTCTTTTATAATCTATTAATTAAGGTGAAAGGTGTATTGCTCCTTCATTGATTTAGAGAAGGCGTATGATAGATAAGATAGATAAGATAAGATAAGAAAAACATTTATTCATTGCTACACAGTTAACAATATAACTAAAAACATTAAAAACGAAACTAAATAAAAATTAAACAAAAAAAAAACAAAAATATAAATAACAAGATTGTAAAAACAAGAGTTAACATTAAAAGTTAATGTCACAAGCCATACCCTGCGCAGCAATAAATTGGCGGCTGACTCAGCATTATCGTTGTGAGTAAATGCTCACAACACTGATTTTCAGTCACCGCCAGGAAACGCACGGACTAATGAAAACTAAACTCAGTGCATAATAAAAAATATACCTATACACAAGATAATATGTATACACATAGGTAACATAATAATAAATTAAAAAATAATTGTAATAGAACAAATACTAATATCAAGTAGTGAACAACTACATAAAATCAAAACAAAATATTATAATAATTATGAATATCTGACGAAATATATGTATAAAAGAGGCAATAAATAGACTTAATAAATACCGGGGCTAAAGGGTGTATGTAAAATACTTAAATAATTGTAACCTAGAAATAAATGTAAATAAAATAAAAGTACATATTTAATATTAAAGAACAGATGCGGGATTTTGTTGAACTAGTAAGTAATGTTTAAGCTTTCGCTTAAAGGTGAAAATACTAGTTACACTTCGGATGGGCGGGGGAAGGTCATGATAGGGTGGTAAGAAAGTGTTTATGGGAGGTGTTATCCAAGTTAGGTTTGGGGAGTCGACTTATACGTGCACTGGTATCACTCTATGAGGATTCCAGTGCATGTGTGAGAGTAAACGGGGAAAATACTGACTGGTTCGGGATCTCTCGGGGTGTCCGACAGGGTTGTGTAGCTTCCCCGTGGCTCTTCAATTTGTTCATGGATGACTGTTTAACAGAGTTGCGTGAAAGTGATTATGGATTGAGAATAAGTGCTACTTGCATCATCGGTGGAAGAGCTGCAAGAGATGTTGAATATTGCATGTGCGTCTTTTGAAAAAAAGGGAATGAGGGTGAATGTGGATAAAACAAAAACTATGGTTTTTGAGAGAGAGGTGAATATGACCGAATGCGTGATTGAGATCCATGGTAAGAAAGTGGAACAAGTGAAAGAGTTTGTATATTTGGGAAGTTTGTTTACTAGGGATGGAAAGTGTGATGAAGATATCGAGAGAAGAGTGAAAAAGGGTAATGCGGTAAATGGAGCACTGGATAGTCTAATGTCTAGTCAGTCGGTGTCTGAAAAGGCCCGAATGGCTATGCATGATGCTGTCTTCGTTCCTACGCTTATGTATGGCAGTGAATATTGGGTGTGGCAGAAGAAGCATGAAAGTAGAGTGAATGCTGTAGAAATGAGATCCCTCAGAAAAGTGTGTAATGTAAGGTTATGTGATCGTGTGAGGAATGATGTGATTCGTGAAAGGTGTGGTGTAAAAGATGATATTGTAAGAAAGATAGAAAAAGGAATGTTGAGATGGTTTGGGCACATAGAGAGGATGGATGACAGTAAATTGGTGAAAGAGATATATACAGCCAATGTGGAAGGTAATGTTAGTAGAGGACGACCTCGGAGGACACATTTGGATCAAATAGAAAATGTGCTCAAAAAGGCAGGTGTCCGCAGTATGAAGAATAAAAGAGCATGTATGAAAAGATTGATGGATGTAAACGAAGCCAGAGAGGTTTGCAAGGATCGTACAAAGTGGCGATCGATAGTCTCTGCCTACCCCAATGGGAACTAACGGCGTGAGAATATGTATGTATGTATGTATGTAAGAATAAATATGTATAAAAAACACGTTGATTTACCAAAAACAATGTATATATGTAAATATAAGTGTTTTTATAATATATTTTTTTATAATGTATGTATGTAAATATAACTAATAAATAAAGGAAAGAAAAATTTCGACACAGGTGGGGATCGAACCCGCGACCTCGGGTATACGCCCCCATCGCTCTGCCAATTGAGCTACCGTGTCAAAGGCTGCATCAGGTCCCCACATGAGGTTTTCATGAACAAAAACATTCAAAATATGTAAATATAAGTGTTTTTGTATCCTTTAGAGGAACTCTTATTAAAACACCAACAGATGGTCACCCTACTTAAAACGAGACACAGTTAGCTAGTTAGCCATCCTTTTTCAGGACACTTTAGGTCGCCAGCGCGCGTTCCTGTTTAAATAATACTTCCATGGCTTTGACAAAAACAACATTGGAAAAAATAACATGAAAAAAAATGTATAATAATAATAGAAAAAACAATGTAATACAGAACGTATTAGATAAAGATAGAAGAAGACAAAGATATAACTCCCGCGAGTTAACATGACACCTGGCTCGACAAACAACCCTCCCCCCGCTATCCCGCGCAGCGTCCCGCTCTCGCCAGTAGCGTTAGCATCTCTGGACGTGCGCAAAATGTGTCACTTCAGTGAAAAGAAAGATATATATCAATTGGGGGTACTGAAGTATATCTTTCATTTAGTTTACTAGTTCATTTAGTTCAGTTCACAAAGAGTCGAAGAGTCACTGAAGCGAGATATCTGAACTATTAGTATGTGAAGTATGATATTGATGAATTGATAAGATTCCATTCAAAAACTACAATAACGATAATAATACATACAATATTTAGAATTTCTTCAAAATTGATATTTATTAATAAGTAGCCTTGTCTATCAACCGAAATGAATAAAAAATGCTATTAAGTTCTAAAATAACATATGGGTCAAAATCAAAAGGCCAAGTTTTTTTTTTGAAAAAAAAAAAAAGAATCGTGTAAATATTTTTTCTTAAATTTTTATTGTTTGAAAGACATAAAAACATTCAGAAAATGAGATCAGAACAGATGAACACATGAAAAATTGTTGCCGAACTTGCCTCCAAGTGGCATAGTTGTGATTGATAATGCTCCGTACCACTCAACGCAATCCGAAAAAAATCCGTGCCAGTCATCATTGAAGAGTGACATGCAAAGCTGGTTAACAAATAATAATGTAAGTTATGCTGCAAATATGACAAAACCAGAGCTATATCAAATTATAAGATTGAATAAGCCAGAAAAAAAATATGTGGTAGAGCACGGCCACGAGGTCGTACGTCTGCCACCCTACCACTGTGATCTTAATCCGATCGAATATATCTGGAATTTGATCAAACAAAGGGTGGCAGACAAAAATATCGATCAGTCGGAGAAACACATTGAAAAATTAACTAAAGAAGCGATTGTTTCCATAATTGCTGCTGACTGGAAAAAGAAGGTAAACCATGTACAGAGACTTGAAAAAGAATATTTGGTGCAAGATCGACTGCAGGAAACAAGAGAAAGGGAGTTTATTATTTCACTTGGGGGTGAAGAAAGCTCCGACAGTGAAGCGAGCGAGGGAGAAGAAAGTGACACTTCTATTATGTCAGGTATTGAAGAAATGAGTGATGTTGATGAGTCTTCTCTTCGTGATCTTGAAATAAATCTATTTAATATTAGATGTTTGTTTAATTTCTATCAGAAGTTAATTATTCTAGCTGTGTATATTATGTTAGCTGTGTAGTGTTGGCTTAGAATAACACTACCCCATTTCTGCCGGTGGGTGTAAGTAAGAGGCGACTAACGGTATTGGGGCTTTTTGGGCGATGCGGTTGGAGACCTATCACCAACAACTTTTATTTCACCATCTTTTCCCCACTCAACTTGCCAAAAGTGGCTGAGGAATTTCTAGTTCCTTAGCTCTGGCTACCCCTTCTAGGATTCATAGCCGTGAGTATATGCATGTAATTATACTATTTATTTAACATATTTTGATAAGTTATTACGATAGATGTAATTTGATAACTATTAATCACAAATAAATATATACAGAGTATAAAGTAATCAGTGCTACAGCCAAAGGCTTTGTACCCATTGCGAAGGCAATGTACCCAACATACTGAACAATATCTGATATATAAATAAATTTGCAACTCAATAAAAAAATAATTGTACCCCATTTAAAAAAGGTCAGCTGACTTTTATGCACTCAGTACTTTCAACAAACGTCAATCGAGCCAGGTGTCATGTTAACTCGCGGGAGTTATAGAAAATAAATAACTTTTTTTTTTTAAATAACAACATAAGTTGACCATTTACATAGTACAAAGGTCTTTGCACAGCGAAACAGTGCCGACTCAGCATAACGTCAAGATAGTCAAATAAAGAATCGTTGATGCACCAATTTTACACTGAACCAAAATGGGGCACATTTAATTTATTTGGCATAGCAAATATTAGTCTAACAATACCAAATAACAGTCTCTGATGTATAAATCTATAACAAACATACGACCCGTTCGTTATCTCTTAACAGTGATAACGTGAGCGTTTGTCTCGTCTAAATAGTTTCTTGTATAAATTTAGAATTTAAATGCGAATAGGTATTTTTTATTACACGTGTAAAGTGCACAGTTAAATTATATCGTTTCATATTTGATAAAATCTTAGTAATACAACTGTAAGTATTATTTTTCGCTGTTTAGAGTAGGTTTAGAATAGCACTAACCCACTTTTTCCCGTGGGTGTTAGAGGCGACTTAGGGCTTTAAAGATTCTTTAATCATTGGTATATATACTCGTATATATGATGTAGCTGGAGACCCATCAACATACATCTTTTATTTTACAATTTTTTTCTCACAACCGATTTCTGAATTGAGTATTTCAGCTGAGAACAACGTAAGTATCGTTCTGTCGCATTGAAATCTTAACAACTGAATGAGACAAAACGATACTTAAGCCGTTCTCAGCTTGAATACTTAATTCAGAAATCGGGCGTCACTCAACTACCAAAAGCGGCCGCGAAATTTATAATTCTAACACTCTGTCTACAACTTTTTTGGGATTTCTAGTCGTATGTATACGTTAGGTTAAGTGCAGTTACTATAATATACCAATGGCCATTATAAAATGATTTTCTTTGAGTAATGTAAACTATGTGCTATGTTAGTTAACTGTTTAGCGAGATAAAATTAAATTAGCTTCAAAATACGAATAACAATGAAAACATGCTTAACCGATAAAGAGTAATTTACAATTGAAATGATTCGATAAAATTCGTGTTATAATGAAATTTTCTTTTTGAATTTTTCATTATATTCTACTCTATTTCTATTTGAAGTGTTATTTTTGCCTGGTAAATACCTTTTAATTTAGTTACTGATTTAAATATACATACATACATATTCTCACGCTATTAGTTCCCATTGGGGTAGGCAGAGACTATCTATCGCCACTTTGTACGATCCTGGCAAACCTCTCTGGCTTCGTTTACATCCATCAATATTTTCATACATGCTCTTTTATTCTTCATACTGCGGACACCTGCCTTTTTGATTTAGATATATATATATATACGTATAAAAGAAAGAAAGTATAAATATATATGCACGTATAAAAGAAAGTGGTGTTAATTACACTATTTGTAACTCAAAGTAAGGATAGACTGATTTGGCTGAAAATTGGTAGAATGAACGAAGCTAGAACCAGGAAAAGGAAATATTATTATTATTATTATAGCCTAATTAATTTTAAGGACATAGGATTATTTAAAAGGAGGGAAGATTTGTTTGCAATTTGGTATTCAAATAACGCCGCAACAACTTAACCGATATCAAAACTTTTTTTACCAATGGAACGTTAAATGTTTCAGAAGCAACAACGTTAAAAAAAAGCGTTAAAACCATCCGTGCGACAATGGGGCGGACCACTAGTATTTAATATTTATTCCTGTGTCTCGCCTTTTACGACACCCGCGGAAAGAAATGTGTTAGTGCTATTTTTCGCTGCATTGCACGCTGGTTTTCAGCCAGCAGCATTATGCTAGTATAACATTAATCTTTATGGTCTATGCAACGTTAATGTAGAAAACAATTCCTGTAATATGTTTTAACACACTTTATCTACACTTTTTGTTGAAATAGAGTCTATTTTCACTGCTTAAGTAGCCAGAGCTTTGGAATTAGAATTTCCTCAGTCATTTTTGGAAGTCGAGTGGGAAAAAGATGGTAATAATAAATAATTGTTGGTGAGGGCTCTCCAACCATATCGCCCAAAAATCACTTAAAAAGCCCCTATACCCTTAGTCGCCTCTTACGATCACCCACGGTTAGGAAAGGGTTAGTCCTATTCTAAGCCGACACTACACAGCAATACTACTTAAGTATAATACTAAGAAAACAGAATTAATCAAATACTCATGTCATTAATTTAGAAACCCTTCCATTCAAATGAAATAAATAGTGACAGACTAAGAAACAAACTTAAACACTCATCATGATCAATACAAAATTGCCTATAACGGGTATTGAACTCCCCGACCTTCGGACCCAATCTTCTATCCTTTTAACCACTTAACCACGCACCAATAAAATTAGATGTTAGACGAACAAAAACGATTGATATTTCGCATAACAAAACAATGTAGAAATATATTACTGTTAATAATGTATTGTTCGTTACATTTATATTTATGGTTTATGCCTTGTGTATGTACATGTAACTACACAGATACAAAAACGTTGTTTTATGTATCTTTAATGTTTATTTATGTACGTATATGTACGCAAGACCCTAACTCCGGGAATGGGTAGTTTGAGCTTAGAATATAACCACAGAATTTATACTTTTATTCTTACGATTCAGATGTCTACATAAAGCATATTTCTTTTTTATCTGAATGGGTCCTTCGTGTTCGTCCTCTACTGACATCACCATCAATGTTGTCTCTATATAACTGTTTCACCAATATTCTTGCATAAATCCCTTCTATGTGATTTTCAGCGTCAAAAGCTATTAATTAGACAGAGTAGCTGTGTAGTGTCGGCTTAGAATACACTACACACCATTTCTACCCGCCGATGTTTGTCAGAGACGTCTCAGAGTATTGGGGCTTTTAAGTGATTTTTGGGCGATGTATTTGGAGAGCCATCACCAAAGACCTTGGTTTAACAGTCTTACCCCCAAGCCACTACAAAAGTGGCTGAGCAAATTATTATTCCGAAGCTCTGGCTGGTTATTCAGGGATTTAAGATGTATTAGACAGAGGCAGCACTAATAAACTATAAAGTCACAATTCACCCGCATCATAGACGTTGCATACAATAACATAAAACAAGCTAGTCTTTTATAGGTGCACGCTATAATAAGATGTTCCATCATGTAATGCTAGTGCCTATCTTCAGGCTTCATCATCAGACCTTGAAACCTAATCATGGTCATCGTTCATTACAAGACCTTTCTAGCAAGTCCAAACACGGTTATGATACGATCATTCTTCATGAAGTTCCAGTTCATATCTTCCGGCTCCATCATCAGATCAGCTCGCCAGTACCATATAATTGTATTGTCATCAAAATCACGTACAACTTCCAATTTTCATGACGGTACGATATTTAGAATAAGATAAAATAGTTTTCTTAGATTTCATTACAAAGTTACATACATACAGGTTGACCTAATAAAAGCGTGTTAAGGGCCTCCCCGCATTTTGCAGCTATTGCGCTCACTCTTACGTCAAATTTACTGAGAGTGACAGGGTGGAAAAAACGCGCGCGCAGGATAAATGTAGTTTATTTAGTTTTATTGAATAACTATAATGTCTAATAATTCCTTAGCTCTGGTTACCCCTTCTAGGGAAATATAGCCGTGAGTATATGTATGTATGTATGTAATGTTTAAATGAAAAGTTAAACATCAAAGTTACAGATCTTAGAGCTACGCGTATATAGACACATAATGAGTTCACATGTATGTTATGCCAGTAGAGCCTATACGGTTTTTATGAAAACAAAGCATGTTCCAATTCAATTTTTTTCATCATATTTTTCAACAAATTATTAAAATGTTAAACATCAAATTTTAACACCATGAATTAATCACCAACATATATTTTATTCATGTCATATCAATATCATCAAATCAGACTTTATAGAATTTCCAAACAATCAATATCAACCTCTTTTTCCGGGGACGCCCTTAAAAAGGGTTTTCACGATATATCGTTTCTTCCATTCCAGCACCAATGGCTCCTCCCAAAGGCTTCCAATTCGCGATCGACCGCGGCGGCACCTTCACTGACGTGTACGCGCGTTGTCCGGACGGGCGGGTCCGGGTCATGAAACTACTGTCGGTGGATTCGCAGAATTATGAAGATGCGCCAAGAGAAGCTATCAGGAGAATATTGCAAGAGGTAAATACATTTGAACGTATAGTCACTAATGACTTGAGAATACGTATGTAAAATCATGCTTAAGAATACTGAAAATGGTTGATAAATGTGTTGAGCGCCATTTTGCGTCGGCCGCCATTTTGGATTTAGTAGAGCAGTTTCAGTTTTATGCGATAAATATTTCAAGTTTGCGGTAACATTGTTATGAATCGAAATGTGTTGGGAAAGATAGTCCCAATCTCAAAAAACATGTTTGAAATACATCACTTCACTGACGTGTACGCGCGCTGTCTGGACGGGCGGGTCCGCGTCATGAAACAACTATCGGTGGATCCTCAGAACTATGAAGATGCGCCAAGAGAAGCTATCAAGAGGTTAATACAGGAGGTAAATATATTATTGACGAGTGGTTTGCCAGCATAATAAAAAGTGGTGATCGATTGCAAGAGGTAAAATGCTTGAGAAGATTGATTTATCGTACAAAGTACCATCGATAGTTTCTGCCTACCCCAGTAATAACTAATTGCGTGAGAATATGTTTGTTAAATTCTGGTTAAGAAAAACGAAAATGAAAATTGATAAAAAACTGTGATAAACCGATTTAAATATTTTTGTTCATGAAAACCTCATGTGGGGATTATTACTAATAAATAAACACTACTAAAACGTGTAAAAGAAATAAAGGATAAAAGAATTTCGCGCTGGCAGCCATTGACACGATAGCTCAATTGGCAAGAGCGACGGGGGCGTATACCCGAGGTCGCGGGTTCGAATCCCACCTGTGTCGAAAATTTTCTTTCCTTTATTCTTTATTTATTTGTAATAAACCGAGTTTAAATTGAAAAGGATGGAACTTTCAGAACGAGAAAATGAATTATTATTTACTGAATTTTTGTGCTATTCTAAACCAACCATTTTTATATACCAGGAAACCGGCAACGCTTTAGACAAAGATGGCAAAGTGGACACTTCCAAGATCGAGTGGATCCGAATGGGTACCACGGTGGCTACCAACGCGTTGCTAGAGAGGAAAGGGGAGCGAATGGCGCTGGTCATCAATAAGGGGTTTAAGGATCTGCTCTTCATTGGGAATCAGGCCAGGCCTAATATTTTTGAATTGGTGAGTTCACATTTTATAATAGGAGATCTACTCTACAAACCGTAAACGATAATATCGTCCATAAATCTTCTAACTGCTAATTAAATTCAAGTAAAGTCAAACGAAGTAAAGAATAATAATAACATTGGGACTTATTGGTTTACGAATCCAACGACAACTATGAAGGTAGGAGCGAGATAAAAATAAATATTAATAAGAATTAGAAGAGATGCGGATGATATTCATCGTTGATTTGAAAAGTAGTTCTCGGGCCCCTTTTGTGGCTTCAACGAAGGCTAGGGTCTAGTCCAGATAAGATAAATAGATCATACTATTCTGGTTTTATGGTGGTTGGCAGACTTTAACAATTACAGCCTATAATCAGGTGATTCCGCGTGAAAAATGCTAACCAACTCAGGAATTTAAATTGTGGGTATACGCCCTGAGTCATCAGAATCTTAAACCTTTCGCGCAAGCCCGGTTAGGGAATTTAAGTCTTTTTGTTCATGAAAACCTCATGTGGGGATTATTACTAATAATTAAAGAATAAATAAAGGAAAGAACCGCGACCTCGGGCGTTTACCCGAAGTCGCGGGTTCGATCCCCGCCTGTGTCGAGATTTTTCTTTCCTTTATTTATTCCGGTTAGGGAAGTTCGTGAATGTAGTAGTACAAAACGCTCCTTCTGAATCAACAAAAAATTAATATCTCAAAGACTTTCTCACACGTGCAAGTAAACTTCCAGTAAAATAATAAAAATAACTAATGTATAAATGTATTGCTTGGTTTTCTCATGTGAACCTTTACTTGAGAATTTGTGAATGCTGATAATGTTTTCTTGTTCTTTTAATTATTTAATGTTCTGAGACTAAGCGAATATGTTTAAAGATAATTTTAAAAGATATTGTTTTTTATTATTATTTTTTTGTTGTGCATTTGTTTAGTTTACTGTCTGTTCCTTTACTATTTATTCAATTTTGTTTACTTCAAATGTGGCAGACACAGATTATTTTGTTTATATATTAATTAATTATGTGTAGTGTAGTGTAGGCCTTAACTGAAAACCAATGTTTTGCCACTTGGCAATATCAAGCACTGAGTTAGGACCTAGTTTGTGTTACCATAGCACTAATTTTAAGTTTAAAAATATTTTTTTTTTTCACTTTATGTATTGTTTTTCATATTGTATGTGGTGTTATGTTAACATAAATAAACGAGTTATCTATCTATCTATCTATCTAGTAGTAAAGTTACAGACTGCGTTAAAAACCAAACACGCACAGCAGAATCGGTTGTCAGCTAGAAATAACAAGACCCCATGTCTTACCGTGAATAATCTACACTATAAGAAACTTTAAATCCGAGGTTTTGTATTAGCATCTGGACTGAATCCATTTAAACCATTGTTTCTATGAACAGAAAATAACCCAATAACGAAAGACATTTTCTTATTTTAGGACATAAAAAGACCTGGAGTGCTCTATTCTGCTGTAGTGGAAGTAGACTGTCGAGTTATCCCAGCGCTGGAGGATCAGTGCCAGCTGAAGAAAGAAGGTATGAGCATTTGTGAGATATTCAAAAAATGCAACTATGCATATGTACTCATATCTTCTCACAGATGTCGAGGCGACTAATGGGTATCGGACCTTTTAAGTTATTGGGCGATGGGGTTGGAGATCCATCACCAAACAACCTTCAATTTCTGATTCCATAGCTTTGGCTACCCCTTTTTTTAAATTCAGAGCCGTGAGTGTGTTATTTTGAATGAATATTATTTAGTCTGTAATTAATATTTTGTAGAAATCTACAACCTTCAAAGGAAACACATGCTAAAGTTAAAAGTATCAGAGTTAAAAGTTGAGCAGCGATTACATAAACTCTAGATATTAAAGAATAACATTATTATTTTATTTGTCAATTTCTCAGCCCACTGGCGCACAGTAACAGGCACAACTGGCGAAAAGATGATCATAACGAAAGAGGTGGACGAAGACGAAGTAAGGAAAGAGCTGACAAAGCTAAAAGAGAGTGGTATCAACAGTATTGCCGTGGTATTCGCGCATAGCTATACTTATCATGAACATGAATTGGCTGTGGGGAAGATTGCGAACGAATTGGGTAAGATTTTTTATCATTATTTAGTCGTAAATTAACTTTTATTCGAATATTTTGATTTCACTTACTAGATAAGTAAGAAAGATGGTCGAAGCGGTATCTACTTATCTAATGATATTTTGAATAGTTATTAGGAAGTGATTATTATTATTTATATAATGGTGCAGAACTTTTGGTTCCTGAGTTAAAAAGTTTTTTTTTGCACTTAGATATTACGAGTTTATTTGAGTACCTGCCACTAGATGGCGTTGCTTGGTTTTTACATCGCGGTATAATTTCTTCTCAACTATATATACCACCACTGAACATGCTCCCAATAGCTGTTTTCTTGACGGTGCAGAATTCTTCGTTTCTGACTAGAACTGAACCGATTTTCTCTTATTTGATCACACCTTACGCACCTAGGTTTCGGTCAAATCTCTCTCTCCCACTCTTGCTACCTCTATGGTCCATCCGCGAGCGCGGACGCGTATCTCACACCGCACTCTCTTGGCACTTAAATAATGATATAATTGGATACTAGATGGCGTCACCTGACTTTTACATCGCGTTATAGTTTCTTTCCAATATACAACTTTTTTGTAGCTTTTTCTCTTTCGCTATCAGGTGATATTTCTTGATCGCTGTGTACGGAAAATAATAAAGCGGCGTAATTTAAAGATACCCTACTACCCCATTTCTTCCGGCGGGTGTACGTAAGAGGCGACTAACGGTATTGGGGCTTTTAAGGGATTTTTGGGCGAGGTTGGAGACCCATCACCAACAACTTTTATTTCACCATCTTTTCCCCACGCAACTTCCAAAAGTGGCTGAGGAATTTCTAATTTCCTAGCTCTGGCTACCCCTTCAAGGGAGATATGGCCGTGAGTACTAATAAAAAGCTTTAATATTTTCCATTTATAGCATACATACATATGTACATAATTTATAGCATACATATGTTTGTATGCTATAAATGGAAAATATTAAAGCGGCATAATTTAAAGATACACTAATTTAGGACAGCAATAGTGCAGAAACCCATTTTCTAAGTGATCTTTTAAATCTCTTAGGTTTCGGCCAAATCTCGCTCTCCCACTCGGTGACGTCCATGGTCCGGCTGGTGCCGCGCGGGCACACGGCGAGCGCGGACGCGTACCTGACGCCGCACGTGCGCGAGTACGTGCGAACGTTCGCGGCCGGGTTCGCGCGGCAGCTGCGCGGGGTCAACGTCCTCGTTATGCAGTCCGACGGCGGGCTCACTAGTATGGATTCGTAAGTTTACTATTGAATATATCGTATTTGTTACTAATGTTTATTAGATATTGGATTGAATCAGGCGTTACTGCGGAAATCCATAGCAATGCACATATTAACAAGTTACTTCGCTTAATTCCGCTAAATACTTATTAATGTTTATTAGATATATAGAAGCATGAGAGTAGAATTTAAACAGTAGAGATAGATATACCTTCAGAAAAGTTAGAAATGTTAGGTTTTTAGATTGATTGAGATTAGTGTGATTCGCGAAAAATTATATTATAAAAAAAGATAGAAAAAGGAATGTTTAGATAGTTTGGGCACACATAGAAGATGGATAATAGTAAATTGGTGAAAGAGATATATAAGTCAGTGGGGATGGTAATGTCAGCTAAGAAAGACACATACAGACTAAATATAGAATGTGGTTAAAATGGCAAGTGAAGTGTGAAAAATAAGAGGGGCTTGTATGAAACATTGATAAATTTAAGTTTGAGAAGATTGCCAGAATCGTACAAACTGGCTATAACAAAATGGAAACCAATGGCGTTTAAAGCACGGTCGCCGAGCAGGAAGAATTTCGTACATTGACGTTATTCTACCTGTCTCCCTCTCTCACGCGTGAATAAGTTGCATCCCGCTCACACGGTAGCGTCGACCGCGGGCATCAGGAGTTACAAACCTTTTGTGTGCTTACGTAAGGTTTATTTGTATGCTAGCATTTTTTTAGAATAGAATACCTATTTCAAATAAAATATTTATTTGCCACTTTTCCGTTATTCAAGGTAGGTAAATATAAAAATCCTATATTTTTAACTAGTACACGACAAAAAATGTTTGTGACCACTGTCAGTAGGTAAATAGGTCAATGTACGAAATTCTTCCTGCTCGGCGACCGTGCTTTATTTAAAAACATGCTAAAAGTTTGGAACTACTGTTAAAGCCTGAATGTTATGATATAATGAAATAGATTCATGATCCGTTATCCAGAACTTACCACAATCAACTAACAAACTACACATATTTATAGTGTTGCAAAGATTATTCGTCAACTATTTAGTAAATCAGTAATATTGGTATCCATTACAATCAACCACTATATTTTTTCAGATTCAATGGTTCCCGTGCGATCTTGTCGGGGCCGGCTGGCGGTGTAGTTGGATACGCGATGACTTCGTATAAGAAAGAAACTGATTTGCCCGTTATAGGTATACTATTTAGTTCTTTTAAATGAACAAAATGTATTGTACAAACTGATAATGATTGAAAAGAGAATGTAAAGACTTAAAGCGTCGTCGCGTTAGGCACAAATAATTATATGTCCTAGAGTCCTGGACGAGACTAGCAAAGTTAAAAAAATCTTAGTAGGCATAATTAGAATGTTTTTGTTCATGAAAACCTCATGTGGCTGACACTACTTAAAAATTGTAAGAGAAACAAAGGAAAGAAACATTTCGCACTTGTAGCCATTGACACTATAGCTGGTAGAGCGACGGGGGCGTGTACCAGGAGGTCGTGGTTTCGATCCCCGCCGATTTGCCAATGTTACAAGTTTAGACTTTACCTGAGTAACACGCACCTGAGATAAGTGTATTATAAAAAAAAAAACTAGCTACAAAATTAACGACATTTTGCCTACAATTCCAAAGACCTTGATAAAAGCAACTTATGTTTTTAAATAAGATAAAAATAAAATTGCTCTAATCAAGTTAACAAACATAAACATAAAACATAAACGTTCACGCCGTTTATCCCCGAAGGGGTTTGCAGAGGTACCAATACTTCTAAACTCACGTGGCAGCGCCATCTAGTGTCCAGAGAAGGTACCCACGTTTTGCTTAGACAGTGTACTCACGTGATAGGGGGCAGGCCTATCGCCGTTTTGTACGAATACACTGTCACATGACTAAGTACAACTCAGCCATGTGGGTTTCCTCACGATGTTTTCCCTCACCGTTAACAACCATGATAAATTAACCACACATATGACTTTAGAAAAGACAAATTGGTGTAGGCCCGTTCTGTTTTCGGGTTAAACTCATAGTAAAAGTTGTTACTAATGATCTCCCTAATAAGCCCATTTCGTTACCCTCTTTTGTTAAATTCAGTAACATGTTAATATATTTAATCACAATTATGTTTATTCCAAAGGTTTCGACATGGGCGGAACATCGACGGACGTATCTAGATACGCCGGTTCTCTAGAACACGTACATGAGGCGACAACCGCTGGCATCACTATACAGGCACCTCAGTTAGGTAACCATATTTTTTCATAAGTTATATAATCATACATAATGTATACTCTGATATTCACATGAGCAGGGTTATTTATATTATTTTACTGCGATATGCAAATAAGCATTGCCGTGTAGTGTCGGCTTAGAATAGCACTACCCCGTTTCTACCGATGGGTGTACGTAAGAAGCGACTAACGGTATTGGGGCTTTTAAGGGATTTTTGGGCGATGCGGCTGGAGACCCATCACCAACAACCTTTCCCCACTCAATTTTCCAAATGTGGCTGAGGAATTTCTAATTCCTTAGCTCTGGCTACCCCTTCTAGGGATTTATAGCCGTTGTCAATGTAACCATTTTGAAAAATCTAACTCTGTAATGACTAATTGATAACACCTACGGGTGTCGTAAAAGGCGACTAACAGTATGGGGCTTTTGGTTGATGCGGTTGGAAACCCATCACCGACGATACTTTATTTCCACCATCATGTCTCCTTTGAACTTCCAAATTTGGCTGAGAAGTTTCCAGCTCTAGAGCTCTGGCTACCCTTTTTTTAGATTTATGGTCGTGAGTTGTATGTATGTTATTGCCAAAGAAAACATAAAACAGTGGTTAATATAAATCACAACTGGTTACTTGATCTTTTTAATAAATTGTTTGGTGCTTCTAGTACCGTGATACTGACAACCGTTGTTCAGAACACTGAGATTAGTGCGGGCGAAAGAGGGGCGAACAAGGCGCGCGGGGCAGCTCATGGAGTGACTAAGCCATTACTTAAGATTAGCTAACAACGAACGCATCGCAACCGCGTAGATTATAGTTTCCATATTTCTTGTAATTATTCATTATAGTGTTATACAGTCCACTCTCTTTCATTTGGTGTCGAAATTCCGTATTCCTATCATCGAATAGGGCATTAGCGCCAACATATGGTCCTAACTCGCCGTTCAGAAGACCGTTTAATTGCAAGAATATACTTACGACGGACTGGGCTTTGAGATACTGCTTACCGCTTCAAGATATTCATCGGACAGTTTCTCACCAAGTTCACGAGTGAATTGGATACTAAAACTACGGCGTAGCTGCATAATCTAAACAAAAATCAAGATTTGGAAATACGAGAAACATATCAACAAATCTGGATTGTGAACCTTTGTCTGGTGGTCTTCAGCTTCGATCTTAGTCTCAACAACCTGTGCAAACCACTGGAAATACGGTTTGCATCCTAATCAATCAAAAATCCATCATCAATCATATACGGATGTTACATTGGATCAGAAAGGAAAGGACGCAAAACTGTGAGATTTTTCCAATTTCCTTATATTCATTTCTATCACACATCCTTCCTATCTTTTCTCAATAATACCAATAATTATCTTTCAAAATATATCCTTAATACGAGAAGTAACGTTAATAACAGCATTAGTCTAAGTCAAGCACCCGATAACCTAGTATTTAAATTCAGTTAAATAGGTTTGTGTGCGATAATTAATCATTACATTTCTACTAACTAATTACATTTCTTATTACTAACTTTTTGCAACCCTTTTATGTATTAATATAATCATTTCTAACAGTAATTTCTTTCGTTTTCGACTTACGCAATCATTTTTATTCATTATCAATTTATGTCGGTAACTTTGAGTTTCATTTCCGATGTAAAACCGCAGAACGCCTTAACTTACTTTGCTACAAGAAACGTTGCATTTTTACGCCTTACAACTTTGTGAAGGCAATGTTTTGTACAGCATTTGTACAGCTATAATTTTAACAGGCGTTAGTTTCTTTACGAAAAGTGTTTCTTTGATAAACATACATACATACATACACTCACGCCGTTAATTCCCATTGGGGTAGGCAGAGACTATCGATCGCCACTTCGTACGATCCTGGCAAACCTCTCTTGCTTCGTCTACATCCATCAATCTTTTCATACATGCTCTTTTATTCTTCATACTTCATACTTTTATTGATAAAGCAATAAAAAAATCTAATTACTTTTCTTTTTTGAAAATTATATAATTAAAGTGTTAAAATTTGATTTGTTCATTAATATACTCTTTATTATTTGGTTATAATTTATAAAATGGGTGTCGAGGAAGATTTAAAAGTTTTAAAGAAAAAGCGTAGTACAATTAAGGCGAAACTTACTCAGTTCATTACGTTCATAAAGTTACATAGCCAAAGTCAAGAATTTTCAGATTCACAATTATTTGAACTTGAAGATAGAATTAATAAATTAGAAAAAGCTTATGATGCTTATGATGAAATACAAACAGATATGGAAAGTTTTTCAGCCAATCCCGACGAGTTGTATGCGGAACGAGAAGAATTCAACAATACTTACTTTAAAGAAGTCGCTGCTGCCCGTTCATTATTATCACGGCATCGAAAGCATACTCAACGCGAATTAGATGCTCGGTCGGAAACAGGCTCTACTTCGGAAGCTACAGTCATCACTCACAAACAAAGCAATGTAAGACTTCCTAAAATTAACTTACCGCACTTCGGCGGTGGTTATCAGAATTGGTTAGAATTTAAAGATATTTATGTTTCATTGATACACAACGACAAAAGCATTGATGATATTAATAAGTTTCACTACCTACGTGCGTCGCTGCATGGGAGTGCAGCCCTTGTTATTAAAAGTTTAGATTTTAGGTATGAGAACTACAGCTCTGCGTGGACCTTGCTCTGTGAAAGGTTTGACAACAAACAGTTGTTAATCAATAACCACGTGCAAGCTCTCTTTAATATTAAATCTATTGAGAAAGAATCAAGTCAAGGTATACGTCATATAATTGATAATACTAATAAAAATCTTAGAGCTCTATCCACACTAGATCAGCCCGTGCAACATTGGGATACCTTAATAATTCATATAATGAGTTCTAAATTGGACTTTCTCACAAGTAGGGAATGGGAGCAATGCCGTAATTCACTTAGTAGTCCTCCATCTTTAGATGATTTCATTAAATTTTTGAGCAATAGAGCGAATCTTCTCGAAACATTAGAAGAAGCCAAAGCAGTCAAAAATCTTAACAAGGCCGAATCATCATATAATAAAAACAAAACATTTATAATTTCTGAATTTAATAATAACAAGACTTTCAGTAAAAGCAAGAATGATAGTATGACTTGTCCATTATGCAACAAAGAACATTACATATTTAGGTGCGATAAATTCATATCCTTGCCCGTAGATGCACGAATTCAAAAAGCTAAAGATTACAAAATTTGCCTCAATTGCTTACGTCCAGGGCATTTTGAATCTAAGTGCAAACTTGGAAATTGTAAATACTGCACACAGAAACATAATACACTCTTGCATAAACATGAGGATTCATTAGCTTCTCAAGAAAATGTTGCTTTTCCTTCTAAAAGTGATGACACCAAGCATCTTAACAAAATCACTTTACTTTCAACAGCTTTAGTAAACGTCATTGACAACAATGGTAAGCCACATACAGCGCGTATTTTGCTCGACAATGGGAGCACTTCTAACTACGTAACTAAAGACTTATGTACCAAACTTAAATTGCGTATAAATTCTTTGAATACTAAAGTAACGGGAATCAACAATCAGGTCTCAACCAGCACTCATTCATGCACTATTCATATAGAGTCTTCAAGTGGTGATTTTAAGACTTGCATAGATTGTTTGGTCTTACCCAAAATTACAACTTCTATACCCGGCACATTTATCAACGTGGAAAATATACACTTACCCTCAGGTATTTGTCTGGCAGATCCAACTTATAACGTTCCGTCCTCTATCGACATATTGGTTGGGGCAAGCGTTTTTTGGAATGTTATTGGATCGAATCGCATTCAGCTCGGCAAACATAATCCTACTCTCTTTGAAACAAAGTTAGGTTGGCTTATTTCAGGTTCTTTATATCACCAACCAAACACAGATAAATCGTTATGCATGTTCACACATGAACAACAAATACGTTCGGATCTCACTCGTTTTTGGGAATTAGATACAATTCCAACACATTACAAATACACTTCGGAAGAGCATGCTTGTGAAACAAATTTTAAACAAACCACACGTCGTAATTTTGATGGTAAATTTATAGTAACCATGCCGCTGAAAGAATCTCCGGATGTTCTGGGAAATTCTTATAAAATTGCCAAGCGAAGATTTTTTTCTCTGGAGAGGAGATTAGAAAGAGATCCATCGTATAAACAAAAATATGTAGATTTCATGACAGAATACGAAAACTTGGGCCACATGACCGAAAATGTTGATCCTCATTTACACAAAAATCAATATTTTCTGCCTCACCATGGTGTCATTAAAGAATCCAGTACAACTACGAAACTGCGCGTTGTCTTTGATGCATCTGCCGTCACAACGTCCGGAAAATCTCTTAATGATATACAGTTAGTAGGTCCAATAGTACAGGATGATCTTCTTTCAATTTTACTTCGGTTTCGTCAGCATAGATTTGTAGTATCCGCTGACATAATGCAAATGTACCGTAACTTTTTGGTAGATGACAGTCAAATACCACTGCAACAAATTCTATGGCGCACTGATCCTTCTCTTCCATTAAAGAAATATTATCTCAGAACAGTTACATATGGCATGGCATCTTCTCCATTCATCAGTACAAGATGTCTTCTTGAGCTATCACAAGCATCTTCTGATACTGCAACGCAACAAGCCATCGCCAAAGACTTTTATATTGATGACTTTTTGTCAGGTGCAGATTCCATTGAATCCACTATTCATTTATGCCAAAATGTAAAAGCTACCTTAGAATCAGCCCAACTTAAATTAAGAAAATGGCAATCTAATCATACAGACATAATCAAAGCTATTCACCCTAATAAACTTTCTAATCAGTATTTAAATTTAAGTGAAAATGAGCAATCTAAAATATTAGGTCTTATTTGGCTAAGCGGTGAAGATTTATTCAAATTTTCTATCAATAACATTATATTGTCAGATACTGTCGTAAACAAACGTCACATTTTATCCACTATCGCTCAAATTTTTGATCCTCTTGGTCTAGTATCCCCGTGCATTGTTGAAGCAAAAATTTTGATGCAAAAGTTGTGGATAAGTAAAACGTCATGGGACGACGAAGTTCCCTTAGAAATTAAAAAATCATGGGTTAAGTTTGCTCAAACTTTACCTCATCTTAATAATATAAATATTCCTAGGTGAATATCAACCATAAATCCAGTTTTTATTGAGCTTCACACTTTTACTGATGCTTCTGCAGTGGCATATGGCGCTTGTATTTACGTACGTTCCGTGGCCGGGGATGGTTCCGTTACAGTCCATCTTTTGGCTTCCAAAAGCAAAGTTGCCCCCATCAAATCCACAACAATTCCACGCTTAGAATTGTGTGGAGCCTTGTTGGGCACTAGACTTTGTAATAAGGTACTTGGATCTCTTACTTTGAAATCTCTTAAAACTGTGTTCTGGTGTGACTCGACCATCGTACTTGGTTGGCTATCGTGTAACCCTGTGCAATTGAAACCCTTCATACGTAACCGCGTTTCGGAAATTCAGGATAGTTCAGACACAAAGGCATGGCGTTATGTCCCTACAAAAGAAAATCCAGCTGATCTTGTGTCCCGAGGATTGAGTGCTGACTTACTTACCGATTCAGTTAATTGGTGGTCAGGCCCTTCTTTTCTTAACTTAAAGGAAGAACTTTGGCCTAAACATCCTCAACCACAGAAACTTACAACACTTCCAGAAACATTCGCAGTATTTCATTCAGATACTGAAATTACATTCTTCCACACATTCATACAAAAATATTCATCTTTCTCAAAACTTCAACGCATTTTAGCTTACATATACCGTTTTTATAATAACTCCAAAAAACGTAACTCGAAAGAGATAGGAGCCTTGACATTTTCAGAACTGACTGCATCTTCTAACCAGTTGATTCGCTTAGCTCAAATGGAATCATTTCCAATAGAATACGAATGCCTTAAATCATGTAAACCTCTTTCACATAAAAATCGTCTCCTTTCTTTATCACCGTTTATTGATGACAACGACATTATAAGAATAGGTGGTAGACTTAATAATTCATCCTACGAATTCAATGTGAAGCATCCGATATTAATGTGCAGTAAAAATTATTTAAGCATTTTAATCTTTGAGATGTTTCATTTGAAACTCTTCCATGCCGGTCCCCAGTTGCTACTGGCCACAGTTAGGCACAACTACTGGTGTTTAGGGGGTCGCAACTTATCTAAGAAGATCGTTCGTTCGTGTGTTAAATGTCGGCGATTTAAAGGGGAAACAATACAACCCATTATGGGTCATTTGCCGAAGGAACGCGTAGAATTGGAGTTCCCCTTTCTTGAAACTGGAACTGACTACGCGGGACCGATTTTAATTGCTGACCGCAAGGGAAGGGGGTGTAAACTTGTTAAATCATACATTTGTATTTTCGTTTGTTTGGCGACTAGAGCTCTCCACTTAGAGCTTGTTTCTGACCTCACTAAAGAAGCTTTCATAGCGGCGCTGAACCGTTTTGCAGCTCGTCGGGGTAAGCCCAAAAATATTTACTCCGACAACGGAACAACGTTTGTTGGTACCTTCAATGAATTATCAAACATTCTTAATCAAGATTATACGCATGAAATGTCAGAGTCTGGCATAAACTTCTTATTTATCCCAGCTTATACGCCACACTTTGGGGGTCTCTGGGAATCAGCTGTACGTTCAACTAAGCATCATTTGAGTCGCATTCTTGGTTTAACCCATCTTACGTATGAAGAAATGACCACTTGTTTAGTTCAAATCGAAGGAATTTTAAATTCACGTCCTATTACTCCACTTTCAAATGATCCCACCGACCTGACTCCTTTAACCCCTGCTCATTTCCTAATTGGAAGATCTCTTCTTTTCGCACCGCAACAGGAGATCACAAATGAGAAAATCACAAATCTTCAGAGATATCAACGCATCGAATATCTAAAACAACATTTTTGGAAACGCTTTACTCACGAATATATTTTTTGGCTACAACAAAGGACCAAATGGTGCACATCTAAAGGTCAACTCAAAGAAGGGAATTTAGTACTTATCAAAGATCGAACCACATCTCCACTAGTATGGCCTCTTGGTCGTATAATCAAAACCATTACTGGAAAAGACGGTGAGGCCAGAGTTGCCGAGATCAAAACTAAAAAGGGTGTCATTCGACGAGCATACAACACCATTTGTCCACTTCCTGTATATTCCATTGAAGACAACTCTTCAACGCCGGGAGTATGTTCAGAACACTGAGATTAGTGCGGGCGAAAGAGGGGCGAACAAGGCGCGCGGGGCAGCTCATGGAGTGACTAAGCCATTACTTAAGATTAGCTAACAACGAACGCATCGCAACCGCGTAGATTATAGTTTCCATATTTCTTGTAATTATTCATTATAGTGTTATACAGTCCACTCTCTTTCATTTGGTGTCGAAATTCCGTATTCCTATCATCGAATAGGGCATTAGCGCCAACAACCGTAATAGCCCAGTGGGTAGAACACTCGGTTAACGTGCAAACGACTAGTGTTCAAATCCTGGGTCGGGCCTACACCAATTTGTCTTTTCTAAAGACATATGTGTGGTTAATTTATCATGGTTGTTAACGGTGAGGGAAAACATCGTGAGGAAACCCACATTGCTGAGTTGTACTTAGTCATGTGACAGTGTATTCGTACAAAACGGCGATAGGCTTGCCCCCTATCACGTGAGTACACTGTCCATGCAAAACGTGGGTACTCTGAACACCAGGTGACAAAGTCACGTGATGTTCAGAAGTATTAGTACCTCTGCCAACCCCTTCGGGGATATTCGGCGTGAAAGTTTATGCTTATTTATTATTTCTAGTAATAGTTATGGTCCTTCGAGCCAAAACATCTAGTGATAACATTTAAATAGTTGCTATTCCCATTTCGTTATGTCTTATATATGTACCTACTGTTTTTATTAACGTACTGACCTTATCATTCAAAGGTTGTCTGGAAGAGATTGCTTTAAGGAATTAGACCGCCAATAGGCTATTTGACAATGTTTTGACAACTATCTTATGGAGTTTATTTGTTTATAAGGATCCCTAAAAAAATATGTTTCTGTCTTTATTTTTGCTATTTTATTAAAAAATAAAAAAAGAAAATGCAATATTCAAATGTGTCGCGAAAACGAGACATTACGTAATATGGCGGCTGTGGCACATATGGCGTCAATTCCGCGTTATAAACCAATGAGCGAAGCGATACACAGCCTGTTTATGCGCAATCTACGTTATTATAGAAATAGCCAATTACGGTCGTTTTAAGTCACGTGACAGTTGCATCGAAAATACTTATTTTAGAAGACGAATTTCGGTAAAATAATGCAATAATTTTGTTTCGCATTATTACAAATCGCTCTCAGAAAGAAATATTAAGACTTATGAAATAAAAGAAATGTATATTTTTATTACAGTCAAATAGCCTATTGTGCTTCTAGTTAATAAATAATATGTATAAAATGTTTCTATCTGTGATGTACAATAAACAGTTTTCTGTTCTAATCTATTGTATCCCCACCAGACATAAGCACGGTGGCGGCGGGCGGCGGGTCCATCCTGCAGTGGGTGTCGGGGCTGCTGGCGGCCGGCCCGCGGTCCGCCGGCGCGCAGCCCGGGCCCGCCTGCTACAGGAAGCTAGGCCCGCTTACTGTTACCGATGCTAATTTGCTGTTGGGTGAGTTTTTTATTATGCTTGTAAAACATTTTTTTATTTATAGCACTACTTCATTTATGCTGTGTAGTGTCGGCTATGCTGTGTAATGTCAGCTTAGAATAGCACTACCCCATTCCTTCCGGCGGGTGTATGTAAGAGGCGACTAACGATATTGGGACTTTTAAAGATTTTTGGTCGATGCGGTTGAAGACCCATCACCAACAACCTTTATTTTTTATCTTTTCCCCAATTAACTTTCTAAAAGTGGCTGAGGTGAGCCGATTTGTAATAACTTAGCTCTGGCTATCCCATCTAGGGATTTATAGCCTTGAGTATATGTATGTATAATATGCACACTTAGCGTACTCAGCGTTTGTGTCCTGCGAGACTTGCGTTGGGTACAATTTATGCTAAGCCGAGACCTTTCTCGTATTATTACAGATTGTATTTAAATGTTAATTACTGTATATGATTTTGTATCTTTACCCAATAAACATTTTACGTACTTACTTACAATTATAAATTTTCAATGATAACTGTAAAATTCTTCTTAATATTTTTGCAGTGATATTTATTCGTTTATTAACAATCTAAAACTTAATTAAATTGTTAAACGTATGTGTTAAAATCTACAGAAATAAGTATTTAAAAGTGAATAAAACTATTCATTAAGCATTTCAGGAAAATGATGGGTACTTTGAAGGTCTTGAGCCACAAAAACAAGCAACACACACACATATGTAAGAATCTGCGAACTTTTCTCCAACCTTTCTTAACAACAGATCGTAAATATGCCAATATCCATTTTAGATAATACCGTTTAGCTTCTCACTCTAGTTCTCAATTAAATAGTCTGTAAAAATATAAATGATTTTCGCCAGGTCGCCTTTTACCAGAGTACTTTCCCAAAATATTTGGCCCGAACGAAAACGAGAGTCTCGACAAGGAAGCATCGTTAAAATTGTTCAGAGAAATGACTGACAAAATTAACAAGTTTTTGAAAGAAACCGGCTCTCATCAACAGGTATGTAGAAGAATATTTAATTTCATCATTATCTTCATAATTACAAGAGGCATCAGAATGTAATCATTGATTAGGAGAAAAACTTTAACATCAGATATTTATCAATTACTTTCAGGGGGTCCCCGGAAAATAGGTTGATTTTGGAATTATAAATTCCTCAGCCACTTTTGGAAAAATAAAGGTCTATATATCCCTAGATGGGGTAGCCAGAGCTAAAGAATTAGAAAATCCTCAGCCATTTTTGGAAATTTGAGTGGGGAAAAGATAGTAAAAAAAAGGTTGTTGGTGATGGGTCTCCAAACGCATCGCCCAAAAATCCCTTAATAGCCCCAATTCCGCTAGTCGCCTCTTACGTACACCCACCGGAAGAAATGGGGTAGTGCTATTCTAAACCGACACTAAACGGATTTTGGTTGTTTTTTAATTCTATATTGTCCGTTTTATAAGAATCAATCTTATAAAACGGATGGCTTGAAAAAAAATATGTTAAAGATTAGTTCAATGTTTTTAAAATTTCCGTTTAGCATTTTAACAATTTGCTGAAATATATGACGAAAACATTATGTATTTCAACATGCTATATTTTCATAAAAACCGAAATGGCGCCACTGGCATAAGATACATGTAAACTCACTATGTATGTATATACGCGAAGATTTGAGATTTATAATTCTGGTATTTAACTTTTCATTCAAACATTATAATTGTTCAATAAAACTAATTAAAGTTAATTTTTACTCCACGCGCGTTTTTACCGTCCCTGTCACTCTCAGTAAATTTGGCTTAAGAGTGAGCACAATAGCTGGAAAATGCATTAGGGGGGGGGGGTTAATCGAATATATATATACATATGTATTACATTAATATCCCTCAATAGCCCCATTATGGTGAAGACAAACTTATTAGTAGTTTTTTAGCTAAGTTTAAATGTGCCATCAATTTTATTCGTTTTCATACAAAGAAAGGTATAAATAGACGTATTTATCCCATGATTTAAAACAAAACAAAAACACAGCTTCAAACGGACTTAAAAACGTAGGTTATTTAACTGAACATTTTCCCTAAAAACATCTGTTGTATCAGTTTATTCCTTTCAGATGACCATTGAAGAAGCTGCTATGGGATTCATAAACGTTGCAAATGAAGCTATGTGCAGACCTATAAGGTAGGTGAAGGAATTCTTATATTTGCTGTCACTAATAAATCAACTTCTCAAAAAGGCTGGCGTCCGAAGTGTGAAGAATAAAAGAGCATGTATCAAAAGATTGGTGGATATAAAAGAAACTAGAGAAGTTTGCCAGGACCGTACAAAGTGGCGATCGATATTCTCTGCGTACCCCAATGGTAACTAATGGCGTGAGTATATGTTATGTTATTTTCTATGGAAAAGTGTGATAAAAATAATATTCTATATATTTTAAAAACTATATAAAAACATTAAAGATTTACAGTATTACCATCTGTTAAATAATAGAGTTTAAATAGACTGCCATTGCTAGACCTAGAACTTTCTCTAATCTTATAATAAACATAATCAAGTTCTTGGTATCTTATGAATTAATAAAAGTTTTTATTGTTTTCCATGATTTTTAAACGCAAAACACACTTGCCGACATATGACATAGAAGAAAAAGTTTGCTGTGTAGTGTCGGCTTAGAATAGCACTACCCCATTTCTATCCGTGGGTGTACGTAAGAGGCGACTAAGGATATTAGGGGTTTTTAATAGATTTTTGGGCGATGTGGTTGGAGACCCATCACCAACAACCTTTATATTACCATCTTTTCCCACTAAAACTTCCGAAATTGGCTGAGGAATTTTTAATTCCTTAGCTCTGGCTACCCCTTCTAGGGATCTATAGCCGTGAGTATATGTATGTATGTATTGTAGCAATTGTATTGTATAAGCAAAAAAAAAATGTACCTTGAAATGAAATAAAATGAATGAATTTAATATTATGTAAAAGGGCGGCCGACCCATAATTATATTAGTGTACCTGGATAAGAGATGAAGAATAAATAAATATATGACTTGAGAAGGAAGCATGGTTGTCCACAGCTATTTTAAATATATGATAAAAATATAAGAGAGAATACTATAAAGAAATAATAATTATAATAAAGTTAATGACTATTGTGAAGGAGAACTGAATAAAAAAATATATGTGATAAAAGTACTCTGACATGTCTGTTCGGTGCAAACACCGAACAATAAGTAACAGTCAGCACTTTACTCAATCGCGAGTAAATCGAGAGTGCACTGTAGACTTGCTTCGCGGTTGTACGTATCATTTATATATATCATTTATCATTTAGCACTAAGTATCATTATCAATAAATAGTTGTGATTCGTATAATCTTCTATCATTTAATATCAATATCATTGGTTCGGAAATACCCCGAACATAGTGGTCCTTCGAGCCGGATTTGAACCAGCGACCTATGGATATACCCCGAACATAGTGGTCCTTCGAAAATTTTCGTATGCGGGGTCTAATCGCGAGTGAAAGAAGAAAATTGTGTTAATAGTTTTGGAAATTTCGTTCGCGAGTGAGGTCTCCATACAAAGTATCCAAGCGGCCTAGGCTTCCAGTTCAAGCTCTACATAAACAAGTAAGATCTTTCCAATTATCTTTTATTTTTCTCTTTATCAAAATGGAAGGCAAGGCAATCTACGAGACGCAGAATCAACTATGGAATGAGATGAAGAAAGTGGGCATTAATATCAAAAGGGACTCGGCAGATAGAAAGACAACAGATTATTTTAAAAAGCGACTCGAAATATTAGAAGCTCATTGGTCTGAGTATCAATATAACAACGATAGACTCCAATCGGAATTAAGTAGGTCTCATCAATATTTTATGAATAAGGAATATGACGAGGCTTTTGAATTGTATAAGTCAACAAAGGTACTTATCAGTGAACAGCAGCAGGCTATGATGAAGAAGACAAGGGACGACATACCGACGGTGTCCACCCGTCGGCCTGAGCTATCAGGTGATGATTATGGGGATTGTATAACGACACCGTTGAACAAAAAAGAGTCGGGCAGCAACAGCAAAACAGACGACCTTATGAAGAGGCAATCCAGTAACTTTAGGGCATTTGAACGTACCGTAATGAATATGGACTTTAATACAATCACTGAGAAATGGGAGTTAGAGGATCTATTGAGATCTTTGCAATCAAGGTGGGCAGCGATAGATTCTTTACACTGGGAGATAGATAGCGAATTAGAGGGCTCGAATTTTGCATACGAGACAGCATTCGGGAATCATGAAAGAACATTTAATAGCATAAAAAAGGAAATAAATAATAAACTTTGGTCGGTTAGGCACTCTGAAAACTCAACCCCTACCATGGAAATACCAACATTCCATGGGAACTACCAACAGTGGGTGTCCTTTAAAGATATATTTAGTGACGTAATCCATAATAATAAATCACTCTCAAACTCCCAGAAAATGCAGTTCCTGAAGAGCAAAGTAAGGGGAGAAGCAGAACGAATCATCCAGCATCTTCATATAAGTTCCGAAAACTATCAAACCTGTTGGGAGTTACTTAATCACCGATTTAATAATAAGAAATTAATTTTCACGACCCACATCAATGTACTCTTAAATATACCGGTATCTTATCAGCCATCACTCAATAATATTAAAAGGTTACACGACACAACCCTTGAATGTCTCAACGCAATTAAAAACTTAGGGGTTGACATATCAAGTTGGGATCCCTTGCTAGTACATTTAATAGCACAAAAATTGGACAGTGATACATATAACGACTACATCGAATCTTTGAAGAATCCCAGGGAACTACCTATTTTAAAAGACCTGATAAATTTCCTGGAAAGTAAATTTACAGCATTAGAGTCGGCCCGCCGCAAACACGAGCCAAACAAGCAATCATCATATCAAGAGCCATCATCTTCGTCGCCAAAAAATACCGTCTCGAACAAACCTTTTACTCAACGTTACCCGAGTTCACCTAACAAATTTAATAATTATCATTCGGCACACAAAGATCATAATATTTCGCAACAAAAATGCGTACTTTGTAAAAAGGAACATGGAATATTTGCGTGCAAGCAATTTTTAGAATTAACACCGGATGCAAGACAAGGCTTAGTTGCCAAATACAATTTCTGCAAAAATTGCTTGTACAATCATTACGGCAAAACATGCATATCGACGAAAAGATGCCGAGAATGCAACGGTAATCATAATACGCTATTACATAAACAAAAACCAACAACCTCAGGGGGCGGACAGAGCTACAGTACGAGTGAAGTATGCCATCAAACCATTTCAGAGGAAAATATATCAGAAATACTCTTGTCAACCGCTACCATTCTAGTACAAGATGTCACTGGGGAATATATCAAGTTACGCGCTTTAATCGATCAGGGCTCGCAATCTTCCATTATCACAGAGCATGCAGCGCAACTACTTGGCTTGCGTCGGCAGCCATGCCAAGGTATCATCACGGGTGTAGGGGTAAAAGACAGTAGTTGCAAGGGCTTAGCGGTTATAAACTGTAAATCCACTATAGGTGACTATTGTTTCTCTACAAACGTGTACATAATGCAACGCCTTATCAATGTGTTACCTAACAAAACATTTAGTAAGCCGTCGTGGTCTTATTTAGAAGGTCTCCAGCTGGCGGATCCAGAATTTTATCACAGCAGATCGGTGGATATACTCTTAGGGGCAGATATATACGCTACTGTAGTGTTAGGGAACGTTATCAGGGAAAACCACCTGCTACCAATGGCTCAACAAACGCGGCTGGGGTGGATATTATGTGGCAAAATAAACACAATACAGTGTAATGTTATTATCAATAATATTGAGGAAATAAAACAGTTTTGGTCAATTGAGGATATATCAGATAACACTATCACCTCCCAGGAAGACTTGGATTGTGTTCAGCACTATCAGAAAACCACGACACGCCGACAAGATGGTAGCTATGTAGTCAGACTACCACTTATTGAGAACTATGAATATAAATTAGGTACATCAAAACCCGCGGCCGTAGCACAATTTTATAATTTAGAAAGAAATTTAAACAGAAAGAAAGAGTTAGCGATCAAATATAGGGCATTTATGAAGGAATACGAATATTTAGGACACATGTCGGAAGCCCCAAAATTTAGAAATTTAACATATTATATGCCACATCATGCTGTATTGAAGCCTGAATCAACCACCACCGATTGCCGCATCGTGTTTAATGCTGCTGCGAAGACATTCACCGGCTACAGTCTCAATGACGTTATGTTATGTGGGCCAAATTTACAAAAGAATCTAATGGATTTAATCATACATTGGCGACAGTTTAAAATAGCATTCACTGCAGACATTGAAAAAATGTTCAGAAATATTTATATACATAAAGATGATCAAAAGCTGCAGCTCATCGTATGGCGACATTCACCAACTCAGCAGTTAAAGGAGTATACACTAGAGACGGTCACATACGGTACGAAGGCCGCTCCTTTTCTGGCTATGGCTACATTAAAGCAGTTGGCTATCGATGAGGGAGGTAATTATCACAGCCAGGCATCACAGGTATTACGAGATCAATTTTACATGGATGACTGCGTGAGCGGTCATCACACCATAGCACAGGCCATACAGTTGAAGAAGGATTTGATAAGCCTTTGTCGTCGAGGTCATTTCAATCTTCGAAAGTGGAATTCCAACGAGCCACAACTCATGGACAAGACTCATCATCAAGAAAATTTTAATTTTAAACCATTAAGCGGTGAAGTTTCCACCAGCAAAACCTTGGGGTTGAGATGGAATCCAAAGACGGACGAGTTTATATTTAGTATCAATATCAATAATCTATCAGACAAAAAATCAAAGCGTGCGCTCTTGTCAAATATATCAAAAATATTTGACCCATTAGGTTGGCTTTCTCCGTTTACAACCCATCTTAAACTTTTATTTCAAAAGGTGTGGTTAGCCAAAATTACCTGGGATGAAGAATTACCACAAAATATTTATCAAGAGTGGGTCAAAATTAAATCAGATCTTCCGTTTATCAACGACATAAAAATTCCACGATGGCTAGCAAGCCACGAAAATGAGAACATTAAATTACATGGGTTTTGTGACGCCTCCATGAAAGCATACGCCTGCGTTATATATTGTAAGATAGTGAAGCAGTCATCATCATCACTAGTCTTAGTAGCGGGTAAAACCAGGCTACTACCGGACAGCAAAAATATCACATTACCCAAACTTGAGCTTTGTGGCGCTCAATTACTATCAAAACTAATGAAAAGAACTATCAGTTGTTTATCAGGCCATAATATCACTGTCCATGGTTGGAGTGACTCCACAGCAGTCTTGGGGTGGCTCCAGGGAGACCCAAATAAATGGAAAACCTTTGTATCAAACCGGGTAAAGGAAATCACTCAGGTAATGCCCCGAGAATGTTGGCATCACGTAAAATCATCAGAAAACCCAGCTGATTGTGCAAGTCGAGGATGCTCTGCCAATACCTTAAAGGAATATAAGCTGTGGTGGCACGGGCCACAGTGGTTATCAACAATAAATGAATCGAACATATCAAATGATATCATATACTCAACACACTACGAAATGAAAGTCAGCAAAATTACATTAACAACACAGGCGCACGAGTCAAGCGTTATCGGTAATATTATAAACAAGTACAGTAGCTTCACTCGTGCAACAAATGTTTTAGCATGGATATTACGATTTTTATCTAGAGAAAAGGGAAGGTCGAGCTATCTTATTATTAGAGAAGTACAGAAATCAAAACAGTTTATTATTAGATATATACAGCAAAATCATTTTGGACAAGAAATAAGTGATTTGAAACAAAATAACAAATTAAATAACAATAGTAAACTTTTAAATTTGAATCCATTCTTAGACGAAAATCACATCATGCGAGTGGGAGGCCGTCTCAAAAATGCTCATATAAATTACAATATGAAACACCCAATCATAATACCCCATACAAGCACCCTGACAGATTTGCTTATTGATCAAGCCCATCAAATTACCTTTCATGGAGGCCCTAGACTAACCAATACATTTTTGAGACAAAGATATTGGATTATCGGGGGTAACAGAGCCACTAAAAAACGATTAAGAGGATGTGTCGTTTGCCGCCGTAATAGCCCAATAAATCAAAACCAACTTATGGGGGATTTACCAGAGTCGCGTTGCAATCCATCAAGGCCATTTCAAAACACAGGAGTCGACTTCACAGGACATATCATGATTAAAGCAAGCAAAGGACGTGGAGTCAAAACCAGCAAGGGATATGTAGCCGTATTTGTATGTATGGCCACTAAAGCAGTACATTTTGAATTGGTAGCAGATCTTACAACACAATCATTTATAGCTGCTCTGCGTAGATTTTGCGCCCGCAGGGGAACACCAAAAACGATGTACAGCGACAATGGCACAAATTTTGTGGGTGCAGATAGACTCCTGCGAATGGAATATGAAGAACTACAGAAAGTATTTAGTGAAAGTTTCATCAAAGAAGTTACTGAAATGGAAATAACGTGGAAATTCAACTTGCCCTTATGGCCATCCGGGGGAGGATTGTGGGAGTCCAGCGTGAGAGCGTGCAAGTACCATCTTAAACGAATTGCTGGAGAAGAACGCCTCACATTCGAAGAATTCACAACTTTGCTCACACAACTTGAAGCTTGTATCAACTCTCGGCCGCTTTACCCTTTATCAGAAGACCCTGACGATATCAATGCACTTACCCCAGCACATTTTTTAACAAGCGGTCCTAATTTAACATTGTACGACACAGAACAAGATCTAAGGACAAGATGGCATCATATGCAAAAAATCTTTCGTGATATTTGGAAACGATCGATGGCAAACCGAATATCTATCACAGCTATCTATCAGAAGTAAGTGGTGTAAAGAGAAACCGAGCTTACAATTAAACGACATGGTCACAATCAACGATTCTAACCTACCACCAGGCAAATGGGCTCTAGGGAGAGTCGTCGAATTGCACCCGGGAGCCGATGGGTTGGTTCGAGTGGTCACGCTCAAAACAAAAAATGGAATCATGAAACGACCTATTGTAAAACTATCATTACTACCTATCAGAGAATCAGATACCAGATGTTCTAAGGAAAACCATAAAAAGAAAGAACCACCGAAGACATCAATTTATGTTGCAGTGAAGAAAACATCTCACTGCAGCTTTTATACTATCATTACATCATTACTATTTTTCTTGAGCTTAATGAGTGTGGCTGAAAGTAAAATTAATATCACAAAGTTGCAACATTCCGGTTTCCATTTCGACAAAATAAGTAATATGCAGTTGATACGAGACGAATGGAAAATAATAGTATATTACAACATGGATCCGTATTGGCAAGGGCAAGCAGCATTAAACAAATATATAAAGTATTTAGAAACATCATTTTCCGTTATCAGGGACAAAACATACTGTGATGCTGTATTAACCCAGTTACGTCACGACTACTTGGAGTTGGAGTACTACGACCGCATGTTGCTGAATCAGCATTCGAGCACGCGAGCGGCGGCGAGACAGCGGCGGCGGCGCGGCCTTATCAACGGTGTCGGCTACGTGGCGAATTCCTTGTTTGGTGTACTGGACGAACGGTTTGCTGAACAGTATCAAAAGGACATTGACCTGCTTAAAGATAACCAGCAGCATTTGGCTGGCCTTTGGAAGAACCAAACGTCCCTATTAGAAGCCGAATTTAACCTGATACAAAGAACTAAAACCACCAATGACAGGCAAACAGAACTAATAAATGACCGTTTTATCACTGTCGAATCCGGGATGAAGCATTTGGAAATGCAAATGAGCAGATTTTACAACGTTAACGATTTCACCCTAGCCGTCATTGTTGCCACCAACATGCTACATAGCCTTAAAATGTTCAAAGTTCTTTGCTCGATACCATTACTGATATTTACCACGGGACTTTCAATTATCATTTGATTTCGCCAGACCAACTTCGCGACGAATTAAATATCATTTCGAGTCATCTGCCGAGTGACCTATCATTGCCAATCAGCGATACACAATATTATCAGACCGAAATATACCATTTATTGACCATTAAGACCAGAATGCTGCCCGAATATTTATTATTTGAAATAAAATTACCCCTAGTCAGTAGAGATACATATGAGTTATTTCGAATAATACCTATACCTATTAAGAAAGGAAATCATATCGTTAGTATTATTCCTATATCAGAATATGTGGCCCTCAATTTAAGAAAGGACTCATATATAACGCTGGCACATCAGGAGATCGGCTCGTGCATGGACAGAGACAAGAGTCGTTTCCTATGCTATCTCCACAGCCCAACAAATCAGCTTATAAATGACACTGACCTATGTATAAGGAATCACCAATCTGGGCAGTGTGAATCATCAGAAGAAATGTGTCATGATCAGTGGACGTCTTTACACTCGATTAATACATATTTTCATTATTGTTGCGACCTGTGCAATCTTAGAGTTATATGTAGGGAACAGGTTTTCAGCGAACAGCTAACAAGAGGTGCTGTTATATTACAAATAGGTAGTGGATGCATGATAAAGTCTAATGGAATAACCATTTACTCACATGGTTTGAATGAAAATTCCATTAAATCCGGAGTTGAGATGACAGTCCCATTGATATCACCGATAAACCATATATTAAATATTTCTATGCCAAAAATAAAACTACCCGTGGAAGACAGCGGCTACCAGAGGGAATCCCAATCGATTAGAGAAGGCATAGAAAAACTAAATCATGAAACAGCAATATCAAGCAACATATCTTATCATGACATCCACCACTACAGTTTGATATACATAATGTTGACGTTGGCGGCGGCGGCGGCGGCCGGGGCTGGATGGCGGCGCTGGCGGCGGCGGGACGGGGGCGCGGGGCGGGAGTCTGGAGACTCCCTGCAGCCGCCCCCCACTTCTTCAAATAGTGTTAGTGTTAATGTGCATAGTGATAGTGAACCAAGTGTTAGGTTAAGTGGCTTTAAGGTAAACTACGTTAGTGAAAAACAAAGTGTTAGTGATAAGTGTGTCAGTGTGAGTGCGGTTAATTCTAGTGAAAGTGAAACCCGTACTGTTGCAACGTCCCCTTTAACTCGTAAACATTTTAATAGTAATTTAGATTAGGACGCTAATATGTCGGTATCATTATGTAATAGTTTCAGCTTAGGTTATCATTGTTCTATCATATGTTTATCTATATATTTTCATCAATTCCTCATCTTCATCAGCCATTGACTTTCTCTGGCCTGGGAGCATGTTCGGTGCAAACACCGAACAATAAGTAACAGTCAGCACTTTACTCAATCGCGAGTAAATCGAGAGTGCACTGTAGACTTGCTTCGCGGTTGTACGTATCATTTATATATATCATTTATCATTTAGCACTAAGTATCATTATCAATAAATAGTTGTGATTCGTATAATCTTCTATCATTTAATATCAATATCATTGGTTCGGAAATACCCCGAACAATGTCTTTAAAAAAATACTTGATTCTGATTGCGCGGCAAATTGTTTGGCCTACGATTTGTTCGACTTATCCCGGATTTTACTAATATATTTAATTAAGTATAATAGTTAAGTTTCATTACATAGATAAATTTTATTCGATATTCCATTCTTATTGATATAGTAGTTTAATGATAAGATTAATTAATAATAATCTGTTTAAAAAAAATATGTTATGAATAAATATTTTTTTGTTTGCAAAGGGGGAAGGTGTAGTGTAGTGTGTGTGCATCTTGTCCCCCTCTTGCCATTATATTATGTAAGTTAGTTGTAAGTCTTAAGTAGTAATAAACGTATATTCAACCAAGCAACACGTCTATCAATTACATCATTGCAGTATGTAAGAAGAAGTTTATATTTTGCGTATCCCCTTTCTGGGAGTCGTAGCCGTATAAGTGTAACACTTTAATTTATATTTTTTATCGGACAATTTTCCCAACCAACTTTGAAATGGCTGGACGGATTTTCACGGGATTTGAACTGGCCGATACCTTATTTAATAAAGAGCAACTTAAACAATTATTTTAAAATCATATTCCTTAGTTTATAATATATTTCCCAGGGCACTAACAACGGGTCGCGGCGTGGACGCTCGCGGCCACGCTTTAAGTTGTTTTGGCGGCGCGGGCGGACAGCACGCGTGTAGCGTGGCGCGCGGACTGGGGGTCAGCGTCGTGCTAGTGCATCGGTATGCGGGTGCGTAGCTCATACATACATACACACACATACATACATACTCATATATACATACACATATACATACATACACATATACAATCTCATATACATACACACACACATACATACTCATATACATACATACACACATACATACATATACGCACGGCTGTTAATCCCTACAAGGGGTAGCCAGAACTGAGGAACTAGAAGTTCCTCGGCCACTTTTGGAAAGTAGAGTGGGGAAAAGATGGTAAAAATTAAGGTTGTTGGTGATGGGTCTCCAACCGCATCGCCCAAAAATCCCTTAAAAGCCCCAATACCGTTGGTCGCCTCTTACGTACACCCACCGGAAGAAATGGGATAGTGCTATTCTAAGCCGACACTACACAGCACTACACACATATATAAAGAAAGAAAGAAAGAAAAACGTTTATTCGCCATTTGTAGGCACAAGAGGAACAAGTAACATAATACAAAAAATAAATTACCGCTTAATTTTAACAACATTTACAATAAATTAGTTATAAAACAAAAAAATATAAAAACAAAAAAAAGAATCAATAAAAAACATACAAAAATTTGTCCTGCACTTCCCGTGCCACCCGAACAGCGAATTGGTGCTGTCTCAGCATGTTCTGTGTGTGTGTATATACATACATATATACACACACACATACATACATACATATATACATACATACATATACTCACGGCTATAACAACAATTTAAGTTGTTTCGGCGGCGCGGGCGGACAGCACGCTTGTAGTGGGACTGGAAATTAGCATCGTGCTAGTGCATCGGTATGCGGGTTGGTATTATTTATTTATTTTGGCATATCAACAATACTATAACATAAATGGTTTAAGAGCCAACACAGATAGAAACTTCAAACAGTATCAATTACAACGTTCACTATTATAATTTAATTAATTCTTATATTATACTTTTAAACTAAAACCAAAATGGTACTGGTCCCGCAATCACGGACTGACTCAACGTCGGGCAAACATATCGCGGAGGTGATTTAAAAATGTGGTCGTTAATTAATAAAACATACATACTTTGTCACCTGGCGTTCAGAGTACCCACGTTTTGCATGGACAGTGTACTCACGTGATAGGGGGCAGGCCTATCGCCGTTTTGTACGAATACACTGTCACATGACTAAGTATAACTCAGCCATGTGGGTTTCCTCACGATGTTTTCCCTCACCGTTAACAACCATGATAAATTAACCACACATATATCTTTAGAAAAGACAAATTGGTGTAGGCCCGACCCTGGATTTGAACACTAGTCGTTTGCACGATAACCGAGTGTTCTACCCACTGGGCTATCACGGTTGTTAATTAATCTTGATTATTATATTTAAATTCTCCCTCAATATCAAACAAGTTAATACTATCCCAACCCACCCACAATAACCAAACATGAAATCCCACAGGAATCCTCTCAGCCTACGGCATGGCGCTAGCTGACGTGGTACACGAAGCTCAGTCGCCGAGCGCTTTGAAGTACGTTCCTGATAGCTTCGCGGAGCTTGATACGGAACTTGATAAGCTCTCTGCGGTGTGTAGGGATGAGCTTGGGAAACAGGTAATAAGCCTTTTTTGGTATAGGAGGTATTGATTAACGGCGATAGGCCTGCCCCCTATCACGTGAGTACACTGTCCATGCAAAACGTGGGTACTCTGAACACCAGGTGACAAAGTCACGTGATGTTCAGAAGTATTAGTACCTCCGCCAACCCCTTCGGGGATATTCGGCGTGAACGTTTACGCTTTTTATACTTTATTTATGAGGTATTGATTGAGATTAAGATTTTGTTGTGTAGTGTCGGCTAAGAATAGCACTACCCCATTTCTTTCGTTGGGTGTACGTAAGAGGCGACTAAGGGTATTGGGGCTTTTTATTGGTTTTTTGGGCGATGCGGTTGGAGATCCATCACCAAAAACCTTTATTTTACGATCTTTTCCCCACTGAACTTCCAAAAGTGGCTGAGGAATTTATAATTCCTTAGCTCTGGCTACCCCTTCTAGGGAATTATAGCCGTGAGTATGTGTGTATGTTTAGGAACTAGCTTACAGAATCATATTGTTTCTTAAGTCTTTTACTCAGACAAAATGTTACTGTTTTGTCTTGCTCGACTAAGATACAAGATACATTTCCTTTCAATCAAAGATTCATTTGTAACGGTTTTCAAAATTCAGATCTAACAGAATCTCAGAATAAATGTTCCTCAACCAATAAAGAAAGGGTTGATAATGTTCAAATTGTTATTCAAGCAAGGCTCAACTAAAAAGTTCACACCGTATACCTCCGAAAGACGGGCGCAAGTACTAATACTTTCGACTATCACGTGAAATATTGAAGAAGAAGAAAAAACTATTATTTGGAACAAATATTTGTATTGTTATCTGGTTTTCAGAGTATATTCACAACATGTGAAATAATTTTACCTCAAAACTATCTCCCACAGGGTTTCTCCCCCTCCCAAATAGTGTTAGAACCTTACCTCCACCTCCGCTACGCCGGTACGGACTGCGCTCTCATGTGTGCCCCGGAGCGGGAGCCACAGGCTAAACATTCGCCCAGACATGGGGACTTCTATACGGCTTTTGTTAAGAGGTAATTTATTATTATTACTGTTATTTTTAAGTATCATGTAATGTTTGCATTGCAATGAATAAATGTGTTTCTTTCTTTCTTTCTTTAATTCGGTATGCAAAGTTTTTTTTGGTATTTATTAAATATTTTTATTCGATAGTAAATACGAAAATAAAAGACTAGTTTGAATATTTTCAATTTAAAATGAGTAATTGTAAAGTTATGGTTTTTTAAAGATTGTTCAACTTTTGTACTTTATGACGTCATCGATCGATAAAATCACGTAGCGACATGCAAATGAAGCGAAATGTTTTATAAAAATGTTGCTGATTGCAAAACATATCACGAATTTGTGAAGTCAAATGAAATTATTACGATAGTATACTGAACAAACCTATGATTTTCGATATTTTATTAATAAACTGCAAAACCGTATGTCTTTGAAACAACATTGAAGGTCAAACACTGTTATAGTTTTTTGATGAAATAACAGTCATCTTAGCTTCAATTGATATAATTCCAAGAAAATATTGTTTATAACCATAATATCTCGGAATGGTTTTGTAATCAGCACCACTTTTGTAAAACTTTGCATACCGAATTGTCGCACTATCCTATTTTTTAGGAATTTGTAAACGAAAGGCAAAAAAGAAATACCTTTTAGTTCCGTCATGTCTATCAATACTCAATACTCAATAGATTTATTGCATTCCACAATGGTTTTCTTATCTGTCTGTCCGTGTGTCACAGCAGTTTATATCCGGAACTATTGAGTCTACGTGAATTCATATTTATAGGTAGAGATATAAACTGATAAAACTGTAACCCCTTCAAGGTGTAAGGACAAAATAAAAAAATATGTAGGCAAAATAGTCATTATCCTTATATAGAACTAATTAAACTAATTTAATCTGTACGTTTGACCATCAGTTTGAATGATATAAACTATTAAAATGGTGTGCATGATGCTGTTCTTGTTCCTACGCTTATGTATGGAAGCGAATGTTGGGTGTGGCAGAAGAAGCATGAGAGCAGAGTGAATGCAGTAGAGATGAGGTCCCTCAGAAAAAAATGTAATGTTAGATTATGTGACCGAGTGAGAAATAGTGTTATTCGTGAAAAGTGTGGTGTGAAAGATGATATTGTAAGAAAGATAGAAAAAGGAATGTTGAGATGGTTTGGGCACATAGAGAGGATGGATGATAGAAAATTGGTAAAAGGGATCTATAGAGCTAGTGTGGATGGTAATGTTAGTAGAGGACGACCACGGAGAACACACTTGGACCAAATTGAGAGTGTGCTCAAAAAGGCTGGCGTCCGAAGTATGAAGAATAAAAGAGCATGTATGAAAAGATTGATGGATGTAAACGAAGCTAGAGAGGTTTGTCAGGATCGTGCGAAGTGGCGATCAATAGTCTCTGCCTACCCCAATGGGAACTAATGGCGTGAGTATATGTATGTATGTATGTATGTATTAAAATGGTGAAATATGTGCCCCTCCCCGGTAAAAAATTATGATGAAAAAGTGGAAAATATTAATAAAACCTATGTTGTAAGTCTTAATATTTTAAAAACTAACAACAACATTGTAAGCGATGGCGGCGCGCTTTAGCGTTAGTTTTAGTTTTTAAATTTGAATTTTTATGAATGTATAATGTATCTGTCATTTTTATAAATTTTGTGGGTGTTATGTATTTTTAATGTTAAATGTCAGGTAGTTTTGCTATGTCAGTCTGCATCTAACGGTTGTACGGCAAAGTCTTTTGTGTGTTTCCAAAATCGAATAAACGTTTTGTGATATATTTTGGACTTTGATTTGGGTGATCCCGGAACTAGCTTCAGTAGCTTACAAACATATTGGTTCGAACAAAAAATATTCAGCATATTTTGTGAAACTGCAAAGTGTGACTCGGTATTTCATACAAAAATACCTTTTATTGACAGATATAAAACCGAATTTGGCTTCACCCTCCCCGACCGAGACGTTTTAGTAGATGATGTAAGAGTGAGAGGAGTCGGAAAGAGTCCGGTAATAGAAGATAGAGAAGAGAAAGAGATAACAGGAGTTGTCCCTGATCCTGTTTGTGAGAAGGTAGCTATTATTATTTTGAATAATATATCTCTACGTTGTATTTTAGTGGTCAGCTTTCCAAGAAGGTGGTGTATCTACTTGATAAACATATGTACATATACTTACGACTATAGCCATTTTGGTAAGGAGAGACTATCGATCGCCACTTTGTACGATCCTGGTAAATCTCTTGAGCTTCGTCTAAATTATGTAGTCTAAAAGTATGTAGTTATGTATGTATGTGTGTTCATATGTGTGTAATATGTATATTATTTTGTGTAATTAATATTTATGTTATTATTTATTATTTCAATTAAATAAGTTAGTTTTAAAGTAAGCTTGTTTTGTGCATCTACCCAGATAACTAGTTTACCGATCTCACCTTCCAAAGGTTGTCTGGAAGAGATCGCTTTTAGCGATAAGACCGCCGATTGTACCTCTCTGTAAACTGTATGATCATTTCTTTTGTAAATTTGTGTTTGATGTACAATAAAGAGTTGTTCTATTCTATTCTAAATTAATAAATTTTTGGGGTTGGGTATCCCTTTTAGCGCACTTTCAAAGTCAACCTTAGTACGTACGTTTTAAACTCAAATATCACTAAATAGTTAGAGAAAGTCTACCAGCCATTAGTAATTACTTTAACTGTGTAGTAGGAGGCATCTAAAAAAAACTTATTTGTCAAACAGAAGGTAAAATTATTTTTCACCGGCAAATTACGAGTATCTTAAAATTAAAATGCTAAGTTTTCACTCACTTCTTATTCATATAAAATGTACTACAGACTTAAAATATAAATGTTTTGAATGTTTTTTACATGAAAACCTCATGTGGGGATTATGACTAATAAATAAAAGATAAATAAAAAAAAACACTACTTAAAAAGTGTAAAACAAACAAAGGATAGAAGAATTTCGCGCTGGCAGCCATTAACATGGTAGCTCAATTGACAGTGCGACGGGGGCGTATACCCGAGGTCGCCGATTCGATTCCCGCCTGTGTTGAAATTTTTCTTTCCTTTATTTATCTTTTATTTATATATATTTACATATAAAGATATAACAACTAAGTTAGTCAAAGCTTTCAGTTATTGATAGACTAAAAGTATTAATTAATCTATTGTATTTTT
This sequence comes from Bedellia somnulentella, assembly GCA_963576735.1. NCBI lineage: Eukaryota > Metazoa > Arthropoda > Insecta > Lepidoptera > Bedelliidae > Bedellia > Bedellia somnulentella. The sequence continues at coordinate 12,840,678 of OY755193.1, forward strand.
TCTCAGACAGTGCAAGTATATTTCGAGGGCGGTTACCAAGACACTGCAGTGTATTTGCTAGACAAATTAAAACCGACACAGAAAGTAGCTGGTCCTGCTATTATCATGGATAACTTATCAACCATACTTGTTGAACCAGGTGAGACCTTATTTGAAAAATATAAGCTTATTTTCTTGGTAGTAAATGACATGGTACTCAGCTTATATGCCCTCATAAGGGTGGATTTGATTATATTTGTCACCTGGTGAACACCTGTTGCTGAGTGCTATCTATTATTTTGATCAGTTTGCAGATACGAACTACGTGATACCTCAATGGGCTAGAACACCGGTTAACGTGCAAGTGACTAGTGTTCAAATCCCAGGTCGGGCCTACACCAATTTGTCTTTTCTAAAGACATATGTGTGTTTAATTTATCCTTGTTGTTAACGGTGAGGGAAAACATCGTGAGGAAACCCAAATGACTGAGTTGTACTTAGTCATGTGACAGTGTATTCGTACAAAACGGCGATAGGCTTGCCCCCTATCACGTGAGTACACTGTCCTTGCAAAACGTGGGTACTCTGAACACCAGGTGACAAAGTCACGTGATGTTCAGAGTATTAGTACCTCTGCCAACCCCTTCGGGGATATTCGGCGTGAACGTTTATGTTATGTTATGTTATGTTTATCAGCAGTTGTATGTATTCGCTACCATTTATCTAATAATATTTTTTGCCTGTAATTTTGTATATGTAGCACATGTTACTAGTAAAAGCAGTGTTGTAAAAGTCATAATTTTAGGATTCTATTCATATAAATAATATGATGAGATAGAAGATAATTAGAATTTTACGCTGTTTAGTATCTAAGATTGTTCTTAATTAATTTGAAAAGATTGATGGATGTGAACGAAGCTAGAGAGGATTGCCAAGATCGTACAAAGTGGCGATCGATAGTATCTGCCGTCCCAATGGGAACCAACGGCGAGAGAATATTTATATGTGTGTATGGAATTTGAAAATTACTGTTTGATCCCTTGTGCTTTGTATTATTATTATTTTACTCACCTGGTAGTTAAACTTTAGTTTTTTTCGCATTGAAATAATGATCCATTTTTTTACAGACTGCACTGCCCACGTGACGAAAAACGGCGATTTGAAGATCGTAGTAGGTACTGGGAAACCAAAGAAGGTCACGACCGAATTGGACTCCATACAACTAAGCATATTCTCTCATCGCTTCATGTCTATAGCTGAGCAGATGGGGAGGTACGTTAATGTACAAGTCCGTCGTAATTTGTTAATATTGTACCAAGCGCAAACAAAGGACCCATAAAAATTAGGACAATCTAGGAGGACACATTTAGATTTAATAAAGAATTTTCCCAATAAGGCTGTCTTTCAAAGTGTAAAAATTAAAGACAAGGTGAAGTGACCCCTTAACTTTGTATAATAATGATAATGTTGTACTAAATCGATAAATGAAGTAATAATTTTTCCCTTCAACTCCTAATTCCATGATATAATGATTATACTAAAACTAAGGTTCTTGATTTTTTTGACTATCCTCTCCCAGAGTCCTCCAACGAACTTCCATTTCGGTGAACATAAAAGAGCGCCTAGACTTCTCGTGCGCTTTGTTCGGAGCGGACGGAGGTCTCGTGTCAAACGCTCCTCATATACCCGTGCATCTGGGAGCTATGCAACATACTGTGCAGTATCAGGTAAGGAATAAAATATCTTTAAAATATGGAACCGTCTACACAGCCAAGTAATGGAAACCCAATTTTTTCCAAAAGTGGATAAATAACTGAGTCGTCCTCGTATATATTGTGATATTTTTCTTTTTTTTAACCATGCAACAAAATCCAATAAAAATGAAAACACCTTGGAAGCATATCCAACCGAAAATAAAATTAATTTTAGAAATCCGTTGCCTAATAACGGAGTAATCGCGACATATATATACATACAACTTGCACAAATATGTGTCTTTGTATGTGTAATCTGTAAATATGATTGAAATTTATTTATTGAGCACATTTTAATTTTTACCGATTGATTTGTGATGTGGGTCACTCGGAAAAACTAAACTTAGCGATTTAAAAAAATAAACTAGAAGAGATTAAAATGTTGGGGTTTCGCTGTAGTGCCTAAAACAACAAGAACTATTAGGATTAGTAAAAAAATCTTGTTGAGACATAATGATGTCTAAAAAACACAGTACGATTAAGTTTCAAAATTGTTAGCCGAATAAATAGATTAGGTTTCGCTATCATCCGTAACCACATTGTATAATGAATAACTTACTTTCTTATACTCAACCCCATTATTTCCATTAGGGTAGGCAGTGACTATCGATCGCTTCCTTGCACGATCTGGACAAATCTCTCTTGCTTTCCTTATCTCTCTTTCTTCTCACTTCGGACTCCCGCCTTAATATTATTATAATTAACATTGAATAATATTGTTATTGCACAGATGCAAGTCCGAGGCGATTCCCTAAAGCCAGGCGACGTAATTCTGGCGAACCATCCCAAGGCGGGCGGCTCTCATCTTCCAGATTTAACTGTTATTACGCCAGTGTTTCATCGGTGAGTTATATAATTATACATACATACATATACTGCAAGATATTATACCTTTTCTAAGAGAAAAATAGGAAACACCCCAAATTGTGTATTTTAATATGTCAAAGAGTGGTTTTTCATTGGTGTGATTTTGTAAGGCGTTGAATCTTGCTTCTGTTGCCTAGCGCATTATGCTTAAAAATTGTTTCTTAGGATTAAAATATCATCTAAAGATACATCAAATTATAGTGTGATATTGATGTATGAGTGTATTGAGATATTGATGTATGTGATCGCACACATATACACACACATGCACATACACACACCCTTGAGATATCGTGGATCAAAACAATTTTGCTTTAAATATTGTTGTTAATATCTATTTTATTTCCTCTTAAAACTGTATGTATTTGTTAGAGTTACTTGCTATAAAAAAAAACATGTGTTGAAAATCAAATGTAACGTAAAAACAAGATTATTGTTAGATATGTTTTCTGTACATCTGTGAACATCTGTTATTGGCCTTACTTGATTTCTATTATTAAATGTGTATTTTTGCTTATGTCGCTGTTGATGTTCCTAATAAAAATAAATAAATAAATGTGATATGAGTAATATACCTAGTTAATTCAAATTTCGTCTGGCTTATTGTTCTAGTCTATCTTTTTAACGGCGTGGCCGATTTTGAGTCTTTTACTGATGAATGAGTTATTTAGTTCATTTTTTACTAGAGAGTAACAGACGACTAAGGGTATTGGGGCTTTTTATTGGATTTTTGGGCGATGCGGTTGGAGACCCATCACCAAAAACCTTTATTCTTACCATCTTTTCCTTACTCAACTTCCAAAAGTGGCTGAGAAATTTATAATACCTTAGCTCTGGTTACCCCTTCTAGGGAAATATAGCCGTGAGTATATGTATGTATGTATGTATTTTTACTAGAGATGGAAAGTGAAAAGATATCGAGATAAAAGTGAAAAAGGGTAATGCAGTAAATGGAGCACTGGATAGTCTAATGTCTAGTCATTTGGTGTCTGAAAAGGCCCGAATGGCTGTGCATGATGCTGTCCTTGTTCCTACGCTTATGTATGGCAGTGAATGTTAGGTGTGGCAGAAGAAGCATGAAAGCAGAGTGAATGCAGTAGAAATGAGATCCCTCAGAAAAGTTTGTAATTTAAGGTTATGTGATCGTGTGAGCAATGATGTGATTCGTGAAAGGTGTGGTGTAAAAGATGATATTGTAAGAAAGATAGAAAAAGGAATGTTGAGATGGGTTGGGCACATAGAGAGGCTGGATGATAGAAATTTGGTAAAAGGGATCTATAGAGCTAGTGTGGATGGTAATGTTAGTAGAGGACGACCTCGGAGGACACATTTGGATCAAATGTGTCCTCCGAGGTCGTCCTCGTCGAAAAAACGATAGAAAATGTGCTCAAAAAGGTAGGTGTCCGCAGTATGAAGAATAAAAGAGCATGTGTGAAAAGATTGATGAATGTAAACGAAGCCAGAGAGGTTTGCCAGGAACGTAAAAAGTGGCGATCGATAGTCACTGCCTACCCCAATGGGAACTAATGGCGTGAGTATATGTATGTTAAATGTGTATGAGTATTCTTGCACTTTAAAAACTGCAATTCAATTCAATTTTTATTTAAGTGGTTTCAATCGTGTTTGCCACAATTATTTCGCCAATGTCAAGTAAAACGCAAGCAAGGCACCTTATGTGAGTTTGGCCGCTGAATTTACACACATATATATACAGTGTTTCCAGTAAATAAACGTCCAACCGTTAACCACCAATAGAGGACCCTGTGAAGTGCCCGGAAATGCAATTTTTTTTATTTTAGAAATAAGCCAGGTTTATGTTGTTTTTTATTTTTTTAAATTCCTTTGGGCTATTTTGTTATGGTAAGAGGGCAAAAATAGGGATATCGGCATATTTTTTTTTTATTAGACTCCTAATGAAGCAAAGAACAGCTTGGTTAGCAAAAATTGAGGATTAGAGGAGAATTGGTTAGCAAGAGGAGGACAACTTAAACCTGGCTTATTTCTAAACCAGGTTTAATATAATAAAAAAAAATGCATTTCCGGGCACTTCACAGGGTCCTCTATTGGTGGTTAACGGTTAGACGTTTATTTACTGGACACCCTGTATATGCAAATGAACAAACTTGAAGACTCTCGAGTTAACACAAACCTAGAACAAAAATTTAGTAAATTGGACAGCACAACGTAACTACAACACTAAATACATAAGAGGTAAAATGGGAACTAACGGCGTGAGAATATGTATGTATGTATGTTCTATTATAGTCTTTGAAAGGGAGCAGCCCTTGTGCATCTGCTCCACGTCCACAAAGTTGATCCGCCTTGTAGTGCCTCTTGAAGGTTGGTTGAGTAGAAGAAATAACACGGCAACTTGTTCGTTTCTACTTGATTTTATTACTTGAAACTAAATGGTTTTACAATGTTGTTAAATGTCTATCTTGTCATCTCCGGTCTTCTTATAGTGAAGGTGATGGAATAAGGGGGGAGTTGAGCCGGTATCGGTGTTTATATAGAAAAATGTCTTGACAGCTGATACGTTGTTGTTTCATGATTGGATTGAAGTGACGCGCCTCTGGCTTCTCCCATGTTTTCAGCCAGTGTCAGCGTGCTTCTGTTGAAACGCTTCAACATACTGGGGGGCCATTGAAGACTAGTCTTCAATCGAACTTCCACATCTCTCCAGTTGTCGCGGTAGGTCTGGTGGCTCTTGCTTGGTGAGTGACCTGCCGAGGAGAAAGTGCCTTGGTGTGAGAACTGCCAAATCATTTGGGAGGAGGAAGAGAGGGGAGAGGTAGGTCAAGTTTAGGATGACCTCAACCCGAGCAAAAAACGGAAAATAGTTCCTCATATGTGAGGTGGGTGTTACCCATATATTAAATTAAATTGGGCTAGCTGAATGCCAGCCTCTGTGCTTCAATTGTTATTGAAGAAAGGATGCGTAAGCCAGAGAAAGATTATTAAAAATCATGAACACTAGCAACTACACAAATGAAATAATTGAATTTAAAATAAATAGTTAAGTTACTAATGGCAACGAAATGTGTTCGTTGACATGAAATATTTTCCTGGGCTTTCCCCTTAAGAAAATAAATTATGAAGAAAATGATGATGATGACCATCGTTGATGATGATGACCATGGTGATTGATCATCGCGCTGATTCAAATACATCTGATAAAAGAATCTAAAAAATATATAATACCAAAGTTCAAAGTCGATGAACTTGTAAGGTCAACTACCTCAATGTCAATGACCTTTAGGTAGTCAGCTGTTTTCTGTACCTAGAAGGAAAGACATAAATAGCGAACAATGTGAATGATCCATGTGTAGGATGTTATAAAGTGTATAAGTGTATATGTATTGTATAAAATAAAATATTTGTATATGAATGTAAATTAAAAGTAACCCATAAACAATTGTTGAATGTTTGTTGTGTATGAATTCAACTTAGGTTATTAATAACCAATTCGTTTTGGTAAGGTGTAAGTATCACCAAGACGGTAATCTGCTGCCTTGAGTGGGCTGAGAGGACAGAAACGTCTAGTTTTTAGTCTATGAGTTCTAGTTAACTTGGTAAAAGAACTGCTACTACCAAAATTACAAGTTTGTGAATTTTGTGGTAATGAATGGGAAATCTTGCCAGCTATAATCCAGCCTAGCTGTGAATGATGCAGCATGGGTAGGCCTGGACCTAAGGTGAGCCTTTCGGAGCCAAGTAGATCCCAGAATAGATCGCCTCCAATCATAATATCAACCTTTAGTGGTTGATTGAATTGAGGATCAGCTAATGTGATAGCTGAGGGAAGAGTGATATTTGAAACATCAATGGGTTGATTTGAATGCCTTTTTGCAATGGAAGGCAACACCAGAAAGGTGTGAAGATGTGAGTATGTGCCAGTGCGGGCACGAATCAACGCTGAGCACTGTTGTGGTCTCAGGTTAAGAGAGGTGTTCCCAACGCCTGCAACACTGTTGTGTATTGAGGGTGTGGAAGCTAACTTAAGGCGATTCCTTAAGTCAGCGGAGAGAAAAGAGTAGTCAGAGCCGCTATCTAGCAAGCATCTGACTGTCTCCACCTTACCATTTTGGGGATTGATGATGTCAATCATGGCGGTGGAGCGAATGATCCCTGAAGGGGAAACTGGAGGACTGAGAGAAAGCGACCGAGGCATTGAAGTGACAGGATGTGATGATGGAGCAACATCATTTTGAAGAGGAGGAGAGCTGTGTAGCAGAGTGTGATGGCGTCCACCACACTTACGACAGTCTCCATAGGGGGACACTTGGCAACCATATGGTCAGACCGAAGGCAATTTGTGCAAAGCTTAAGCCCAGTGACCCTACTCCGTCTGTCAGCCAATGTCAGCTTTCTGAAACGTAAGCATCGGAACAGTAAATGTTTACCCTTGCAAAGGGGACACTTGAAATTAGTATTGGTTGTAACTGTTGATGCTAGAGTGGCATTGGGTAATCGTGAGGGCAATTGAGGATTGCTAGCCTCATCGCTTACCTTACCTGAAGTGGAAACAATAAAGGCTTGAGGTGGATTTATTGTTTGTTTAATATGACTGTTGTTACTATGATAGTGCTTAAATTCATGATTATTGTTATTATGACTGTTATTTGAACCCTGTGATGTGTTAACCTTTACCTTACTTTGAGGTAATGTCTCTAATATGTCAGCTCTTATCTTTAAAAATTCCTTTAAATCATTAAAAGTGGGCAACTCTGAATGAAGATTGCCTTTGTACTCTTCCCATTTGACATTGGTATTTTGATCAAACTTTGAGGAAGCTAAATAAATTAAAATAGAATCCCAGTGTTGAACTGGTTGACCTAAAGTTTGTAGGGCCCTAACATTCTTAGTGATGTGGTCACTTAAGAACCTAAGAGACTTATCTGATTCACTCTGCATAACCTTAAAGTTAAAGAGGGCACTGAGGTGATTATTAACTAATTGTTTTGTATTGTTATACCTTTCACATAATATATTCCATGCTTCTACATAATTGAAATCAGATACCTCAAGATTTGCTATAACCCTGGCTGCTTCACCTTGTAGGTATGAGCAGAGGTAATGAAATTTATGAATGGGTTTAATGTGATTATTATTGTGAATTAATGATTCAAATGTATCTCTGAATTCAAGCCATTTGAAGTATGAACCATCAAACTTAGGTATAGTGATTTCAGGTAGCCTAAACCCCATTGTGCCTTGACCATTACAGTGGCATGGATGGGAGGCCTTTGACCCTTCAGTGGCATCTTGGAATTGGTCTGCAGGTTTGTTGACACCGAGCAGATTTCGTGCCTTCACAATATAAGAACAGAATTCATTTGATATGAGTTCTCTTTCATCTAATTCATAATCTAAGTTACTAAAATTAAGAGCTTCCATTTGTGATTGCAGGTGTTCAAATTGAGAGTTTAACTCCAAGAACTTATCTAGCTTTAATGATAACATCTGTTCATCCCTTGATGACAATGGATGGGATTCACATGATTCTAGTAAATTAAATAAATATTTCTTAAAGTGGGTTATCTGCCCTTTCATGGAACTGCGTTTATAACTGAGTGCAGTATATTCCTCACTAATGACTTTAGCAGGGCTAGAACCTCTGCTGTGTTGTGAAGTCATTGGTTTGAGAGTTGACTGACTGTCTGTCATGATGAAATAAGTCAACAAATGTATAAATTATATGAAAAAAATTGTAAAATGATTGTAAATAATAAGTTCCTGGAGTTAATATGTTGTGTTAATTGGGGAAATTTAAATACTAAAATTGTAAAATTGGCTTACGCTCCTTGTAAAAGTGAAGTGAAGCCACTGGAATGACAGGCTGTATGCAGTTGCTTGTTGTGCAGTCAACTACTTGTGGTACAGCTGGCTGTCTCCTCTGGTTGAGTTCAGTGTATGAATCGCTGAAATAGTTTAAGCACAAATGAGTATATGCACTTTGAAATTGTTGCCCTTAAGTTTAAGAAAGACACAGAGACTGGCATGAACCAAATGAATAATTAAACAAATTAATTCAATAAAAGTAGAAGGCCACTATGGTTAGTGGTATGCCGGCACATGTGAGGTTAATCCTGCATGTGACAAACCTATATCAATATCTGCGCTGTTACTTCCACTGATTGAATGTAGATGAGTAAAGCGAGTATGTTGATCACAATGTGCACTTGGTGGCTGCAGAGTTGATGCCTCTGGTTGGTCAGACTGTTGTGCGAATGACCATGTGGTTTGCTAAGTTAAATGGCTCATGCCAATGGGACGGAAGACAAGAATTGTAAATGTAAAAAGATAAATGTGACTGTGAGAGGCCTATATCCTACAGCGGACCATGGAACCCAACAGCAATGGATCAGATTGGCGTGAACAATGATAACAAATGTGTCATCAGTTCAGCTCTTTGTCATCATGGAAACCATGCGGCTGGGAACCTATTTCCTGTTGGAAAAATAATGATTTTAATAAAATAACCTAATTGGAGGTTAGAATTTTACTATTACAATAAATATATAATAAAACTATCGCGAAATACAGGGGGATTGATAAGATAAAGGAGGATTAAACTTTGAGGTAGGTTGATAACAATTTTATCTACCCTGTATTTGCTCGTGATGAGGGGGCTAATACGGTGAGGAAAAGAAAGGAATGAATTGGCTCACGACACTCTCCTCGGTTAGATGCTAGCAGGTGGGATGGCTGCTGTGTCCAACCCCTGGTCCTGGCTTCTTCACCGGCGGCGTGGCGTGGCTTCAGCTCCTCCTCTTCCCCCGTGCGCATGCGGTTGTTAACCGAAAGGTTGAAGTCGTGCCTGGGGGCGCCAATATGAAAGGGAGCAGCCCTTGTGCATCTGCTCCACGTCCACAAAGTTGATCCGCCTTGTAGTGCCTCTTGAAGGTTGGTTGAGTAGAAGAAATAACACGGCAACTTGTTCGTTTCTACTTGATTTTATTACTTGAAACTAAATGGTTTTACAATGTTGTTAAATGTCTATCTTGTCATCTCCGGTCTTCTTATAGTGAAGGTGATGGAATAAGGGGGGAGTTGAGCCGGTATCGGTGTTTATATAGAAAAATGTCTTGACAGCTGATACGTTGTTGTTTCATGATTGGATTGAAGTGACGCGCCTCTGGCTTCTCCCATGTTTTCAGCCAGTGTCAGCGTGCTTCTGTTGAAACGCTTCAACAGTCTTTTTTATTATATCTGTAACTTTTATCCTCCCTAGCGGTACTGGCAAACCCATATTCTTTACGGCCTCCCGCGGCCATCACGCTGACGTAGGCGGTTTATCTCCTGGATCCACGCCAGATAGCTTCTAACTATTTAACCCAGATTTTTTAACCATTGTTTTACTTATTTTCAGTGGTAGGTGTCATTTAGATATTGATAAATAAATTCAGATCATTAAAATTCCCACTTAAGGTATTCTACTTGATAAAATTAGTTTAAATTGTTGTCTGCATTTTCGTTCCGGTTAATCTCAAAAACGGCTGGGTCGATTTTAACGAGACTCTTTTTGAACGAAAGATTTAATTATCTACTTTTCTTATCTATATGTGGTTAATCTATCATGGTTGTTAAAGATGAGGGAAAACATCGTGGAAACCCACATGGCCGAGTTGTACATAGCCATGTGACAGTGTATTCGTACAAAACGGCGATAGGGTTGCCTAGGGGCTAGTGATAGGTCACGTGAGCACACTGTCTGTACACTAGCAAAACAGCGCCAGTGGGTACCTACTTTGGACACTAGGTGGCGCTGTCACGTTGTTCATAAGTATTGGTACCTCTGCCAACCCCTTAGGGGATAAACGGCGTGAACGTTTACGTTTATGTTATATTTTCTTTTCTCCTTAGCGGTAGTGGCAAACCAATATTCTTCGCGGCCTCTCGAGGCCATCACGCTGACGTGGGAGGTTTGTCTCCCGGCTCCATGCCTCCTCACTCCACCTCTCTAAGCCAGGAAGGGGCGGCCTTCACGTCCTTCCTTCTTGTGGAAGGAGGAAGGTTCAGAGAAGAAGAACTGGTTGAAGGTAAGATGGGAAAACATCCTATTAATATTAAAAATGCGAAAGTTTAGATGATTGAATGTTTGTGTGTTTGAGGCAAAAAGGCTCCTCAAGTGCATAATGTATATGAATGAAATTTGGCAGAACGCTACATAATGATTCAAATTATAACATAGGATAGTTTTTATCCTGGAAAAAATTGATTAATAAAATATTCACGCCTGAACTAAGAGTACCGGAAAAAACGCCTTAAGATTTGTCATAAGCAAATTTGACAGTACGAAGTCTGTCGGGTCAGCTAGTACACAAATGCATATATATTCATACAAACATACATACATAAAAAAATTAACTATATCCTCATATATGCATATATGTCTCCCGGAACCATGCCTCCTCACTCCACCTCTCTAAGTCAGGAAGGGAGGTTTAGAGAAGAAGAGCTGGTTGAGGGTAAGATGGGACAACATACTATTAATTAACTATGTTTTATGATAATGATGATTCTAAGATAGATATGGCTCCATGCCGCACACTAATACGCTAGGCCAGGAAGGGGTTGCCTTCATGCCCTTCCTATTTGTGGCAGATGGATGGTTTAGTTGTAAAGTGATGAGTCTCCAACAGCATCGCCAAAAAAACTTAAATAGCCCTAATACACCCTAGTCATACAACTACCGAAGGAAGAAATGGGGTAATAATATTCTAAGCACACAATACATATTAAAATCATGAAAAAATATACTAATCATAGAAAGATGGTCACTGGCTCAGTATATTTCTTGAAATACTGGATTTTTCAAGAAATGAATGTGAAGATTTTTCAACGCAGATTTTTCAGTAAATGCAAAATCGGTTAATTTACTCAAAGAACGAAACAGAATATTCATTCTCACTCTTTTCCTAGTTTAAAGTTTTTCTAATTCACATTGTTGATCTTCTGTTTCCAGAGTTGATGAAACCCGGTAAAGTGCCAGGATGCTCTGGCACGAGAAATCTGGCAGATAACCTGTCAGATTTGAAAGCACAAGTTGCAGCTAATCAGAGGGTATGTAGTACTTGTACATACATACATACATATACTCACGGCTATATTTCTCTAGAAGGGGTAGCCAGAGCTAAGGAATTATAAATTCCTCAGCCACTTTTGGAAGTTGTGTGGGGAAAAGATGGTAAAAATAAGGCTTTTGGATCACCAACCCATCAGGGTCTCCAACCGCATCGCCCAAAAATCCAATAAAAAGCCCCAATACCCTTAGTCGCCTATTACGACACCCGTGGGTAGAAAGGGGTATTCTAAGCCGGCACTACACGGCAAGTAATTGTATTATATGTTTTATAATTATGTAAAGATTTAGATTGATATTTATTTATAGCTAAAGTTTTTTTGTGGTAAACAAGTATGAGAACTACCAGAACATTATACAGAAATATACTCATCATGGGTTTATGAAAAACGAAAAAGATTGTTTTAGTTAAAGAATCGAGTTCTTTTGTATATAATGAACCGTTAAATATAATGATGATGCCGTTAATTGCCGGCTTAGAATGTCGCTACCCCTTTCTACCCACGGGTGTCGTAAGAGGCGACTGGGTATTGGGGCTTTTTATTGGATTTTTGGGCGATGCGGTTGGAGACCCATCACTAACAAACTTTATTTTTACCATCTTTTCCGCACTCAACTTCCAAAAGTGGCTGAGGAATTTATAATTCGTGAGTATATGTATGTGAATATAAAGGCAACTCCCTCTATTTAGATAATTTTTCACTTACCACTAAATAATCCAATGATTTTCCACACAAAATCGTCCACGAGTCTCACTATTATTATTTCGGTTAATAGTCGATTTGTGTTAATTTTTGATAAAAATAAAATATACCCAACTTGTACATACATATACTCATGGCTATAAATCCCTAGAAGGGGTAGCCAGAGCTAAGGAATTAGAAATTCCTCAGCCACTTTTGGAAAGTTGGGTGGGGTAAAGATGGTGAAATAAACGTTCTTGGTGATGGGTCTCCAACCGCATCGTCCAAAAATCCCTTAAAAGCCCCAATACCGTTAGTCGCCTCTTACGTACACCCACCGGAAAAAAATGGGGTAGTGCTATTCTAAGCCGACACTACACAGCACTACTACTACTTTAATTAAAACCAAATAAACCAAATGTTTTTTTCATATTTTAAGCTCTTGATAACTTTATATACTTTCCAGGGTATCCAACTAGTAGGCGAGCTAATAGAGGAATATGGTCTCGATGTGGTACAATCGTATATGACGCACATTCAGAACAACGCGGAACTAGCTGTTAGGGAAATGCTTAAGGTAATTAATAATTACTAATTATGTATTGTAATGTGTAACAGTTTAATATCTTAATATTATACTAAAGAGTAAGAATTATAAATATCGTTAAAATAGTCAACCATCGTTATACGAATTCTTGTCTAAATCAAAATCTTCGTATGACCTTTTAGAAAACAAAAATACCTTTCAGTACATACACTGCAAAGGCTCATAAAGACAAGTGAACATTTTTATTTTATGATTAAAAGAACTAGTTCTTCTGCAACCCCTCTAAGGATTCCAAAAAGGGATAATCAGAACTTCAGCTTTAGATCATCTTCAGCCAGTTTTTGTTTAAATGGGGAAAAGATAGGAAAAACCACGGATGGTTGGTGATGGGTCTCCAACACCAACCACATCCGCCAATCTTGATACCTTTAAATATCTTAAATTTGTCTTAAGGCAAAATTACACCGCAAAGCCTGCAACCCAACCAACACTCGTTTGTAATCCTATTAATATTATAATTGTGTAAGTTTGGATGTTTGTGTGTTTGAGGCAAAAAGGCTCCTCAAATACATAATGTATATGAATGAAATTTGGCAGAATGCTAGATAATGACCCAAATTATAACACAAGATATTTTAATCCCGGAAAAAAATGACCAATAAAATATTCACTCCTGATTGAACTAAGAGTTACGGAAAAAAATGCCTTAAGCTTTGTCATAAGCAAATTTGAAAGTACGAAGTCTGTCGGGTCAGCTAGTAAATCAATACAATCACAATCACATTCACATACATACACTCACACTCTCATATACACACTCACACATCATAACACACATTACATACACCACAAACATTGTCATTCTAGTATCATCAATTTTCATTACCATTCAATTTTATTTTTTTCTCAATTGTTTAGTTTTTTTACATATATATATTTTCTTTCTCTGTAGTTATTTATTTTGCCTTTAGATAGTTTAGTTTATATTTTATTTATTTTTTTTCTTTTGAATTAACTGTGTGTGTATCTTTTTTTAACTTGTGATCATCTGTTATTGGCCTTATTTACTGTACTGTTTCAACTTACTATATAATAGGTGTTGCTGTTGATGATCCTTATATAATAAATAAATAAATAAATAATATGTTTGCAATCCTCTTAGGAAATAGCAGTAAAAACGATAGAAAAGACGGGTTCCAACGTTCTGCACGCCACAGAGTATATGGACACCGGAACGCCGATCAACTTGACTATCACTTTGGACAAAGACGATGGAAGCGCCATCTGCGATTTCACGTAAGTTTCTTAGATGTTTAATTGAGAAAAAGCAGTTAAGTAAAAGGTCGATACAGTGAGATATCACTACGAAACAAACAATTTCTTTAAATGCTTTTGGATTTTTCATACGCTGGGCAAATTCTTATTCTAAATCATATTTAAATATTTGCCTAATTAAATTTCTGCGATGCATTTGGGAGCCATCACCAGCATCCTTTCAGAAATTCTCAATGCGGCTGAAGAATATCTGTTCTGAAACTCTGGCTACCCTCTTTAGGGATTATAGCCGTGAATATATGTATAATAAGTGTTTAGCAAAATTATCTATCTACTTTTTTAATAATATTTAAAAGATTATATGATAGATAAAACTGCTTGCCGTCACTAGCAGGGCAATTACGAGCACTATATTATCGACACGATATCGGTTAGAATGAGATGGCAGTATACGGTACTAAGTAAGTGCGTTAGAGATGGCTGCTTTATCCCACGCGATAACTAGTTTAAACACTGCTCGTGCTTGCCCTTCTGGGCTCTATTCGAGATATTTCCAGACATTCACCCAAATTGTAATATGACATATCCTAAAATATTAGTCATGTGACGGTGTATTCGTACAAAACGGCGATAGGCCTGCCCCCTATCACGTGAGTACACTGTCAATGCAAAACGTGGGTAGGCTGAACATCAGGTGACAATGTCACGTGATGTTCAGAAGTATGAGTACCTCTGCCAACCCCTTCGGGGATATTCGGCGTGAAAGTTGATGTTATGTTATGTTATTAAAATGTATCATTTCCAGCGGCACAGGCGTCGAAGTTTGGGGCAATCTCAACGCACCTAAAGCCATTACAATGTCTGCGTTGATATATTGCCTGCGATGCATGGTGGGAAGGGATGTGCCTTTGAACCAGGTTCGTGTTCTGAAGCAGATTTTTAGGAATGAAGGCCGTTTTTGTGAAATTTATTGTAATTGGGATGTGCTACGTTACCATAGTTATCATGTCTTTCGAAACAATTTCTTTTATTACCTTATGCTACACTAGTATAACCTTATTAATATAGAGAATTGTTTGGAGACATAAGAGAGAGTAAGCTAGAAAAGATTCAATTCTGCAGGAATCAATAAGTTCTCTAATTCAGCTTATTATGAACATTAAAAGATTAATGTATGAATTCAAAAATAAAATTTAGTTTTTCATTTCACTTTGAATTGAAACTGTTTTATTTTTCTAACTTCATTTTATACGAAAAAAAAAACATGAAAATTATAAAAATAATGGTTATTGTTTTTTAAAATATTGTGAAAACATTAATCGTATACAATTCAAACTCAACTTCCATCAACTTTTTTACCCTATTTGAATACCAAGTATCACCAACCCTCTTCCCCCCCCCCCAGGGTTGTCTAAACCCCGTCACAGTGGTAATCCCGGAAGGCAGTATCCTGGACCCGTCGGCCACGGCAGCCGTGGTGGGCGGCAACGTCACCACCTCGCAGCGGATCGTCGACGTCGTTTTGAAGGCTTTTCAGGTATGTGGGTTGGGGGTTTTTGTATGAAGAGGTTTTTATGTTAAAACTTTAATATTAGGTTTTTTTTTTATTAAAACTGGAAAAGAGCAAAATTTTTATTATGTGATATAACGGAAATCTAGCGGACCTTAGATAGAACATGCATACATACAAATAAATAAAGAATAAATAAAGGAAAGAAAAATTTCGACACAAGCGGGGATCGAACCCGCAACCTCGGGTAAACGCCCCGGACGCTCTGCCAACTGAGCTACCGTGTCAGTTGGCTGCCAGTGCGAAATTCTTCTATCCTTTATTTCGTTTACACGTTCAAGTAGTGTTTGCGTTTCCTACCTCCGAATTTTTCACTAATTCGGAAGGCCACTTGTCTATCTTTTCAGATAGAATGCAAATGTTGAAAACGCCTAACTATCACATAGTTTAAATCTTTTTGTTCATGAAAACCTCATGTGGCGATTATTACTAATACATAAAGGAAAGAAAAATTTCGACACAGGCGGGGATCGAACCCGCGACCTCGGGTAAACGCCCCGGACGCTGTGCCAACTGAGCCACCGTGTCAGTTGGCTGCCAGTGCGAAATTCTTCTATCCTTTTATTTCTTTTTTTTCCGCCTGTGTCGATATTTTTCTTTCCTTTATTTATTCTTTATTTATTAGTAATAATCCCCACATGAGGTTTTCATGAACAAAAAGATTTAAATTATACATACATACATATACTCACGGCTATATTTCCCTAGAAGGGGTAGCCAGAGCCAAGGAATTATAAATTCCTCAGCCACTTTTGGAAGTTAAGTGGGGAAAAGGCGGTAAAATAAAGGTTTTTGGTGATGGGTCTCCAACCGCATCGCCCAAAAATCCAAAAAAAAGCTCCAATACCCTTAGTCACCTCTTACGACACCCGTGGGTAGAAAGGGGTAGCGACATTCTAAGCCGGCACTACACGGCATAGAACATGTGTATAAATAATTCAATACCCCCAAAGTTCAATAATATTCGAAATATTTAACATTTGTTACAGTCTGTATATGTATACGTGGCAGAGAAACTTCTGATTTTTACTCTCTTGCAATTTTATTTGGAGTTTTCGCTTACTGTATGTGTCATAGAATGCATAATTGTATTAAAATGCTTATATTTTAGGTCTGACTATTCCATCTTGGGGTTTACAGACGTAACAATATGTATGAATGTCTTACAAATTGCAGGTTTGCGCGGCATCCCAAGGCTGTATGAACAACCTGACTTTGGGTGAAGAAACTTGGGGTTATTATGAAACGGTAGCCGGGGGGAGCGGGGCGGTAAGTTTATATTTATACATACATACATACATATACTCACTGCTATAAATCCCTAGATGGGGTAGCCAGAACTAAGGAATGAGAAATTCCTCAGCCACCTTTGGAAAGTTGAGTGGGGAATAACATAATAATAATAACATAACATAAACGTTCACGCCGAATATCCCCGAAGGGGTTGGCAGAGGTACTAATACTTCTGAACATCACGTGAATTTGTCACCTGGTGTTCAGAGTACTGTTAGGCGGCCGACCCTGTTAGTCTTTTTAAAAAAAACTACAAAATACACCCTAAAGTTTATTAAAGGAAAAACACCAATATTCTCACAACACGAAACAAAGTACTGATTTCTTAAGTTGATAGGCGCTAAAGCCAAGATGCGCGTCTCGCGAGGTCCAGAATCTAACTGACTGAAATAATGAATTAATTTAAAACAATAACTATTACTCAAAGAAATGCTGACTTTCAATAATATACTAAGGAAAATTACTAGTGTGACTGAGATGCTGATTGAGCTCTAAATACATAGAAATAAGGGTTATAACAGCTCCCCCTTTTTGACGAAGCTTTATCCTTGAAAGGTGAAGCGGAGTTACTAAAATATCGAATCAACTTTAGAAATCAGTTTAACATAAATCGAAATAGTACATGACAGAAATAATAAACACATGACATTAAAAATTAGTTTCTAAGTAATAAAAATTAATAAAATCTTAACATAAAATAAATTTTATTGAATCAGTCGTAACACATGAACTATTTGACAATACACAGTAAGTATTAAAAGTTGAGATTTCTATTTGAAGACATGTAATGTTTAGAAGGGGCTGGTAGAGACTTTAAAGATTTATTATCATCATCGGATGAGGATACTTCGAACATTTCTATATTGTTTGAAACAGAGGATTTGTTCTTTACAGATTTCTTGTTATGACATTGATTGAATATTTGTATACAACATTGAGATTTTGAATTACGATTGGTTTTAAAACATTTATATATTCTGTAGCTTAAATACAACATAATAGTTAATACACCGATATAAGTTGCAAAGGAATAATAAGAGCTATATTTTATAAAATGTGATTCCTTTTCCATATTATTAATTTCATTCTCTAAATTATCCAAATCATGTGAAGCGTACTTCAAGGAATCTAAGTCTATTTTCGTCAAACTGATCGGTGTTAAAAATGACAAAGAATGATTAAATTTTTCTTTCTTACAACATTCATCATTTGTAATGTCGAAATTAACATTTAAAGGAGAGTTTATTAAGTATGAGTAACTATTACTTGGTAACAATTGAATCGTTTTAGAAAAACCAATACATTCTTCAGTTAATTTAACTGTGCCGGTTCCAACAATGGAATAATCAACAATATTGTCATTACATTTTACAGTTAGCTTATTGGGGATGGATTGAACATATATCCATTTATTATTAAGTAGTCGCTGCCAAATATCGACATCACCATAAATTAAATTAGACTTACAGAGAGTAGGCAGAGACATAATAATTTCTGTTAAAAGTTTTGATTCGCAAGTAGGATTAGTTATGGTTGAAAATATAGATATTAATTCACATATAGAGTAGTTGTTGTTTATAATTTTACACTTGTCTAGACTGTCTAACATAGCATAATACAATCTGTTATCGCTCAGTGCGATATAGTTATTAGAAGGTTGAATCAAAGCAAAAGTTGACGATGTCTTATCTTGATGAGGCGTAGGCAGAGGAATGTTTTTGTAAACAATGAACTTGTCGTTCGTTATTAACGGAACTCGCAGAATAAAAACAATCTTATTATTAAAATAATATGAACTTAATGTAGACGCATCTATTAAGGAGTGGATAGAGTTGATATTTAACTGAACTGGGAATTCCGAATTCTTACTTAATTGATTACTATTCCTAACTAATTCTTTGTATAAATTTAAAGGACTTATTACGCTAGGATGTAAAATATTAAGCTTAGAAAATAAAATAGCATTAAGAGTAGTGTCTAACAAATTAGATATCTATACTTATAATAAATCTGTAGAGAGGTCAATTCTGTACATGAAATATATTTTCAAAATAACTATCAGGTGGTGATTAGGGATCGATACTGATGCCAAAAATGCAATCAGTAAAATTTTTGTCTGTCTGTCTGTCTGTCTGTCTGTCTGTCTGTCTGTCTGTCTGTCTATCTGTCTGTCTGTCGGTTTGTATGTTCCTTATGGAAACAAAAACTACTCGACGGATTTTAACGAAACTTGGTACAATTATTCTCCATACTCCTGCGCAGGTTTTTGTATACTTTCCAGCAGAGTAGTAAAGGGGAATTTTGGGAAATTTTGGGAAAACGGGAGAAGTTACTACATTTTTTAAGCTTCCGTCGCGTGTGCAGCCTTAATGGTTAAACTTACATAGAAATCATGTATGACGGAAATATTTTTCATAAAATTATCTAAAAAAAAATCCACAACAGTTTATGTCCATCTTTTACGGTTGACTCACAATAACACGTGTAATTCCTGATAGCTTAGCAGTTCGGAACATTCTCATTGTATTTGTTTACTCTTACGTTTGTAAACCTCTTACTCATACCTAATTTAAATAAGGTAACATTATTACCTATTCAATAAAAAAAGAATCATAGAAATCGGTAGAGAAACACCGAAATTATACATAAAATAAGTCATCGCGCCCGTGACCAAAACCGAATCGTTACTAATTTACTTTTAAAATACTAGATGGCGCCAGTAGTTGCATCCTACAACACGTAATGATTTATTTTTTAGATTGTTATAAATACTTCATAGCGTTTTATTCCAAAATTTGCTATTAAACGGAAAAACTGAACCGTTCATTAAAGCGCATTCAAAATCACCAAACTACACTGTTTAGGGAGTGCTATAAATTTAATAAATTGAAAACATTGCGCTGAATTTCACAAAGCTTGAGCAGTGACTAAAGAAAGAAACCTCAGATATTTAAAAAACAACGATACCCGTGCGAAGCTGGGACGATCCACTAGTAGATAATAAAGAACCTTCTATAATATTTAGTAAACCATTAATCCTAGTTATATAATAAAACATATCATCTCATTTTGTCACTTGGGATATCACCTCGTTTAGGTGGTCAATCTGCGCGTTTAATTTTATTTCATTTTGGTTAAGCTTAAAAAAAAAGTCAAAAAAAGTCAAAAAGTTTATTTTTCAAAATTAAGTTAAAAATTAACATTTTTTGAACGTCAATTTTTTTTAAATTTATCATTAGTCCGTTGCTTCGGAAGGTGTTCGTAAAGAGAAGAAGCAACAAAGAAACTCTTTACATTCACATTTTTTCATTTTTTCAAAACATGGTTTGTACAATTTCAGTTTATTAACATGTTTTTACTTTATAAAAGATTTTCTATGCGACAAAACCAAACGCTAGTTTGACATATTTAAAATAAATTGTCCATCACAAAAACCAATCACATAACGTGAGAAGAAAAATCCTCACCAGACAATTATTCCTAGGAATAACGAGGGAAGATTTATAGCTTTACGGACACGGTCATGTGCGCGTTGGGTCCTTGTCGTTTAAAAAATCTTGAACACTGTAGTAAGACTTCTTTAAAAGCATGGCTTTTATTGCCTTTTTAAAAGATGCCACAGGCAATTCCAATATGTCAGAAGGAAGTTTGTTGAACATTTTCAGGGATAGTCCCATAAAGGAGTTACTTACTTTATTAAGTCTCCACTTCGGTACGTGAAGTTTGTCCTTATTTCGAGTGTTAACAGTATGCCTATCACTAACTTTACTAAATTGGCCTATATTCTTTTTGGCATACATTAAATTCTCAAATATGTATTGGCAAGGGACAGTTAAAATACCAATTTCTTTAAATTTTTCGCGCAACGAATACCTCGACCTCAACATGTAAATAGATCGGATAGCTCGCTTTTGTAAGACGAAAACTTTATGAACATCAGCCGCTTTACCCCATAATAAAATACCGTACGACATAATACTATGAAAATAACTGAAATACACAATGCGAGCTGTTTCTACGTCTGCTATTTCTCTAATCTTACGCACGGCATACGCTGCTGAGCTCAGCCTTTTAGAAAGTGTTAGTATATGGGGTCCCCATTGCAACTTAGAATCGATTATTATCCCTAGGAATTTTGTTTCTTTCACTAATTCTACTTGTTCACTATCAATAACAATATTGTTATCAACTTGCCTAAAATTCGGTAAAGTAAATTTAATACATTTAGTTTTTTTGGCATTTAGAACCAGGTTATTTACAGTAAACCAATGCAATACCAGTGAGATAGCTTTATTTACGTCGTCAAGAGATGTAGAGGATCTCGCTACATTAAATATTAAAGATGTGTCATCTGCAAACATAACTATCTCAGAATACTTTTGTACCATAAATGGTAAATCATTAATGTAAATCAGAAACAGTAATGGGCCAAGTATAGAACCTTGAGGAACGCCCATCTCTATTTCCGATCCTTCCGACGTGGTTCCATTAATATCAACCTTTAAAGTTCTTTTATGAAGATATGATGCCATTAATTTCAGTGCTTGCTCGTCAAAACCGTAATATTTAAGTTTAATCAACGCTATTTCTTTTTTTACACAATCAAAAGCTTTTGTGAGGTCACAAAATATACCTAATGCATCCCGGGAGTTTTCCCATGAATTAAAAATATGTTTCATTAGTGACACTCCTGCATCTACAGTAGACCTACCTTTGGTGAAACCATATTGCTCGTCATGGAATATATTATGATTGTTGAAATATGAAAGCATTTGGTTGGACATGATTTTTTCAAAAACTTTACTGAGAACTGGCAAAATAGAAATAGGCCTATAATTGGTAAAGTCCTGACTATCTCCTGATTTATGTAGTGGGATGAGCCTACTTAACTTCATACAGTCTGGAAATTCTCCTATATCTATACATTTATTAAAAAGTATCGTTAAATGAGGAGCGATTATATTTATTATTCTGTTTATGACGAAAACTGACATTCCTGTTATGTCTTCGGTTTTTTTAAGATTAATAGTTTTAAAATTTTTAATTATATCATTATTGTCAACATACTTGAAAGAAAACTGTGCTGTTGTTTTGGTAACATTTTGTTCCAACAACTCAAGAGCTTTCTGGGGACATGAATTTAATTTCTCTGTTGTCTGAGTGGGGGTATTTATAAAATGATTTTCAAAAATGTCAGCAATTTGTGATTTTGACTGTATCAGTTCATTATCTAATAATAAATTGAGATCATGTGGGGACTTTAGTTTTCCAGTTTCACTGTTAATTATTTTCCAGACAGTCTTACTCTTGTTAGAAGAATTCATAATTTTATGTTTTATGCATCTAGATTTAGCTTCACCACAAACTTTTTTGAAAATTTTTGAATAATTTCTGACATAAATAATAAAATCTTGGTTGAAGTTAAAGGACTTTTCTCTATAAATGTTATATAGGTGATCTCTACTTATTCTAATTCCAGCGGTGGCCCATTCAGCAAAAGAGCATTTTGTATTACACAGTATTACCTTAGTTTTAAAGATTTTGTTGAATTCAGTTTTTAGCTCATTGATGAATGAAAGACAATTCTCTAATGATTCACTGCTTCTCATTGGGGGGCTGATGCTAGACCTAATATTATTTTCAAATAAGCTTAGTTTTTTTTCAGTTATCTGTCTACATACTATTGACTTTTTCTTTTCGATGGTAAATTCTAAATTTATAAATTGACCCTTGTGGTCTGAGGTAATGCAATCAAAAAGGAAGTGACCGGAGTAATCACAATTGCAATAAATATTATCTAAACATGTTGCAGAGGTCGAGGTAATTCGGGTTGGCTCATTAAATACATTTAGAAGATTAAATGATTGAAAAAATGTCAATATTCTCTCCTTTACTAGACCCTCACCCAACAAGTCAACATTGAAATCCCCACAAACTACAACCTCTCTGGAGCTGCGGGAAGCCATCCCCAAAGCATCTTCCATCGCTGCTTCAAAGATGTCATAGTTACCTTTGGGTGGGCGATATACACACAAAATTATATACTTGCTCAATTCAATGCATGAGATTTCTACATGTTGTTCAACAGAGAGTCTACAGATGTCTTTTCTTTCTTTAAATTTAATGTCTACATATAATAGTATCATACTACCCCCACACATTATGGACTCTCTGTTAAAACAACTGCCCACTGTGTAATTCTTTAAACTAAAATTCATTTGTTCTGCTTTTAACCAGTGTTCTGTTAAACAAAGTATTTTGGCATTGTACTTATTAATGAATAACTCTAATTCTAATAGTTTGCAGGAAAGGCTCTGTATGTTCTGATGAACTAGTGAAATGTATGCCTTTTCCTTTGTCTTACTACCTAGTTTAAAGCTAAATTTGCAGATACATTAGTACATGTACTAATAACTGCATCCAAGTCAGATGAAATTGTTATGTTATTCAAATTAATAACATTGTTGTATACAATATTACTAGCTAGTAACATAGCTAGACGTTTTTTAGAATGTTCAGGTACTTTCAAGGTACTTTTAGTCAATAATGGTTTCTTAATATAATTATTTATATTAAAATTAACAATTTTTTGCCTATATCCCAAGGTCAAATTATATAGTAACATATTTAGTTTATAAATCCTAGTATTAACCTTATAGCTAAGATGCTTGGAATATAGGAAGTCACTTATAATTATTTTTCTAACATTTAAATTGACCAATTTGTCAAATGATTTCTTTAAGTCACTTGGATTCACCTTATTACTCGAACCAATTAAAATAACTAAAGTAGTATTGGAGTCATATTGTTCTTTTAAAATGGTATTTATTATTTGAGAGTAACTTGCTCCGGGCATACAAGTATTTAAAATACATTGGTCTAATTCTTTGTTTAAATGATGGCCAATGTTAACACCAAGAGAATCGGAGAAGACTAAAGTCCTCTGAGTCGACACATCTCTATTGTAAGCAAAAGTGGGCTGAACCATATTATTTCTATTTTCAGGAGATACATCATTTATGACAGTACTTACACTTTCACACTTAGTGCAAAAACTAGATAGTGTTTCTACTGTTTTGATATTTTCATTACTTAACTCTATGATTTCTTCTAATCCTACTATGTAGCTTTGCATTTCTAAGTGACTATTATGATAGTTTACTGTAATATCTTGAAGAGATTTTTCTAACTCTATAATTCTATTACTATCATGACTTAGTTTAACTTTGTTACTGTCTAGAGAAAGTTCATAATCACTACATAGTTGTTCTAGCCTATTTAACTTAAACTTCATCTCATGATGTTGACTACACCTAAGTTTATTAAGTTTTTTTACAAGATTTCTTACAGTTCTTTTAAGTTTAAGGTACTTTTTCAACTTTCTGGAACCTTTTATGTTCACAATTGGTAGGGATTTTTCCTCCTTTAATGGAGTAGTTAAGTCTATTGTTGGCATATCAATAATGTTATCATACATTCGCTGCAGAATAATTGAGTTCTCCTCTGTTTTCTT
Source organism: Bedellia somnulentella (assembly GCA_963576735.1). Taxonomy (NCBI): domain Eukaryota; kingdom Metazoa; phylum Arthropoda; class Insecta; order Lepidoptera; family Bedelliidae; genus Bedellia; species Bedellia somnulentella. Next base: position 12,865,244 of record OY755193.1, read on the forward strand.
ACTTCTTAATGAATGTAGTTCTAATTCAGCTCCTGCTAGTTGTGCTTTTAACAATTCTATTTCTTTCAGTGCTACTTCATGAAAATCATAACTGTTTTGGTGCAAACTAACATCTCTTTCCAGGGCCAATCTTTGGGCTATGCTATCTTGCAGCTCTGCATCCAAGTCAACAAGTTGTTTCCTTAAACAAGAATTGGTTTTAATAATATTGTTTATTTCTTGCTCACTATCCTCACGTTCCTCTAACAATTTTATGGTATTTTCTTTAGATTTTTTTAATTCTAAAAGGGTTGAATTTAACTTCTTTTCTAAATTACTAACAGTTTCACTGCGAGTAGGCATTTTAACTATTTTTAAGCTAATGGTACTTGATATTGTAAACTAAGTTTTATTTACTAGATAACTTATTGACTAATTTAAGGTTATATTTTATGATAAGAGTATATCTAGTAAAATATAAGTGGATAAGAAGAAATATACCTCATTTATTCAGTATTTAGTTAAACTGAGGTATTGTTTTAATGTGTGAATTGTGAAATAAAGAAAAAATACTGGCCTGAAAAAACCGTTGAAACAAGCGCAAACCAATACTTTAATATAATCACGAAATAATTATTAAACTTCAATACTCCTTATATAACATATGTTATCCTTAATAAATGGAGTTCTTTTCAGTGAGAATTCTTTCGATATCTATCTTAATTATAATTAAAAATTCTAAAAATTAAATTTTCGACACAAACACTTGTCGATGCCACCATGCATGCTTATAAATAGAGGAGTTAAAATTATTAATTGTAGACTGAATTATATGTATATTATCTTTCATTAGATGGAACAATTCGGATTCACTCTTTTTGCAGGATTCGATCGCTGCATCGTACTTTCTCGCATCATCGGCGTCTAAAGTGCCAAAAAAGAATTTTAAGATCTCGCCACCGAATTCGAGAGATCTTTTAAATCTATGTGTTGAGTTGTCGTTTAATATAATATGGGATAAGGATTGCAATTTAAGATAACTAGCTTGTAATAATATTTCGTTTGGGTTTAAAACGTCTTTACAATTAATTAAATCATGTGATTCTATTTTATTACATAAGTTTTCAGTATTAAGTAATAACTTTTCAATATTGTTGAGATACGGTTCAAGAGAAATTATATCTATGTGAGTAATTATCTTCCAATAATTGTTATAAAAACGTATGTTAGTAATAGGTTCAAAGTATATTCCGGGACTGTGGATAATTGGCGTTATCTTGGAATCTGCATGGCATTTGTAGCACAATGCTCTGTAAATAAATATAATAATTCTTGAGTTATAATGTGGCAGGTTTAATTTGGTTCGTATGGTATTTAACGGATTTACGACCTATCTGTAACGTGACATTATGTTTATTGTGGATTTTAATTATTTTGTAAGGGCCTTTCCAAATAGGAGCTAGGGCTTTACGCTGTTTGTGGTGATGTTTTAGGTAGACCATATCACCTGTTTTATAATTGGTTTCATGCGAACTAATATCGTAATATCGTTTAGATATTTCTTTCTTAGTTAAAATATTTTGGATAGCTTTCTCGCGGCTGAACCGCATTCTATATTGAAGAGCGCGTATGTATTCATCGTATGTAGTGTTATTATTAGTTTCATATAAGGAATTAGGGATCTGGGGTTTATAACCATACAAAAGTTCATAAGGGGTAAACTCAGTTGTACAATGTGGTGTAGTATTATAAGATAAGATAGCTGTAAATAAATAGCAATGCCAGTCGTTTTGGTTTTCGTTTACAAAAGCTTTTAAATATTCTTTCAAGGTAGCATGTGAGCGTTCAAGCGCTCCATTGGTTTGGGGGTGATAGGGAGTAGTAAAAAGAGATTTAATTTTTAATATTTCCATGAGTTGTTTGAATAATTCAGAGGTGAAGCATGTACCTAAATCAGTGAGTATAGTTTTGGGGAATCCGAAAAGAGACATGAAATGAACTAAGTTACGAGCTATCTCGTTACTAGTTGAAGTTACCATGGGGTAGGCAGAGGTGAACTTTGTAAGATCATCCTGTAGGGTTAATATGAACTTAAATTGTTGAAAACCTGCTTCGGGTAAGGGGCCTACTATGTCGAGAGCTAGACGTTCAAATGGTCTAGTGGAAGTAGAGGTTATCTCCATCGGAGCTTTATTGGATAGTCTTAACGGTTTATTTATTTGACATAATTTACACTTCTTTACGTAATCTTCAATGTCGGAACGCATACCTTTCCAATAGTATGCAGCTTTTATTCTATTATACATTCTTTTAGAACCCGGGTGACCCGCAATAACAGAGTCGTGGTTCTCTTTTAAAATTTTAGGTATTTCTACGGGAGTTGGATAAATCATTTGATTTTTGTATATATGGACTTTAAGGTTTGAATCATGGAAAACATGAGATATCATGTTATAAATTTTAATATAAGGTAACTTAGAAAAAGGGTCAGAAAAATCTGAAAGAGCTATATCGGTTAAATCTGTATGGTAAATCTTAATATAGTATCTCTTAATAAAATTAGTAAATTGTAAATATCCTTAAATTTAGTCTCTTCATAATGGTGTACCTTCGTGAATAAAAAATAGTATAATTTTTTCTTATCGCTAATCAATTGTATTGTATAAGGTTCTCGCTCGGAGTGGAGCAATTCTGCTGAGTTACTTAGTTGAGATAATATTTCTTCAGAGTTGGGCATAGAATAGTCGAAGTCTAAAGAGATGGGACAAGCGATTAATTTTAACTTACTTGAATGTAAACTTTCTAAATGTTCTTCTATAATAGTGTTTGGGGTTGGCAGAGATTTAGTAAATTGATCTTTAAAGTATTTTCGTAACAAGAATTAAGTAAATTATTATGATGAATAGCATTAACGGGGCAACGGGATAGTGCATCGGCATTAGAGTTAAGACGGCCTTGTTTGTATACTATTTCGTAGTCGTATTCTTCTAATTTGAGACGCCAACGAATAAGTCGGCTTCCAGGATCCTTAACATTGAAGAGCCAAACTAAAGGGCGATGGTCGGTTACGATTTTAAATTTTCGGCCAAAAAGATAGGGTCGGAAAGTTTTTACGGCGAATATAATCGCAAGAAGTTCTTTTTCTGTGGTGCAGTAATTACCTTCGGGTTTGTTCAAGGTCCGTGAAGCATATGCTATCGGTTTATCTTTGCCTATTTCACCTTGGGATAGCACTGCACCTATGGCATAATTAGAGGCGTCGGTAGTGACGATAAAAGGTTGAGAGAAATCGGGATATTGAAGCAAAGGAGCTGAAGTGAGTTTATCTTTTAAATTTTGGAAGGCATATTCTTGATCTTGAGCCCATATGAATGGAGCATCTTTCTTTAAAAGAGAAGTTAGAGGTTTAGTAATCTTTGAAAAGTCTTGAATGAAGCGTCGATAGTATCCGACGAGACCAAGGAATGATTTTATATTTTTAGTGTCTTGTGGTATAGGAAATTCGGAAACGGCCTTGACTTTTTCGGGATTAGGAGAAACACCTTTATCGGTGATAATATGGCCTAAATACGCGACTTCGCGTCGGAGAAATTCGCACTTGTCGGGCTGCAATTTAAGGTTGAATTTTCGGAGTCTTTCAAAGACGAGTTGAAGTTTAGATATGTGCGAATGGAGGTCGTGGGAGTAGATAATACAGTCATCCAAATAAATATAGCAATGTAGGCCTTGAAGGCCGGAAAGGACGGTATTCATGAGCCTTTGGAAAGTTACAGGAGCGTTTTTCAATCCAAACGGCATCCTGGTAAATTCGTAATGACCGGAGACTTCGGAATTGGTGCTAACGGTGAATCCGGTTTTTTGTGCATCTCCAGGGCACATCTTTAATTGCCAAAATCCGCTCACCAAATCTAGCGTTGTAAAGTACTTGGAGTGTCCCAATTGGTCTAAAATATCTGTAATTAATGGTAAGGGATAACTCTCGGAAACGGTGATATCATTGAGACGGCGGTAGTCGATGACTATCCTCCATTTTTTTTTACCGGAGGCATCTATTTTTTTAGGAACTACCCATATCGGTGCGCTCCAGGGTGAATTAGAGGGTTTTATAATATTTTGGTCAAGCATTTTCCTTATTTGACTATCGACTTCACCTTTATGACAGTCAGGAAATCTATATGATTTGACATGGATTGGAGGTGCGTCTCCAGTATTAATCTTATGTTCTATCGCACTGGTAAATGATAAAGGTTCACCCTCTAGGTGAAATATGTCTGAGTATTGAGAGCAGCATTCCAATAAAGATTGTTTTTCTTCAGAGTTTAGATGAGAACAACGAATAAGTTTTAAAACAGCGTCAGTGCGATTAATTTTAGGGGAATAGGTGCAACTAGTATTATAAATCTTGCAAGAGTCAATAAGTTCAAAAGGTGTTATCTGCACTGCATAGTCTTTGATTTCAATGTTCGAGTTAGTAGTATTCAAAACAGTAATGTTAGCTTTCTTATTAGGTTTGATTGAGACAATGCAATTTGCGACATAAACACCATCGCATAAGGTATGATCTAAGACTAATGCTTCATTGTTTTGACTAAGATCGGGCGAGTAATTTGAGATAGTGCACTCGATAACAGCTTCCGATCGGGCTGGAATAATATATGTAGGTTTCGTATACACTATGGGAATGGAATGTTTGTTTATAGAAAGAGACATGTTAGAATAATCGATGTTTGCTTTAAAGTGGCTGAGAAGATCACTACCTATTATACCATCGTAGTGGTCAAGATTTATGTCATCATTTGTCACATGAAATTTATAATTTAAGCTATCATTATTTAATATTATATCCATTTGGAATGTCCCTAAAGTGGTAATGAGGTTATCAGAGGTAGTAATACCTTTTATTCTTATAATTTCTCTAGAAAATTGGGGATTAATTTCTAAACTCGACCTTTTTACGAGGGTGATGGTAGAGCCAGTGTCTATTAGAAAACATAAAGGTTTCGTACTGAAACTAGAATTCAAATAAGTATGTGGTAAAGAGACCTTTTTATTATAATTAATATTTGTTTCGTATATAGGTAAATTTTCGTCATGTGAATGGTTTTGTAAATTTATATTTTGCTTAAGAGTGGGCAGAGAAATAGTATTTTTGTCATAAGTTATAGAATGCAGTGGATTTCCTTCCATGGGAATTATAGAACTCGTTGGAGAATCACAAGGTGAATGTAGTATAAGACTCCTATCGTGAGGAGATTTAGAACTCGTGAGGGAATCACGAGGTGAATTTAGTAAAAGACTCCTATCGTGAGGAGATGCAGAACTCGTGAGGGAATCACGAGGTGGATTTAGTAAAAGACTCCTATAGTGAGGAGATGTAGAACTCGTGAGGGAATCACGAGGTGGATTTAGTAAAGGACTCCTATCGTGAGGAGATGTAAAACTCGTGAGGGAATCACGAGGTGGATTTAGTAAAGATTTAGTAGAGGTAGTAGTGCCATTTAAAACTGGCGATTCCAATCGGCACTTAATCGGAATCATTCGCTGTTTAAATTAATTGAGTTAATTTCGGTAGTCAACTCGTTAATGTTAGCTGTAGAATTACTGGAATTATTATTAAGTGATTGGTTATTACGTTGACTATTATTGTATTTTAATTTACGGCATTCTTGAATAATGTGACCTTTGTTCTTACAATAGTTACAGATTTTATTTGGATTAAATTTAGAGTTAAAATTATTGGTATTATTATTATTATGTGAATTAGGAGTTAAGCTAGAGTTATTTGAGTTTGGGCTCACATGGAATGTTGGTTGGAAATTATTTCGGTTAACTGGGGAGTTTCTTTTATTTCGGAAACATTCTGAAGAGCTATGACCTGGTTTATTGCATGTCGAACAGGTTCTGGGTGAGCGATTTGAATACCTGGATAAATTATATAATTTTTCCTCATCAATCGCTTGCTGTATTGCTTCATTTAGCGATGACGGGTTTCTACACCTTACTATGTTACTAATTGATGGATTTAAACCTAATAAAAATGTATTTAATGCCAAATCTTCCATGGCCGCTACTCGGCCTGGGAGTTCTAATTCATTTGAACAGCTATAGTGGATGTCGGATAAGATTCTCGTTAGTATCGACTCTAACCTTAGCGAATATTTAGTGACATCTTCAGAAGATAACTGCCTACAATTTTGAAGGTCTACTAATAGATGGGTGGAATGTTTCTTTTCTCCAAATGTATTTTTTAAGAATGTTTTTATTTCGTTCCAAGTGTCAAAGCTTTTTAAGCTACACGCAACTTGTGCTTTGCCTTCTAATTGGGATATGATGAATTTACATAAGACATTCTGTTGGTACAAAAACTACAAAATACACCCTAAAGTTTATTAAAGGAAAAACACCAATATTCTCACAACACGAAACAAAGTACTGATTTCTTAAGTTGATAGGCGCTAAAGCCAAGATGCGCGTCTCGCGAGGTCCAGAATCTAACTGACTGAAATAATGAATTAATTTAAAACAATAACTATTACTCAAAGAAATGCTGACTTTCAATAATAGACTAAGGAAAATTACTAGTGTGACTGAGATGCTGATTGAGCTCTAAGTACATAGAAATAAGGGTTATAACAGTACCCACGTTTTGCATGGACAGTGTACTCACGTGATAGGGGGCAGGCCTATCGCCGTTTTGTACGAATACACTGTCACATGACTAAGTACAACTCAGCCATGTGGGTTTCCTCACGATGTTTTCCCTCACCGTTAACAACCATGATAAATTAACCACACATATGTCTTTAGAAAAGACAAATTGGTGTAGGCCCAACCCAGGATTTGAACACTAGTCGTTTGCACGATAACCGAGTGTTCAACCCACTGGGCTATCACGGTTGAGTGGGGAAAAGATGGTAAAATAAAGGTTGTTGGTGATGTGTCTCCAGCCGCATCGCCCAATAATCCCTTTGAAACCCCAATACCGTTAGTCGCCTCTTACGTACACCCACCGGAAGAAATGGTGTAGTGCTATTCTAAGCCGACATTACACAGCTTTATAATACATAGATAATGTATTGTATCGCTTGTATCACCTAACAATATCCCAAAACAAACCTATTATAAAGCCGATTAAGACTCATTGCGATATAAGAAAGAGGAAAGGAAATAGAGATTCTATTGTGTATTAATATATCAATTCATAATGCTGTTATTAAATTCTACATTAGTAATTTTTCTCCGCGGCCGATTAGTAATGATCCGATACAAATATAGTCTCATTTGTGGCAGTCATGTTAGAGCGCACACTACTGCGGACTCACTCGCACATAGCAGCGTCTCACTCATATCCTATATCGCGGAGTGTAAATGTTTTTCGAGTTGAGCATAGATACAAATTATAAGTTGGTACACAGCAGGGTGTATTGGCCAGTATATCTTTGCTGTTTCCACAGTCTTATTTGGATTAATAATGATTTAGTTCATTATTATCAGTGCATTACTTTTTGCTCAGTGGTTATTTGCCTAGCAGAATAATAAATAGAACTAAAACAAAATTACATAATTATGTATGCATAATTTGTTTCTTACACGAAAACCTCATTATTACTAATCAATTAAGCAAACAAAAATTCTCGACACCAGGGGGACTCGAACCTACGACCACGCTCGTCAACTGAGCTATGGTATCGAGTGACCACTCGCGCGAAAATATGTATTTGCTTGTTTCTTTACACCTTTTTTACTGCTCTTGGCGCCATCTATTGCCGAATCGTTACAACATACATACATACATATATATTCTCACGCCATTAGTTCTCATTGGGGTAGGCAGAGACTATCGATCGCCACTTCGTACGATCCTGACAAACCTCTCTAGCTTCGTTTATATCCATCAATCTTTTCATACATGCTCTTTTATTCTTCATACTTCGGACGCCTGCCTTTTTGAGCACACTCTCAATTTGGTCCAAGTGTGTTCTCCGTGGTCGTCCTCTACTAACATTACCATCCACACTAGCTCTATAGATCCCTTTTACCAATTTTCTATCATCCATCCTCTCTATGTGCCCAAACCATCTCAACATTACTTTTTCTATCTTTCTTACAATATCATCTTTCACACCACACTTTTCACGAATAACACTATTTCTCACTCAGTCACATAATCTAATCTGTTATCTCTAATCACATAATCTAATTTGTCGTTACAACTCTGCAAACAAAATTACTTGGACTTTAAAAATAACATAAATATTTTATCAATTATGCATATTAGATTAAATAAGGTTAACTAAGGCTTTTAAGATTTTACATACAAGTAAAAAAAGTACCCTCACAATCTTTTTCCCTTCATGTGCCCCCCCCCTTTTTTTTCCAATTCCTTTTGTTTTTGTTCAGGGTCCAGGCTGGCACGGGTCCAGTGGGGTCCACACTCACATGACAAACACACGCATAACTGATTTGGAAATACTGGAAAGACGGTACCCCGTCTTGGTGGATCGGTTTGACTTGAGACATGGATCGGGCGGGGATGGTATGTATATGTTTTTATAGTTATTTTATTTTTTATTTGTTGGACCCAAAAATACATAACATAACTAACTAATAAATGAAGTTTTATTTGGTTACATTTATAATACATAACATAACATAACATAAAGGTTCACGCCGAATATCCCCGAAGGGGTTGGCAGAGGTACTAATACTTCTGAACATCACGTGACTTTGTCACTTGGTGTTCAGACTACCCACGTTTTGCATGGACAGTGTACTCACGTGATAGGGGGCAGGCCTATCGCCGTTTTGTACGAATACACTGTCACATGACTAAGTACAACTCAGCCATGTGGGTTTCCTCACGATGTTTTCCCTCACCGTTAACAACCATGATAAATTAACCACACATATGACTTTAGAAAAGACAAATTGGTGTAGGCCCGACCCTGGATTGGAACTCACGCCCTTCTGTTTTCAGGCGGGTGTTCTATCCACTGGACTATCATGTCGTCCACTATGATGTATCATTTATAATACATACATACATATACTCACGGCTATAAATACCTAAAAGGGGTAGCCAGAGCTAAAGAATTAATAATTCCTCAGCCACTTTTGGCAAGTTGATTGGGGACATTATGGTAATATAAAGGTTGTTGGTGATGGGTCTCCAACCCCATCGTCCAAAAATCTCTTAAAAGCGCCAACACCGTTAGTCGCCTCTTACGTACACCTACCGGAAGAAATGGGGTAGTGCTATTCTAAGCTGACACTACACAGCACCTAATTAATAATATTTTTTGTTGCTTAATATATTAATATAATATATTCTCCCAGGTCGTTGGCGCGGTGGTGATGGTGTGATCCGTGAATTAATATTTAGAAGAACTGTACGTCTGTCTGTCCTCACTGAGAGAAGAGCTTTCCAGCCGTACGGGATGAATGGTGAGATTATATCTATATCATGTTATTAGTTACCATTGGGGTAGGCAGAGACTATCCATCGACACTTTGTTATCCTGGCAAACCTCTCTAGTTTCGTTTACATCCAACAATCTTTTCATACATGCTCTTTTATTCTCCGTACTTCGGACGCCAGCCTGTTTGAGCACACTCTCAATTTGGTCCAAGTGTGTTCTCCGCGGTCGTCCTCTACTAACATTACCATCCACACTAGCTCTATAGATCCCTTTTACCAATTTTCTATCATCCATCCTCTCTATGTGCCCAAAACCTCTTAACATCCTCCTTATCTATATTTTTTACAATATCATCATTGACACCAAAACTTAGGGTAGGCAGAGGCTATCGATCGTGAACTTATATTTAAAAGAACTGTACGTATGTCTGTTCTCACTAAGAGAAGAGCTTTCCAGCCGTACGGGATGTGTATTATAAATGTAAAAGTTTAGATGTTTGTGTGTTTGAGGTGAAATGGCTCCTCAAGTACACAATGTATATGAATGAAATTTTGGCAGAATGCTAAATAATGACCCATATTATAACATAGGATACTTTTTATACCGGAAAATTTTTACCAATAAAATATTCACACCTGATTTAACTAAGAGTACCGGAAAAAACGCCTTAAGCTTTGTCATAAGCAAATTTGACAGTACGAAGTTTGTCGGGTCAGCTAGTCCATATTTAAGTTTCCGTTGGGGTAGGCAGAGAATATCAATCGTACATACATACATATACTCACGGCTATAAATCCCTAAAAGAGGTAGCCAGAGCTGAGAAATTAGAAATTCCTCAGCCACTTTTGGAAGTTGAATGGGGAAAAGATGGTAGACTAAAGGTTGTTGGTGATGGGTCTCCAACTGCATCGCCCAAAAATCCCTTACCCACCAGTAGAAATGGGGTAGTGCTATTCTAAGCCGACACTACACATCTTTGTCAATCAATCAATCGTGAACTAATATTTAGAAGAACTGTCCGGCTGTCTGTTCTTAATTAACAAGAATTAGAGATGCTAGAATGAAGATCATAAACGGTCATGAACAGCATGATTTTAAAAGTTTTATACAAGTCCACTAACAATTATTATCATTATTGTATTATGAAGTATTATGGCCAAATTGAAATTAAAACAACCAAGCAACCGTGATAGCCCAGTGGGTAGAACACTCGGTTATCGTGCAAACGACTAGTGTTCAAATCCTGGTTCGGGCCTACACCAATTTGTCTTTTCTAAAGACATGTGTGTGGTTAATTTATCATGGTTGTTAACGGTGAGGGAAAACATCGTGAGGAAACCCACATGGCTGAGTTGTACTTAGTCATGTGACAGTGTATTCGTACAAAACGGCGATAGGCCTGCCCCCTATCACGTGAGTACACTGTCCATGCAAAACGTGGGTACTCTGAACACCAGGTGACAAAGTCACGTGATGTTCAGAAGTATTAGTACCTCTGCCAACCCCTTCGGGGATATTCGGTTTGAACGTTTATGTTATGTTATGAAATTAAAACTAAAGGGAAATGTTGAAAGGGAATAATTTAAGGGGCTCTGATTTCATGTTGTTCGAGAGTTAATGAGTGTGACATAGACTGTAATGTAAACAGATTGTGATTTTAGGAAAAACAGGTTTCCTTTTACTTTCTTAGACTCAGGAATTACTTTGAATGCAGTTGTTACTTTTAATATTTGTAATCAATGTACATACATACATATACTCACGGCTGTAAATCCCTAGAAGGGGTTGCCAGAGCCAAGGAATTAGAAATTCCTCAGCCACTTTTGGAAAGTTAAGTGGGGAAAAGATGGTAAAATAAGGGTTGTTGGTGATGGGTCTCCAACCGCATCGCCCAAAAATCCCTCAAAAGCCCCAATACCATTAGTCGTCTGTTACGTACACCCACCGGAAGAAATAGGGTAGTGCTTTTCTAAGCCGACACTACACAGCAAATAATCAATGTCTCACAAAGTATTTGAACTATATTTAAACCAGCATATAATTTGTTGCATGCCGCGTTGCATTAATTTAGTTTTATATTTTATATTCAAGCGATAAAAGGTGTAAACATTTCTGTTAATTCTCTTGAAGCGAATCATATATGAGCCAACTTCATACACTTTTTTAATTCTCGCCGTTTGTAGACATACATATACTCACGCCATTAGTTCCCATTGGGATAGGCAAAGACTATCGATCGCCACTTCGTACGATCCTGACAAACCTCTCTAGCTTTGTTTACATCCATCAATCTTTTCATGCATGCTCTTTTATTCTTCATACTTCGGACGCCAGCCTTTTTGAGCACACTCTCAATTTGGTCCCAGTGTGTCCTCCGTGGTCGTCTTCTACTAACATTACCATCCACACTAGCCCTTTTACCAATTGTCTATCATCCATCCTCTCTATGTGCCCAAACCATCTCAACATTCCTTGTTCTATATTTCTTACAATATCATCTTTCACACCACACTTTTCACGAATAACACTCGGTCAAATAATCTTACATTACAAATTTTTCTGAGGGACCTCATCTCTACTGCATTCACCCTGCTCTCATGCTTCTTCTGCCAGACCCAACATTCATCATTAAATGCCTCTTGTAGGCTGACGATCAAGTGCTACTTGCATCATCGGCAGAAGAGTTGCAAGAGATGATGAATATTGCATGTGAGACTTTTGTAAGAAAGGGAATGAGGGTGAATGTGGATAAGACCAAAACGATGGTTTTTGAGAGACAGGAAGATGTGACAGAATGCGTGATTGCGATTGATGGTAAGGATGTGGTACAGGTGAAGGAGTTTGTATATCTGGGAAGTTTGTTTACAAGGGGTGGAAAATGTGATGAAGATATTGAAAGAAGAGTAAAAAAGGGTAATGCGGTAAATGGAGCAATGAATAGCCTAATGACCTGTCAATCGGTGTCTGAAAAGGCCCGAATGGCTGTGCATGATGCTGTTCTTGTTCCTACGCTTATGTATGGAAGCGAATGTTTGTAGACATTGTATAAAATTATATATAATGAGCGAAGTTGTTAAAAATATAACTGTTACTGATGAATATGATTAAAATTCTAGTTATTTTCTATTGTTTTTCTTTATATTTTATTAGGTGGTGAACCCGGCGCAAGAGGAGTAAATTTAATTCGTCGTGTGGATGGACGACTCATCAATTTGGGAGGGAAGACCTCGATCGAAGCTGAACCAGGGGTAAGCAGAGACACTCACTATTGTAGTACAAACATACATATACTCACTGCTATAAATCCCTAGAAGGGTAGCTAGAGCTAAGAATTTAGAAATTTCTCAGCCACTTTTGAAAAGATGAGTAGGGAGAATATGGAAAAATAAAGGTTGTTGGTGATGGGTCTCCAACCGCATCTCCGAAAAATCCTTTAAAAGCCCCAATACCTTTAGTCGCCTCTTACGTACAGCCACCGGAAGAAATGGGGGTAGTGTTATTATAAGCCGACACTACACAGCTGTATATTATTGTAGTATATGATGATTATATGTATAGATATTTTCAGTGACTAAATTTTATCACAAGCAATTCTATTGGATTGAATCAGACATTACTTTGAGAATATATTTTAGTTAGTATAGTAAGTATTATACTAAGGATATGAATTGTATAAGCCATTCTTGTGAAAGCGTGAAAGAAAAAGCTTATATGTTAATATGATAGTAGCCGCAATGTAAATTGTGTCGTTTTGCCATATCTTTCCCTATTTCTATCTCGCTCACACTTCGCACTCTCAGAACGAAAGAGGCTCAAGTCCAAAAATAATGATATTGAGTTACAATCATAGAGAGGCATAAAAAAGTGTGCTCTATCCGATGATTAGTAAAACGAAGGCACTTATTGTTAAAAAAACAGAATAGCGAATTTTCTGTCCCAATAACAATAAGCGCCTTTGTTTTAGAACATACTTTTTTATGCCTCTCTATGGTTGCTACGTAATATCACTATTTTTTACTTGAGCCTCCTTCGTTCTGAGAGTACGCCTTGTCGATGCGCTATATGTCCCTTTTCTCTATTTCTTTGCCTCCTTTTCCTATAACACCGTTTGTAACGCGCCTACTATTTTTGAATTTGTTTGCTGATCCTTAAAAATCCGATATTACTCAGCCACTTTTTTATTTGAATGGGGAAAGATAGTAAAATTGATGGATGGAATTTCTAGCTATATTGTCTATCAACTACTTACAACCCCGTATAAGTAAGACCTGGGAAGATAAATGATAGTGCTAGTCTGAGCCGACGCTTCAATACATTGTGGGAACAGCAAAGATATACTGGCCAGTACACCCTGCTGTGTACCAACTTATAATTTGTATTTATGCTTAATTCGAAAAACATTTACACACCGCGATGTTGGATATGAGTGAGACGCTGCTATGTGCGAGTGAGTCCGCTGTAGTGTGCGCTCTAACAGTACTCCCACAACATTAATGTTTTTTTTTTCCAGGACAAGTACATAATGATGTCCCCGGGCGGAGGCGGATACGGTCACGTGACATCCGATGACGTAATTCCGGAAACCAATACATCTTTCCCCGAGTTCGTGGGTAGAGGAGGAATACACGAGTATAAGGCTGCCCAGGAGTCTGTTTGAGTTTTAAAGCATTATATAGGATGTTTGGTAGAAGGTTGGGCATATAAAATTGGCAGATAGGAGGGGATATCTGCTACTAGTTTAAAGATATTAAAATTAATTCGGACCAACACTTTTGGAGATATATTTTATATATTTTTTTTATTATATACACAGGTTTTAATACACATAATTTTATGCAACCCTCATCCTATCGAAACCAATAAAAAAGATATTGTAATGAACCTAAAAAAATACACTTACCATCTTTTTTAAAGGAAAAAACCAAGTTTTTTTTTCAAGAATGTGGTTAATTAGGTTCTCTCACTAGTATATTGTTTAAGTGTTACAAATAAATAAATTATATACATACATACATATACTCACGGCTATAAATCCCTAGAAGGATCCCTGGTAGCCAGAGCTAAGGAACTAGAAATTCCTCAGCCTCTTTTGAATAATCCCTTAAAAAGCCCCAATACCGTTAGTCGCCTCTTACGTACACCCACCGGAAGAAACGGGGTAGTGCTATTATAAGCCGACACTACACAGCAAATAAATTATATAGTACAAGTTGATTCACTTTTATCAGATCACTTATATTATACAAAAATACTAAGATAATAAGTACACATGTGTTATTTGAATTGTTATATTTAATTTAAAAAATTATAGAATTGTTATATTTACATACATACATATACTCACGGCTGTAAATCCCTTAACGGGGTAGCCAGAGCTTTGGAATAAGAAATTCTTCAGCCACTTTTGGAAGTTGATTGGGGAAAAGATGGTAATAATAAATGTTTTTGGTGACGGGTCTCCAATCACATCGCCCAAAAATTACTTAAAAAGTCCCTATACCCTTAGTCGCCTCTTACGATCACCCACGGGTAGAAATGGGGTAGTGTTATTCTAAGCCGACACTACACGGCAAATAAATCATTTATACTAAATAATGAACTTATTCGTGTCTTTTTACCACATACATGATTTTATTACGAAGCATAATTAATAATGTAAGGTTACAGTATTTATAAGCTTTGATTTAATTGCTAGCGCGCAGACAGTTGCAGGACTTAGTGACTCTGCACAAAGTTATAAATGGTTTGATGAGCACATCCATCCTCGAGTGCATCTGTTTCAATGTCCCACAACGAACGCTTAGGAATTCTCGGCCATTTTTAGTTCCCATAATGAAAACAAATATCACCGCCAACAACCCTGTCCATAGAATGTGCCAGTTGTATAACTCTTTGTGTGCTAGCCAAGAAGATGTCGATAGCGCCCCTGACGTCTATCACAATTCGCTATGTAATTTCCGCAAAAAATGCTTAAATTTATGTGTTTCACTATAATTATATCTTCTCTTCTGTTCTGTTATGTTAAATTAATTTATTATTTTTATTTTAGTCATTTAATTATGTTGTCTTATTTTTTATTATTTCTGTCATTTATTTTCTCATAGAAAATAATTTCATGTACTGTTCATTACGTTATCTTTTCACATTATTTCATAATTATGTACAATGTTATAGATTTTAAATATTACTTTATTAAATTTATCAAAATCTCACAAAGCAAGTCATGCTGTGTACACAGTTAAGGTGCTTTTACTGAAAATTTATGTTTTTTGAAAAGCCATTAAGTATATTAATGTAATTGTACTGTTTGTGTGCCTTAAGTTAAATAAATAAATAAATAAATAATTATATTAATTTTAATAACAAGTGAAATGATATATTTTTATAGTATTTTATTTAGTCCTAATGGCCATAATCATGAGTAGAAGAAGATTTATTATTATATTTCATGGAAAAATATATACTTGAATTATAAGTTTGATAGACCTGTTATGTAATTAATATTATTAAAAACTTACATTAATACAAAATAATTTAGTTATTCTTAAATTGTTCAGAAGTCGTTATTATCATGAATAATCAGATGTAATGTGTTTAATCGTACAAAATGATTTATATTGTTGTATTTTTAATAAAATTTTAACGTACTAAAATGTCTTTTTGTAACTTGCACCCAAAAACCGCGGTTAACTCAAGTTTTCGACCTCAAGTAACTTTCTATTCAATATTGCACAGATTAATAGCAAGCTGACTTTTAAAATATTAACCTGAAAGCTTTCTTCTAGAATTTAGAATTTCATTGAAATTTGGTTGCGGAACCAATAAATCAGTTCATAATGGCTCACTATAAAGGGCCAGCTTCTGAAGCTGGCAGAGCCATGCATCTCATGATGAAGCGGGAAAAGGCTTAGCAGGAAATAGAATTCCGTAAGAAAAAGATCGAGGAAGACCTGAAAATCGACAACATTGAGAATAAATTCGCGACCCATTATGATGCTGTGGAACAGCAGTTAAAGAGTTCTACAATTGGTCTAGTGACCCTAGATGAGATGAAAGCCAAGCAAGAACACATTGTTAGAGAAAGAGAAAAAAAGTATAGTAGATTATTAATATGTTCTCGTTTATGAATTAAGAAAAAAAACATTGACCTTTGGTTCAACAAAAGGTAAAGTAATGATGATGAGTAAAAATATTTCACATCGGTTTTGTTTCCTTAGTGGGACAGACTAGTAATAAAGAAATGCATGGGTTCTAATCACGAATCGGGCCTACAAGATTAGGTGTGTTATTTCCAAGGTTATTCATACATACATACATACATACATATACTCACGGCTATAATTCCCTAGAAGGGGTAGCCAGAGCCAAGGAATTATAAATTCCTCAGCCACTTTTGAAAGTTGAGTGGGGAAAAGGCGGTAAAAAAAAAGTTTTTGGTGATGGGTCTCCAACCGCATCGCCCAAAAATCCAATAAAAAGCCCCGATACCCTTAGTCGCCTCTTACGACACCCGTGGGTAGAAAGGGGTAGCGACATTCTAAGCCGGCACTACACGGCAAATGTTATGTGCCATTTATTCAGGGAAAACATCGAGAATAAACTTACATGGCTAAGGTATACTAGGTTACATGATTCATATTTTATTGACAGTTCATTCGTTTAGAGCGGAGCCTACACGTTTCTCACCATGTGAAAAAACTACAAGTAAATGGTCGGTAGTCCAAACATCTGATTACACTTTGTAACGCGAGAAATTTTGAAGTATTCGTAACTCTGCCACCCTTTTTGGGGATATGCGGTAGAGTAACGATTATATATTAATGCACGGATGACACATTTAGTTCGTAGTGTAAAAAATTGTAATATATTTTTTAACAAATTGTTACTGACTTCACAGCTAAGTATTTGACGGAAACCAAATTTTTCATACAAAATTTTATAATCAATAGGATCTCCCAAGTACTATATGGAAGAATTAAGAGGAGCTGCAGGAATCGACCTTCTTTTGACGGTATACAAATCTCTCTGCCAGTCAGTAATGTCATACTGTATCTTGGCCTGGGGCGGAGCAGCGAAAACAGCTATGCTTGAAGCAGAGAGATTCCAAAGATCCGTCTTGAAAGTCACTTTAAACAAACCATTCCGGCATCCCACAAAACTGCTATATCAGGAAGCTAAAGTGCTTTCTGTGCGTCAACTTTTTATATTACGTGCATCACTCATCTACCACACCATATACCGAAGGTCGAATGAACCAGGCAAGTTGCTTCCATCTCGTGTTCAATCTATACCCCGACCTAGAATAAAATCTGTATGAAAAAGTCAACAAAATAATAAAAAAGAATAATCAAGGCAATTTTAAGAAATCATTAGCTATCTTCTTACCTTAGACTATGAAGAGACTGAGAATCTTCTAAAAATAACAAAATGAATTAACGAGTGACCTAACACAAAACCACAAAACTGACGCACAAACACACACACACATACACCTACTCATTCATTATATTATTAACCTTATCTTAAATTATAAAAAATGAATTTATTATTGTACCTAAAAATATATATAATATCATATTATGAATGAATCACTATTGATTAATAAGTTACCGTGATAGCCCAGTGGGTAGAACACTCGGTTATCGTGCAAACGACTAGTGTTCAAATCCTGGGTCGGGCCTACACCAATTTGTCTTTTCTAAAGACATATGTGTGGTTAATTTATCATGGTTGTTAACGGTGAGGGAAAACATCGTGAGGAAACCCACATGGCTGAGTTGTACTTAGTCATGTGACAGTGTATTCGTACAAAACGGCGATAGGCCTGCCCCCTATCACGTGAGTACACTGTCCATGCAAAACGTGGGTACTCTGAACACCAGGTGACAAAGACACGTGATGTTCAGAAGTATTAGTACCTCTGCCAACCCCTTCGGGGATATTCGGCGTGAACGTTTATGCTCATTATTTATGCTTATTATTATGAATATTAAGTTCTTATTAATTGATTGAATTAATTATATTGTCATTGTATCCGAGATCTTTTTTGTATAATTTATTAGGCTGCCCGCGATACAGGTCTAACCTAGTGCGGGGGCCACAGATATAATAATAACTGTAATGTACTGTTTTTGGAAATAAATGAATTTTAATTTGAAGCAATCATGAAGCAATATAAGAAAAAAAACCCACTTTTGAAATTGATTGATCACTGACGGAATAGTCGCGTAACATAAATACAATCGAGTTAAGTTCCTCCTTTGGATTTGATTTGGCCGACAATTTGACAATTTCATAGTTTTATCTTATTTCCTGATAATCATAAACATATATTAACGCCATTAGCTCCCACTAGGGTAGGTAGAGACTATCGATCGCCACTTCGTACGATCCTAGCACATCTCTGAAGCTTTGTAAGCATCCATCAATCTTTTCATACATGCAATTTTATTCTTCATACTTCAGACGCCTGCCTTTTGAGCACACTCTCAATTTGGTCCAAGTGTGTTCTCCGTGATCTTCCTCTTCTAAAATTACCTTCCACATTGGCTTTTTAAAAAGTAAAAAATATAAACTGCAAAAAGTAATGAACAATAATCGCGGACCAACAGACATACATACAGGTCAAACACAGAACCTCCTTTCTTTTTTTGGTCGGTTAAGGCACTAAAACCTTCTCCTAAATGTAACGAATACTGTTCTGAAAACCGCATCCAAATAGCTTAAGCCAAACTCGAGATAATCGCGGACAATTATACATACATACATACATACATACAAACAATCGAACTGAGAACCTCCTTTTTTGAAGTCGGTTAAAAACAACTAGTACGAATGTCAAAAAAAAGGTTTGGGGCACTCTGTGCTCACTCTTTAGTATTTTAAAATAACTTTTATTAGTTAGTCTAAAAGAGATTGATAAATGTAGAGTAGACGAAGCACGAGAGGTTTGCCAGAATCGTCCAAAGTGGCAATCCATAGTCTCGGAACTAATGGCGTGAAGTGACGTTTATGTATTTTAATAATAGTAAAATGGACAGTCTTTGTTTACTCCTTTGGTCGACTCTATTGAGGATAGATGACGAGATATTCATCAACTCAAAGACTCAAACTTTAACGCCGTATATCTCCAAAGGGGCTGGCAGAGGTACCAATTCTACTAAACATCACGTGACATTGTCACCTGGTCTTCAGAGTACTCAAGTTTCCCTAGGACAGTGTACTCACGTGATAGGCGGCAGGCCTATTGCTCTTTTGTACGAATACACGGGTTTAATCACGATGTTCTTCCTCACCGTTAACAACCATCATTAATTAACCACACATACGACTTAAGGAAAGACAAATTGGTGTAGGCCCGACCCGGGATTTGAACTCACGCCTCATGTATGTATATTTCTGAATCCTACATGGAATATATTTATTAGCCAAAAAAAAGTAGTTTTATAATTTTCCACTTTATAAACTGCAGTCACTGCAGTAGCAAAACGCAGAAAAATGACAGATACATACATTCAGTCAGTCAGTTGTCATCTCAATCAGCTGACTTACCACCACTGTCAAACGATTTTTAGGTTATGTTGTTAGATAGTTTAAAAATTGTTAATTTTAATTTCAAAAAGTATTTTCTTACATAACGAATATATCGACTCATATATAAAAATATGAGACAACGTCCAATTTACACGATGTAGGTTAAGTATATTTCAATTCATTGCCACCATATCTATTTATATTTTGACTTTGTAGGACAAATTAACGTTCAAAGGTGAAGGTCCTTATTTTACGAAATGTTTTGAGTTTATTTGATAAAAGTAAAGTTAAATAAAACCATATATATAATGGACGAGTTCAAGAGTAAAGCTGGAGAAAAGTTTGATGCATTACATGTGAGTATAAACATTTTTTTGATTGAATAACACGTCCGTTGATCTTATGTTTTGGAAAACGAACCACAAATATTTATATACCGTCGCAGCACATACCATTCATTGCAAAAAAGAGTCCCAGTACTGGTTTAAGTCAAAATTTAAATAAGAGATATACAAATATTGCTGTTATAAGTTCCACTGAAAAATTTAATGTAAAAATGTTGCCTTTTTATTTGTTGTAAACAAAGTTTTCCACATAACAGTAACATAAATTGAAGATATCTACAAACAACACTTTGGGTGCCTCAAAAATACTAACCCGCCAGTATAATCTAAACATCTATTATAAATAATGTTACAAGTAATCAAATATGCTAAACATTTAATAGTATCAATAACTCATAATGTTTAAAAACTTTAGAAATTTCACCTGACTTTGTTTGCATATTATGATTTTGTTAATTAAGTTTTCAATACTACCAACTGCTTGTTAAAAGTTGCTTACAGAATTCCCAAGATAAGCAATTTATCCTTAATTGAAAGCATTGGGGTGATGTTATTAATCAATAAAAAAAATAGTTTATCCTTATTTGTTTAAAACTATGTGAATTAACTATTGAACATTGTTAGATTTTATATCCAGATATTTCCCAATTTATTTTATATTTTATTTGTATTTTTGGTAGATACACCCATAGCTAAATACCAAAGGAATAGGTACTAAGAGCTTGAAATCAAATGGTAGTAAATGTTGAAATAAAAAATCACTGTCATAAGTACTTTACAAAACAAGCACTTAAAAAGTGACAAACCAATATTCAGAAATATATAAAATTGGGCTATTCTATACAGCCGTGATAGCCCAGTGGGTAGAACACTCGGTTAACGTGCAAGCGACTAGTGTTCAAATCCCGGGTCGGGGCCTACACCAATTTGTCTTTTCTAAAGACATATGTGTGGTTAATTTATCATGGTTGTTAACGGTGAGGGAAAACATCGTGAGGAAACCCACATGGCTGAGTTGTACTTAGTCATGTGACAGTGTATTCGTACAAAACGGCGATAGGCCTGCCCCCTATCATGTGAGTACACTGTCCATGCAAAACGTGGGTACTCTAAACACCAGGTGACAAAGTCACGTGATGTTCAGAAGTATTAGTACCTCTGCCAACCCCTTCGGGGATATGCGGCGTGAATGTTTATTATGCTTATGGGCTATTCTAATGCGCAACAGTAACACACATTACTAAACAAACAGACATTAATAGTAATCTATTAGTAATGACTATCATAATTGGGAGAGACATATACAATGTTTAAGAAATCTATCTCTGTCCTTGTCTATTTCATGAGATTAAAAGAGACCACAATAGTTCAAAAACTTTGAATGAGTTAACTGTATTACTAGTCAGTAATAAAGTTTGATAAAAAGTTGACATTTTGTTTTTCATGTTGAGTAAACAGAAAATGAAAGGTGGCAAATGGAAAAGAAGATTTTCACCATTTCTTTTAAAAGAGTTTAAAAATCGTCAGTCACTTATTGAGTTGTATGTATGTGGTTTTTTTCATATTTTGTTTAGTACATAATTACAAAAATATTTGTATTAAAATACCTAAAAACATATAAACAGACAGGGTGGAACCCCGATTGAAACTAACTTACCTAGCACCGTGTCTAGGTGTAATAGTCAAGAGATAAATTGTTTTGTTTTGATCTGTACTTATATAACTCTTTTGGTAATATCTTAAATCAGTGTTTATTTTTTCGATAAAGAGACCATACATTCAAGTGTTATTTACCAATTAAGTGTTTTTTTTTTGTATATTGTTTGAATGGTACAAAAGCCTATTATTTCTGAACTTACATATTTTTGTACCTAAATGCTCCATATTTAGTATGACAAGTTGTATTACTTTGTTTCTTATAACTTTTCTGCCCTGTCAGTTTATTGTTTTTAGGGGGTCTGAGAATATTACAAAAATAATAATTAAAATGTAGAATGTAATTTATTTTGGTTGAAACAAGTTACTCAATAGTTACAAATATGTGGAAAATAGATAAACTACTGTCACTGTTATTACCTGCTTAATTATAATCCCAGCTTTAATTCCCAGAAAGGTGATGCCAGAGCTTCAGAATTAATGTCACGGGTGTCGTAAGAGGCGACTTAGGGTATTGGGGCTTTTTATTGGATTTTTGGGCGATGCGGTTGGAGGCCCATCACCAAAAGCTTTTATTTTACCGCCTTTTCCCCACTCAACTTCCAAATGTGGTTAAGGAATTTATAATTCCTTGGTTCTGGCTACCCCTTCTAGGGAATTATAGCTGTGAGTATATGTATGTATGTATGTATGTCACATAAGAACATTTGATATTCCCTAGATGTTTATTTTACTTTTATATCCATGAGTACAGTGTATACTTATTGAGTATATATATATATATATATATTATCAAAATAGGCCTACATTAGGTCTGAAACAGATTATTTTTGAAAATGCAAAAATAATTATTCATTATTAAAATTTGACAGAGAGTGCAATCATATACACATATTTTTTATTTAAATCTCTTCATCCTTTAACATCAACCTTTATACCTTAATGGGAAAAGCACTGACCCATATACAAAAAGGCTTAACAGGGATTCAACTCTTAGATCTGGATTAAATCTCCACCACTGTATTGTCTCCAGTCATTTGTGTTGTTCAATTATCAAGGTGAGAGAAAACTTTGTTTTCACATGGCTGTGTTAAATTGAGTTATTTTGTACAAAGCGGCGATATGTTTCCTTAACACGTTATTACACTTGTAAAAGAAAGAGTTTTTTTATCCTCTTAAACCAACAGACTTACTTTATATTTGAATTTAATTTGAATGTTATTTATAACTAAGTAGTTCAACTTCAAAATCATATATTAAATTAAAATCAAAATCATAATCTAATTTATTTATATTTTTTTTAGGAAGTAGCGAAATCAGCGGCTGGTACCGGAAAGAATAAAGTGGAGAATGTCTATCATAGTACTGCCGATGCTTTAAAAAGGGTAATTTATTACACTTCTTTACATCATCATAACCACCACCTTCTCAACCATTAGATGTCCAGAGATTTTCTGAATATTGGCCTCTCTAATATCGCAAATCAAATCATTCTATTAGATGTGTGTGATATACATACAAAGTTATTAACATACATACATACATAGATACATATACTCACGGCTTTAAATCCCTTAACGGGGTAGCCAGAGCTTTGGAATGATAAATTCCTCAGCCACTTTTGGAAGTTGATTGGGGAAAAGATGGTAATAGTAAATATACCCTATACCCTAAGTCGCCTCTTGGGGTAGTGTTATTCTAAGCCGACACTACACGGCTGCAAAGTTATTAACAATAAAATAAAACAAACACATTAAGTGAAGTTAAATTTCAGGAAGCAAATTAGCTTCGAAAGTAAATTGTGATTTTTTTCCTCAAAAACGTTTTCCACTACGTTTACTATAGCTTTCAAATCTGAATTTTCAGTTTCGCGGCTCGTTCCATGAAGTTTGGAACCATGAGCTCATAGTTGAATGCAGAGATAAAATCGCCTCATTCTTCAAGGAAACTATTAAACGAATTAAGGAGGGCGCCCCCCCTCTGTCGCCTGTGTTGCTTTATGAGGAACTTAAGACACTGTTGAAGGATAGAGGTAATTTAATTGGTTTTAATTAACTAGCATTTCGTATCGGCTTAGATAAATCACGACCCCATTTTTCCGCCGATGTTAGGAGGTGACTAAGGTTATTGGGGCCTTTTAAGAGATTTTATTGCGGTTTGGTGGGAAACCCATCACCACCTTTATTTTACAATGATTTCCTCTCTCAACTTCCAAAAATAGCTGAGGATTTATTAAATTTGAAGCTCTAGGGATTTATAGGGGTGAGTATGTATGTATGTTATTAAGTTATATTTTATGTTTTCTAAATCAGTTTGCCAGTGTTTTGTTCTACTCAAAATTGTTTGTTTCAAATTAGTATTTACAATGTATTTGTACGAGTATGCATTTTTCTTTCCCACAATAACTTACAAAAGTAAAGATTATAATACCACCTTCTTTCACTTTAAAATTGGTCTAAAACACACTCGTTGTTATTTAAATATTTCAGTACTTAAAACACTTTTTATATTAATTTTTAGTAAGGCGCCGCAGCCTAATGATATTCGACAGCAGGTTTGCTTTAGGGGCGGTGACGGCTGTGCAAGTACTGAAGGCGGGGCGGGCGGGATTCTTACACTTAAATACTCGCCGAAATAACGAACTCTTTTTATCTTCAGTATGGTCTAAATAACACCTTTTTAAATACTTTAGTATGGCGCCGCAGCCTGATGATATTCGGCAGCGGGTTCGCGGTGGGGGCGGTGACGGCTGTGCTAGTGCTGAAGGCGGGGCGGGCGGGGGCGGCCGGGCCCAGACACCGCGCCATCCTGACCTGCTCGGACCAGGGGGTGGTGGTGGTGGATGATGCTGTTGCGAGTGGTAAGGATTTCATAAGTTTTTGAATTTAATTTAATAACATTGGTATAGGGCTGACTTGGGATTTGAACATCATGAACAAAACCCACATGGCTAAGTTGTACTTGTAAAAAACGGCGATAGGTCGGCCTTCTATCACGTGAGTGCATAGTCCAAACTAAATGTGGCTACTTTGGATACCAAGTGACAATAATTTGACGCGATTTTCGCAATTGTCAATATCTCTGCCCTCTCTTTAGATGAAAAAAACGGACCCTGTGGTGTTTGCCTACTTATGCGGGTTTTAATGAAGATTTTTTCGGCCTACCCAACTAATAAAAAAAGAGAGTTTGAGCACTTCTTTTCCACCATTTCTTCAGGTTTGGGAAGAAATTGTAGTCGCTTGGAGCCAAATCTGGAGAATAGGGCGGATGAGGGAGCAATTCATAGCCCAATTCATGGATTTTTGCCATGGCAACTGCACATGTGTGCACCCTTGCATTGTCTTGGTGGAAAATAACTTTTTTCTTGGCCAAATGAGGTCGGTTTTTTTTCAAATCGTCATTGAATCGGTCCAATAAGTATAAGGCAATTAGGCATTATATTCCCCATTGATTGTTCTTCCCTTTTGTAGGTAGTCAATGTGGATTATCCCGCGTGCATCCCAAAAAACAGTTGCCATAACTTTATTGGCTGACAACCTGGGCCTTCTTTGGCGCCGATTCACCCTTAGAAACCCACTGTTTTGACTGTTGTTTGGTCTCTGGTGTGTTGTGATGGATACATGTTTCGTCCACGGTTACAAAACGGCGCAAAAACTCCTCCACATTGCGATTAAACAACGCCAAACCTTCCTGTGAAGTTGTTACACGATTGCGTTTGTGGTAGACTGTGAGCAAACGCGGCACCTATCTTGCGGAAAGCTTGCTCATGCCCAAGTGATTATTCAAAATTGAAACCGCTGAGCCATTCGGGATCCCTACGGCTTCCACAATCTCTCGCAATTTTAATCTCCGGTCGGCCAACACCATATCGTGTTTTTTTTTTTCAATTGTTTCGGGTGTAGAGACCTCAACTGGGCGTCCAGGACGTTCGGCATCTTCAGTGATTGTACGGCCACAACGAAATTCAGTAAACTACTTTTTTAACATTGAAATCGATGGTGCAGAGTCCCCATAGTATTTATCAAGCTTAGCCTTGGTCTCGGTAATGGTTTTTTTTCGCAAGGAATAATGCTTAATAAGCACATGAAATTGACTTTTTTCCATTTTCTACTCAAATTTGTGAGTAGTCTGATAAAAATAGCTGTCAAATACAAACTAACGGACGCAGCAAGTTAAAATTTAGACAGGAGTCAACTGACAAATGCCTGTTCACAGGAGCAATGTTGTTGTTTCAGTAAAGAGGTCAGAAATTCTAAAAGTCACGTACTTATTGACCCGCCCTCGTATCTTTTAGAATTAGAATCTACTAACCATAGATGAAGAAGCGACATGATAGTTCAGTGGGTAGAACACCCGCCCGAAAACAGAAGGGCTTGAGTTCCAATCCTGAGTCGGGCCTACACCAATTTGTCTTTTCTAAAGTCATATGTGGGGTTAATTTATCATGGTTGTTAACGGTGAGGGAAAACATCGTGAGGAAACCCACATGGCTGAGTTGTACGTAGCCATGTGACAGTGTATTCTTACAAAACGGCGATAGGCCTGCCCCCTATCACGTGAGTACACTGCCTAAGCAAAACTTGGGTACCTTCTCTGGACACTAGATGGCGCTGCCATGTGAGTTCAGAAGTATTGGTACCTCTGCCAACCCCTTTGGGGATAAACGGCGTGAACGTTTATGTTATGTTAACCATAGATCTTATTAGATTTTTTAATTGTATTAATATTTTTGTCTTTGTCCCCAGGAGCGGGCACTGGCGAGGTTCTAATCCGGGTACAATCGTTCAGCGTGTGCCCGCTAGACCGCCACGTGTTGCGCGGGTACGCGGGTACATTGCGGGCACTAGTCAGGAGGACCTCTCTAACTGTGGGCAGGGGATTCGCGGGTATTATTTTTTTTCTTTTAACCGACTAGAACAGTTATAATTGTAATTTAAAAAATCCTTTTGATAAGTCATTTCTCCAATAACCCAAGACTTCAAGATCCTTTCGCAATATGTAGTATTATCGCTGTCAAAACAGTGAGAACCCAAACATATTGATAAATAACAATCTTGTTACGTGTTACACAACCGACGGTCTCAAAATATATGTTATCAGTTTTTTTACCGACCTTTCTACCGCTAGACCACGGGGGCAGTTACAAAATTAAAAAGTATATGAGTGCGTAGATATATAGATAGATATTTTAAGTATTATGAGTATGAAAAAGTTTACTAACGGTTACAAATCTGAAAAAGGGGTAACCAGAGCTACAGTATTAGACATTGTACAATCGCCTTTAGAAAATTATGTGAGGAAAATTTTGTTTAATAAAAGTAAAAGCGAAGTAAAAGACAATTATTTTCTAATCTTAGTGATATAAAGTACAAAAAAATAATAAAAGTTCCTTACTTTATTTCATAAATCATCTTAGCTTCTTATTTTACTGTCATATATGAAACTCTAACTCTATTGCTAAGAAACAGTATTAATCTGGAACCTTAAAATATTATGTTTCTAGTCTAGTTAAACCAAAATTGTGTTCCTCGGCTTCAACTATACGAAACTCACATACATACATACATATATTCACGGCCATAAATCCCAAAAACAGGGTAGCCAGAGCTTCAGAGCTAGAAACTCCTCAGTATGGTTTTCGAATTCTTGTCATATTTTATATCTCGACGCTCGAGAGTTATTGACCGCCATTTCTCGAGTTTCTCGAGGCAAAATATTTTTGTACATATAACATGTATAGTATAATTTAAAATTTGAAATAAAAAATCAATTTAGAAAACAACAACAATATTTACTCCTAATATTAACTTTACGCAGTCTCTTAAATTATTCACAGTATTTTTTTTGATATTCATGATATAATCTTAATTATTGATCTGAATATCCAAAAAATCTTAATTAAGGAAAGAAATTTTTTTCCTGGAAGGTCCCGGGTTCGAGTGCTAATAATTCCCACATGAACTTTCCATGAACAAGACTTTACTTAGGATTTATAAATCATATTGTTTTACTAGAGGTATAATTTGGTCAGTCGACTTCTCGAGGTATTTTTTCTCGTCTCGACTCGGCGTGGATTTCCCGAGCGAAATTTGGATTTGGAGCGAAAACCCTAATCCTTAGCCACATTTGAAAGTTGATAGGGTTCAAGATGGTAGAAATAAAGTATCGTTGGTGATGGGTCTCCAACCGCATCGCATAACTTTAGTCGCCTATTACGACACCCGTGGGGGTAGGGGTAATGACATTCTAATATAGTGATATTCTAAACCGACACAACGTAACATTAATAAATAAAGAATAAATAAAGGAAAGAAAAATTTCGACTCAGGCGGAAAGAAATTTTTCTTTCCTTTATTTATTCTTTATTTATTAGTAATAATCCCCACATGAGGTTTTCATGAACAAAAAGATTCAAACAACGTAACATTATTTCCATGAAAAATCACTCATAAAATAAAATAATATCAATGAAACCGAATGTAATGTATAGATCTATTATATTATCATTATGGAACTCTCCTCCATTTTGCTTTGTTTATGTTCATCATTTTGTTTTGTGTTGTTCGTGTCTTTTATTTATTTTTTCTTTTTCATCCTTTTAATTTTAATAATACTTTTTTTTTATATATTGTAACATATAATACTTCGATTAAAGCGCCTATTCAATTATATTATATAATTAAATTGGTTTCCCAGGGTACAGGATAAGCCTAGTTTGGGAACCCCTGGAATTTGTGAAAGCAGTTTTTTTTTTTAAAAATACTTTTTACTTTTACTTTTTTTAGGAAAGGTGTATTGCTCCTTGATAGATTTAGAGAAGGCGTATGATAGGGTGGTAAGGAAGTATTTGTGGGAGGAGTAAATGTGGATAAAACCAAAACCATGGTTTTCGAGAGAGAGAAGAATATGACTGAATGCGTGATTGAGATCAATGGTAAGAAAGTGGAACAAGTGAAAGAGTTCGTATATCTGGGAAGTTTGTTTACTAGGGATGGAAAGTGTGATGAAGACATTGAAAGAAGAGTAAAAAAGGGTAATGCGGTAAATGGAGCACTGGATATGTCTAGTCAATCGGTGTCCGAGAAGGCCCGAATGGCTGTGCATGATGCTGTCCTCGTTCCTACGCTTATGTATGGCAGTGAATGTTGGGTGTGGCAGAAAAAGCATGAAATTAGAGTAAATGCAGTAGAAATGAGATCCCTCAGAAAAGTTTGTAATTTAAGGTTATGTGATCGTGTGAGGAATGATGTGATTCGTGAAAGGTGTGGTGTAAAAGATGATATTGTAAGAATGAAGAAAAAGGAATGTTGAGATGGTTTGGGCACATAGAGAGGATGGATGACAGTAAAGTGGTGAAAGAGATATATAGAGCCAATGTGGAAGGTAATGTTAGTAGAGGACGACCTCGGAGGACACATTTAGATCAAATAGAAAATGTGCTCAAAAAGGCAGGTGTCCGAAGTACAAAGAATAAAAGAGCATGTATGAAAAGATTGATGGATGTGAATGAAGCTAGAGAGGTTTGCCAGGATCGTATAAAGTGGCGATCGATAGTCTCTGCCTACCCCAATGGGAACTAACGGTGTGAGAATATGTATGTATGTATGTGTTTTTTTAGGAGTGGTGCTAGACGTAGGGTACGGCGTAGAAGACCTAGAATTAGGAGACGAGGTTTGGGGCTGCGTCAGCGAATGGGCGGGAGGGGCCGCCAGCGAACTGCTCACATTGAGGAGGTAGGCAGACTTTGTGCTTTACACCTTAGTTAGACTAATTAATCTCTAGACCGGTAATTGGAAATAGTGTGATCTCAGTGTTTTTAAATTTTATGATATTGGATTGAATCAGGCGTGACTTTGCGGAAATCCATAGCATGTACAGTGCATGTTGCATGAAGACTGCAGGTATTTAGCGGAATTAAGCGAATATACTTATTAATATTAGTAATTTCATGATAACTAGCCCGTGTATGGTTTTATTGAAATTGTATTTTCATTTTCATCCAATTATTATTTATATGAGTTGGTAGGTTGGGGACCATAAGTGATTGATACATGAAAAATAGGTTAGCTCAAGATGTTTGCTTCCAACGTAAAGCAGCGAATCACTGTGTGTGAAGGGTCCTATTAGGGATGTAAATAATAATCAAATAAAAGAGTGGACTGGTTTATTCAGACACGGTGTAAACTAATTATTATTACTTAATAGTTTTAATGCTGACTAAAAATCTGTTTTGTGAGGTAATAATTAGTATCTTTGTTCTTAATTTTTTAATCTAATTTTAGACCTATTTAAATGATACCTTTTTCATTTAGAGTATTTTAATATATTTTTTTTTATTACTCTTTGCCCTACCATTTCTAAATTCCTCCTTTGTTCTCCCAGCACGCGAGTAAGCAAGCGTCCATTCAACCTGGCGGCGGACCTGGCCGCGTCGCTGCCGTGGACGGGCGGCAACGTGCTGGCCGCGCTAGATGCGCTGCGATATACACACGATAATGTTGCCAATAAGAGGTACGGACTTCAAACACTGCAATTATTTTATTTTATTAAGATATTTAGCAGCACAATGGAAAGCAAGCATCCATTCAACCTGGCAGCGGATCTGGCCGCGTCGCTGCCGAGGACTGGAGCCAACGTGCTAAAAGTAAAAAAAAAAACAAAATTACGTTAGAAACTAAAAATTCTTGAACGTAATTTTTTTTAATGGTATTATAAGTCAGTTGCTTCGGAAGGTGTTCGTAAAGAGAAGAAGCAACAACTCTTTACATTCATATTTTTTCTAAATATGGTTCGTACAATTTCAGCTTATAAACATGTTTTTACTTTATAAAAGTTTTTCTAAGCGACCAAACCAAATGCTAGTTTGACATAATAAAAATAAACTGCCCATCACAAAAAACCAATCACTTACCGTAAAAAGAAAAATCCTCACCAGACAATTATTCCTAGGAATAACGAGGGAAGATTTATAGCTAAAGATAAAGATAAAAAAAGATAAAAAATATTTATTTCAAAATAAAAAGAATTGTTCTCTATTTTTTGAACGTCACAAACTTACGTATAAGTTAAATCTTACTCTACTGACTCTACTTCGGATTCGGAAGGTGTATTGTTGCGAGAAGAACCCGTAAGAAACTCAGCAACACACATCTTTTCTTAGTCAAATTACAATATTGGTGTATGTCTGGAAATATCCTGAATAGAGCCCTGGTGACACCAAGCAGTTTCATCTATCATATAATCATTTAAACTGTAATAAGCTTTTAAATGAAGACTGCGTTTTATAATTACTTTGAATTTCTTTTCTGTTAGATTCAAAATGTCATCAGGTATTTTATTATAAAATTTTACACATAACCCCATAAAAGATGTATTTATTTTTGACAATCTGTACTTTTGAATTGAAATTTTATTATTATCTCTAAGACTTCTAGTATGTCTGTCACAGTTTTTGGAAAATGCTTTCAAATTTTTTCTCACATACATGATGTTTTCATAAATATATTGACATGGCAGTGTCATTATATTTATGGTTTTAAACAATTCTCTAAGGGAATCTCGTGAACCTAAATTATAAATAGCTCTTATTGCTCTTTTCTGTAAAATGAATATTGACCCAACATCAGCAGCTCTGCCCCAGAGTAAAATGCCATAAGACATGATGCTATGAAAATAACTATAGTAAACTAAACGAGCGGTCTGTACATCAGTTAAATGTCCTATCTTTCTAACGGCATAGGCAGCACTGCTTAGCCTGCCAGCTAGCGCGCTAATGTGGGGTCCCCATTGGAGCTTTGAGTCCAGATGTATCCCTAAGAAAACTGCGCTATCCGTAAATGGTAATTTTTCATTATTTAATGTAATTTCATTATCAACACTTTTAACATTTGGTAATGCAAATTTAATACATTTGGTTTTTTTGGCATTTAGTACAAGATTATTTGAAGCAAGCCATGTTTGAATTTGGGAAACTGCATTATTTACATCGTCAATATTTTCCGAATTCCTTTTAACGTCAAAAATTAAAGAAGTATCATCAGCAAATAATACTATTTCAGACCTTTTCTCGACCATGAACGGCAAATCATTAATATATACTAGAAACAAAAATGGGCCTAATATAGATCCCTGTGGAACACCCATTTTTACATGAGTTCCAGATGATTTTATTTTATCGATTTGCACTTTTTGTATTCGATCTGAGAAGTAGGACTTTATTAATTTAAGTGCGTCACCTTCGATGCCATAATGTCCCAATTTTATGAATAAAATATTATGATCCGCACAATCAAAACCCTTTGTAAGATCGCAGAACAAACCGATTGCATCATTCTTAAGTTCCCACGAACCAAAAATATGTTTAATTAGGGCAACGCCTGCGTCAGTGGTAGAGCGGCCTTTCGTGAAACCAAATTGTTTAGGGTGAAACAAATTGTTGGAACTAAAATGCAAGAGCAGTTGATTAAGCATAAGTTTTTCAAATATTTTACTCATAACCGGTAGTATAGATATAGGCCTATAACCTTCAGGATTATTTTTATCACCTCCAGATTTTAGTAAAGGTACAATTTTACTATGTTTCATGAGATCTGGGAAGATACCATTACTTATACATTCATTAAATATTTTCGCTAAATAAGGAGCTATTATTACAATAAAATTATGGCATACTTTTACTGACATACCCCAGATATCCTCAGAATTTTTCAATTTCAGTGATTTAAACACTTTAATGATATCTTCGGGACTGACAACTTTAAAATTAAATATAGATTTACAAATTGCAACGTTTTGTTGCAACAGCTCTTGAGCTAACGTAGCAGATGAATTTAAGTGTTCAGTGGTCTTAAAAGGTATATCAGCAAAATATTTTTCAAAAATACAAGCAATTACATCATTTGAAGTAGTCAAACCTCGATCAGACCGAATACAAAAGTCCTGATCACATGATTTGCTTTTGCCAGTTTGAGTGTTGATAATGTTCCAAACGGTTTTTACTTTATTATCAGATGTTTTAATACGTTGGCTCAAGTATCTTGCTTTAGCCTCCTTACAAACTTTATTAAACATTTTTGAGTATTTTTTTACATATTCTATAAATTCATCATTATGTGAGAACGCTTTTTGATCGTATAAATCAAATAGTATTTCTCTAGATTTATATATGCCTGGTGTTGCCCACTCACTAAATTTAAATTTATTACATATAGTTACATCTTTAATAGTAAATATTTTATTAAATTCGTCTATCAGTACTTTAAAGAAAGTATTATAACTATTATTTGGATTTTTATTTATTGAAGAAGTGGGCAGCTTATAACTGATTAAGTTTATATATTTTTCAACTTTGAAAGCAGTGACACTCCTTTTTTTAACTATAATTTTTCGGTCTGGTGCCTTATGTGGAAAGCTTACAAAAAGACCACTGTGATCAGATTTTAGTTTATTTATTACAGATTTACTTATGAATTCAGCATTTGTAAATACATTATCTAAACATGTTTTGGTTCTAGTAGGTTACAAGAATAAATTTTCTAAATTAAACGATTGGAATAAACTCATCAACCGTGTTTTCTGAGTACTATCTTTTAAGAGATCTATATTGAAGTCTCCACAAATAATTAATTGTTTTTTACTCTTGAAAATTTTAGTTAATACATCTTCCATTACACTTTCAAATCTTTCATAATTTTGACTATAGGGGGCTCGATATACGCTTACTATAAAGTAGTTTAGTAACTCTATGCAGGATATCTCCACGACTTGCTCAACGCTCAGTTTTACAATATCCTCACGATTTTTACATTTAATACTATTTTTTATAAATATAGCGGAGCCACCACAGGCTTTAGAATTGCGGCAGTAGCTACTAGCTAAGTTGTAATTTTGAAAACCAAATATGAGCTCGCAATTCTTAAGCCAGTGTTCTGAGACACAGAAACAATCAATTTGATATCTTTCTAAAAACAATTCAATTTCTAATTCTTTACAAGAAAACCCCTGAGTATTTTGAAATACTAATTTAAATTGTGGGTCTCCTTGTAAAGCACGGTTTTTAAATATTTTGCCAGAAGAACCTCCTTCCTTGTTTACAATGTTAATATTAATTGAAGGTGACGGCTTAAGGATGACAGGAGGCTCTTCTATTGTCTCACTTAAAAGTTTAAATTATGGTTTCCACCATCACATATTGTAAGTAAGTTTTCCCTTATATTAAATAAGGGAGGGTTCGATATATGATATGCTAATAATTTAGCAATGGTACGTTTTTTATTTAAGGGTATGTATATAGTACCCGATCGTTGTCTTGAATAAGGTATGAACTTATTCACGTCCAGAGTAAAGAAAACGTCGCTTTGACGGCTGGTCATATTAAATATAAAATTATTCAACATATGAATATCATTATTATGCTTACTCATATAATTATATATATATGGTAAGGTACAAAACATATGAATATCATTATTATGCTTACTCATATAATTATATATATATGGTAAGGTACAAAATATAAACTTACATTTATATTTCTTTTGTATCTCTAAAAGCTGGCTAATGCCTTTCTTCAATATTTTTTTATTTAATCCTATACTACTACCGAATAATATAACAATTGTAGTATACTCGTCATATTCACCCAAAGTAACTTTATCGATAATATAATTAAAGGGAGCACCAGTATAACAATAGTTTGTTACTGTCTGATGTATGTGATCATTTAATATTTCTCCGAAACGTAACCCCATACCATCGGAAAATATTATAGTTTTGCGAACCGGGGTGGTAGTGGTAGGGATGGATTGTTCTTTGTCTGATTGTAACGGCGGAGACATAAAGTTACAAGATTTTTCAGACAATTTATGACAATCCGTCTCTTTTTCTATTAGGTTACTTATATTCATATACCTTTTTTTTACCTCTTCCTGACTAGCAATCATATTTTTTAGTTGGCTATTTAAACTATCGATTTTTTGAATGAAATTTATTTTTTTGTAGGTTTTATTAATGTTTCTAATACTATTTTTAATATTTATCAGATTTTTCGTTGAGCTATATATGCGTTTATTAACTAATTTATATTTCTTTATTTGCCTATGACTTAATGATTTTTGATTCGCGATAGAATTCAAAGAAGATATTGACTCCACTTCAAGTTCTGCGCATAAAGAAAGTGCGTGAGAGTCTTCATTTATATCTTTAAGTCTATGAAACTCTGATAATTGAGCGTGTGCCTCTGCCAACTGCTCATTAAGGATATAAATTCGCTCTACGGCTATTTCATGTTTAGCGCACTGATCTTCATGAGATTTAATTATTAGCTGTTGTTTTTCCAGCTCTGATTGACACATATCATAAGATTGCCGAAGTAACTCCACTTTCTCAACGAGAGTACTATTTTTTGATTTTAAATTACGAATAGTGATACAGTTTTCGTCACGTTCTTCTAAAAGCCTATTTTTTAAATCCTCCGCATCACTAAATTCTCTTTTGAGTTTTTCATACTTTTGTTCAGCAGCCATCCTACGAGTTGTTATTGATTCCATTCTACGATATAAGTCTTTGTTTATGAAACTAAAATATAAATACCGTAAAAAAAATCTATAGCGAACTAATAACTTAGATAGCTAAATAATAAATGTTTCAATTATTCAAACAAGCTCCGAAATAGCTATTCAATAATACACTTACTTATACAGGCAAGTACCTAAGCGACACAATAAATGATATAATTACTATAACTAGACTATATATAACGACTATGACGACTATAACTAGATTACTGCTTAACGAATGTGCTAAGTGATAAACGCGATAAACTTTTTCTGTATCTTAATATTACAAAGTTACAACATAACAAATAAATAAACGCAACAAAAACACCAACAAAAAGAAAAAAAGAAAATTAATACGGTAATGGAACCCGTGTTTTATTATTAAGTTTGCAGATAGAAAGTCTCTCGAACTAAGAACTTAGTAGTTGCGATCAATGACCTCGATAGAGTTGTGATGTTTTTGATTGACAACTATGTAATTTTATTGAATTGGCAGGTAATCAAATGTGAATTAAGTACATAAGATACTTAGCTGGTTTACTCCGCCAATGAACTGGTTACTGGATGCGTTTTTTCTAACATATGATGTATGTTTTTGTCCGTTAAACCGTCACAATTTTCAATCACTAATATTATCACTATCACTCGATATATTCCTAGGATAACACTTGTGTATATGAATCACGCTACAACTAACACGTGAAAGGCTTTTTCTATTCGTTTTTATGCGTATTACAAATAAAAACCGAAAATACAACTGAGAGAACACAAATGTGATGTTATCGATCTACCCCCGGTTCGCAAGCTGTATGGACATAGTCATGTGCGCGTTGGGTCCTTGTCGTTTCAAAAATCTTGAACACTAGTAAGATTTCTTTGAAAGCATTGCTTTTATTGCCTTTTTAAAAGATGCCACAGGCAATTTCAATATGTTAGAATGAAGTTTGTTGAATATTTGGAGGAATAGTCCCATAAAAGAGTTACTTACTTTATTAAGTTTCCACTTCGGTACGTTAAGTTTGTCCTTATTTCGAGTGTTAACAGTACGCAGTATGTACAGTCGCCATCAGATATATCGGAGCGGCCGAGGTACTCAAATATATCTGAGCAGCAATAAATTTCAATAAATTCTTTACGGTAAATAAGGTCAAAAAGCTCTGAACATCCAATTCGCCACAAATATATGAGCAGCGGATTTTCAATTAAATCGAAACACCCAAATAGACAATAATATCTGAAAGCACAACTCGTCAAAGTTATCTGCTCAGACAGGGTGATCATAAATATCTGATCATTTAAGGAAAATATACCTTAAAGCACTATGAATACAGTTTAAAATTCTTAATCGTACTACGCTAGAACACATTTTCTACACAACCACCATTTGGTTTTATCAGTGTCAAAACTAAAAAGAGTCTTCTGCTGGGAGGTATGCCCCACTGGTTGTACGGTCCCAACTAGTTGTACGGTTAGTTAGTATATTATTAGAAAAATCCCCACTCCCCACTGACCAACTCCATTTTTTGACAGAAACAGGTAAGTACATGGTGTTAATAGAGGAATGGGTTTGTAGTTGTATAATTTTCACCGGTACAAAAACATCAAGAGGTAAAATAACTTAGAATTTTTGAAACATGTATGCCATTTTTTACATTGTATGTACCAGGGTAGCATAAATATAAATGCAGCTTTAATAAAATGAAAGGATAAACTAGTTTTTGCAAAATTGTACTTTTTCCTGCTGTTTTCTGTAACGTATTATACGTATTCATATATATAATTATAACGTAATATATAGCATTATATTAAATGAGGACAATAAATCTAAAGGCTTAATAAATAAAATGGAAAAAAAAGAACATGAATTCTTGATAAAAATAAACACAAGTTAGGATTTGAACCCTGACGCAACGGATTTCAATTATGATTTCTCTTCACTAAACCGCTAGGCCATGGTGACTGACACGAAAGTGGATGAAATATTGCAAAGCATTCGTACTTATTTTAATTTGGCAGCTTTTATATTACCATAGATACAGAAGCACATGGATTAGCAGTGTTGGGGACGACCCAAACAATAAGTAATGCTGAATATAAAAGCTGAGGGATGTTAGCTAGGGTTGGTGACTGTAAAGAGCTATAAATAACCAAACCCGTTGAGTGATGATTTAACACTGATTTATTTATTCTACCAATATTCGAATGATTGCGACACAGCGTAATGCAAGAAATGCTAAAATTAAAACATATGTATTTTAAATTATAAATTAAATGTACTTGTGTGCGTTAGCTTGTACATCTTGCCAACCCAAAAAAGGAAGGAAAAAGGCAGCTTTGTTACAAATATCAATATGACAATTTCAATAATATGTAATTTAAGGCTAAAGTTATGGTATTATCAATTATAGAAACAATATTAAATTAAATTTGATGCTTATTAGTAAATTTATTTTCACGTAGCTGTCCATACTTTTTTTAAATTTTATTATTAAGAAGAGTCAATAGATACGCTAAATGTAATTGTCCCCGATGGGCTCAACTATTTCACTGAGAGAATCACTTGGAATGGGGACCGACACTGACCGCGGGGGTTTGGGAGGTACTGTGCCTCTATTTACACTTAATATGCCCATGCTCAATGATTCACGCAATTCACTACACTGTGTTGTCACGTGGCGCGCGGCGTTGTCGGCGAACGCGGCGCGGGGGGCGGCGGCGTGCGTCGCGGGGCGCACCGGGCCCTCCCGCCCGGCCGAGGAAGTTAACTGCATACTGCGCCGTCTCCTCGCTCGAAGACAGGCTGCTATAATTCCCATTACCACCAGTACCGCAAGCATGCCATACATGATGGAAAACTGATGAATGTCATGAACGCTGAGCTCAGACGCTGACTGTTGTTTTAGATTTTTGATCTCATTGATAATGTGACGATACGTCTGTTGGTGGTTTTCAGTCGTAAAGTTGAAGCTGGCTCCAGGTGTCTTGATGACGCTGTTTAAAATAGATATCTCTGGGGCTTCGATCGATGGCTGAATAGTTACTTTTCGTAGAAAGTTCTTCTGAGAGTGAATCGTAAACATATCACTCTTAATTGTACAACCTTGACCTATATCAAGAAGGCCGGTACCCGATAAGGATGTCATAGATATATCAGCTGAGCAAAATGACCGAATATCACATTTGTTGCAACACGAATATAGATAGGAATTCGGTCGGTGCAACTTGATCCATCTGTTTACACAAGGTGCATGCTCGTATAAACAGGGTGATATAAATTTGCTTGAATTTATTAAAGTAATATTACATATATTTTGCTGTAGATCTAAAGCATAGGTGGGTTTATCAAGATTACATAGTAGTTTTTCTTCTGATACATGGAGACAAGCTTGTAAATCGTAATTTGATAAAAAGATTACTGCGTCCTTGCGTAGGTTAAAAGCTATGTAAGGGTAGGTAGGTATGGTAAGGTAGGAATTTCCATTTTTGTTTTGTGGGACGCTAATTATTCTATCGAGCTCGTATATCTCATTGCTTACTAATGGTACTTTTATTTCGATTATAAGGTATTTTTTATATACCTTTGCGAACACTTTTAGTAATTTGTATATGTCTCTTATGTTACCAGTTTCGGACGGTATTTTTAGATCGCCCTGCAGATGGCCAGATATGAAATTGATTTGCTCTTCCAGTTGTTCGCTTGTTATGAGACGTGCATCGATTCTGCCGTGACTGATGTCTGTCACCGTGTCTATGAGTGACGTTTGCATGCGTCTCAGGTTCTCGAGGATAATGGTTGCAGATAAAGCTGATGACGTAATATAAAGACTGTTTTCTACATCAGATCTTATTCTATTCATGTCTGCTGATATGCTGTGTAAATGTTCGTTGATCAGAGAAAATTGTTTATTCATTATCTGCTCGTTGCGCTGTATGATGTTTAATTCGGCTTCAACCACTACTGTTTGGTTTATTATTAGATTTTTAAGATGATTTTCATTGTATGCTATTTTGTCGATATCTTTAGCGTATTGTTGGGCGAAGTTGTCATCTAGTACCCCAAATAAATAGTTAGCTGCACTGCCAATGCCATTTACTAAACCTCTTTTTTGTCTTTTGTTCTTGGAGCTATGCAATAGTTGGTTATAGTGCTCAATTTCAGTTAGCTCGTGTGTTAGCTGGTTAGTTATCTGCTGGTATTGAGTATTAGATTTCTTTGTCATGCCTTTCAGATGTCTCACGTAAGTCTCCATGTCAGTGATTGCTTGCCAGTAGCTAGTGAGATTGTAGTATACTACTAGCTTCCATTCATCTCGAATGTATTGTACGTTTGATATTTTGTCAAAATATAGTGTCTTCGAATCGTTTAATGATATGGTACTGAAGTTAGAGACGTTTTGCTGTACAGTGGAAGGTATAATCATTGAAAATAGTAAAAGAACAACGGTGAAAAAGTTTTTAAATGTTTTACGCTTGCTTCCCTGTGCACCTTTGTTAGAGTTTATAGGCGGTGAAGTTTTCTGATTGGTATCATCTATTTCTGTCGATTCAATCGGTAACAGTATGAGCTTCGTTACTGGTCGCTTGATGATTTTTGATTCAGTTTTGACAGATACCACCCTAACGTATCCGTCGCTTCCAGGGTGAATGTCTACAACCCTGCCGAGTGCCCATTTACCTGGAGGTAGGTTCTCGTCTTTTATAATAACGATGTTGTTTAGTTCTAGGTTTTTTGTGTGTGTTCTCCATTTAGAAAGAGTTTGAAGATGCTGAAGATAATCCGTTGACCATAGCTTCCAAAAGTGTTTGTTCATGCTTTGTACAAGTTGCCAACGTGCTCGTAAGTTGATGTCATCTGGGTCAGTCTGAGGTCGTGTTAGTAAAGAGTCTCCTATTAAAAAGTGTCCTGGGGTAAGATAGGTATCCTCAGGATTCTCAGTCAGAGGAAACAAAGGACGCGAGTTTAAACACGCTTCTATCTGTTGAATCAAGGTAGTGAACTCCTCGTAGGTAAGTTTTTGCTCGCCTAAAACTCGTTTTAGATGTCGCTTAAAGCTTTTCACAGCTGCTTCCCATAAACCACCTGCACTAGGCCATGCTGGAGAATTGAATGCCCATTCGATATTAATTTCACTGATATGCTTAAAGAAATCATGATTTATTGAATTTAAAATCTGTTTGTATTCACTGTCCAAAGTTCGTTTGGCTCCGATAAAATTTGTACCATTATCGCTGTACATTCGGCGGGGCATTCCTCTCCGCGAACAGAAACGACGAAAAGCTGCTAGAAATGCTGGAGTGCTTAGGTCGGACACCAATTCTAGGTGAACTGCCTTGGTTGCTAGGCAGACGAACACAGCCACGTAACCTTTGTTTGTTTTAACTCCCCTGCCCTTGCTGGCTTTAAGATCTACGTATCCAGTAAAATCCACGCCAGTATGCGTGAATGGACGTGAGGGCGTCACTCTGGCTTGTGGTAAGTCAGCCATGATCTGATGTGGTGTTTCTGTGCTGAAACGACGGCATTTTATACATTTACGAAGTTGTCCTTTGACTGTTCGCATGCCGCTTAGAATCCAGTACTTTTCACGTAAATAGGATAGGGTAAGTCTTGGCCCGCCGTGTAAAGTTATAATATGAGCTTGATTGATAAGTAATTCAGTAAAACGGCTGTGACTCGACAAGATTATTGGATGTTTAGCTGAGCTGCTTACTGCTGAATGACCAAGACGGCCACCCACTCTTAATATCCCGTTTTCATCCAAGTAGGGAGATGAGTTCGCTAAAGGGCTGTTAGAACTAGGATATCCTTTGGTTTTCACTTTATCCAAGTCCTTTTCAAAGTCTATCACTTGCACGTGCTTAATAATAATATCATATGCTTTGTTTATTTCCGAAGTAGATAGAATTGTATCATGTCCCGTGTGTTTGCGTCGTAATGCTGCCACGAAACGTAATATCCATGCAACTACCTTCACAGTGTGAGTAATTGAGCTGTTATTTTTTAATAATTCATTTATAAATGAAGAGCTATGTTGATGTAAAGTTGAGTTTACTTTGACCTTTTTTGTTTCAAGTGTTGGTGAATCATAACTTCTTTCTTTGATATTGTTTGTGTCAAATTTAGACAATGATTCCGGCCCGTTCCACCAGAGCGTGTTGTTTTGAAGCTTATTAATAGTTAGTCCTCTAGTGGCACAGTCAGCTGCGTTGTCCTCAGATCGGACGTGGTTCCAGTTCGATGCTGGTACGATTTCAGTTATTTGTTGTACTCGATTCGCGACGAATTGCTTCCATCGAGATATGTCGCCATGAAGCCAACCCAAAACCACTGTAGAGTCAGTCCATGCGTATACATCATAATTCGTACTAGTTAAAGATGTTTTTATTATTAGTATGAGCTGAGCTAGAAGTAAAGCACCACACAGTTCAAGGCGTGGCAGTGAGATTTTCTTCTTTAATGGCGCTAGCTTTGTTTTAGCTGCAACGAGCTGTCTTGTGCACTCGCCCTTATCGTTTTTCGATACTAGGTACACGGAACAAGCGAAACATTTTTCCGACGCGTCGCTATAACCATGCAGTTGGAATGACTTTTGTGTGTCACCTAAGTACCTCGGTATATTGAACTGACTTACATATTGAAGGTCATTTCGTAGCTGTACCCATTCGTTTTTGATATCTTTCGGAATAGGATCATCCCATCCTACGCAGGAAACCCATGTGTTTTGGAAAAGTAGCTTCGCTCGAACCGTTAGTGGTGAGAGCCATCCCAACGGGTCGAATATTTTTGATATTTCTGAAAGTAGCTGGCGCTTCGTATTACATGACTCGGCGTGTTCTATTTTGTTTGTAAATACAAATGAATCGGATGAAGGTATCCATGTTAGACCGAGTGTTTTACGAGACTCTGAACATTTAAAATCGAATGGCTTGTCAAGTTGATCTGAAGATAAATCTTTTAATAGCTCTGGATTATTTGCTGACCATTTACGTAAGTTCATCCCTGCACCTCTCAATATCTCAATTAGCTGGTGTTGGAGTTCTTTTGTAGCTTCAATAGTGTTTTCACCACTAAGTAGATCATCCATGTAGAAATTGTTTTCTAACGCTGTCGCTGCGAGTGGATATTTCGAAGCGTCGTCTTTAGCTAGTTGGCGCAAGGTTCGCATCGCTAAATAAGGAGCTGCTTTCGTTCCGTATGTCACAGTGGTTAGTAAGTATTCCTGGATTGGGTTACGTGTAGATTCTCTCCAGAGAATACATTGTAGATGCTGATCGCTTTTCCTTATTAAGATCTGACGAAACATTTTTTCGATGTCCGCCGTGATGACATATTTATATTGTCTCCAATTTAAAATTAGTGTTGGTAAGTCATGCTGTAAGTTTGGACCACATTCCATTACGTCATTGAGGCTGAGTCCTGAGTTAGTCTGAGCTGAGGCGTTGAAAACTACACGCAAACTTGAAGTTGTAGATTCGGGACGAATAACTCCGTGATGTGGCATGTGGTATGTAGTGTGGTCACCCTGGTCTGCTTGACGCATATGACCTAATTTTAGATAGTCGTAAATAAATTGTTTATAACTTTCTGAGTAAGATTCATTCTTTGACATGTTGCTTTCTAGTTGTAAATATTGTGCTGTTGCTTTTGCTTTCGAAGATCCTAATTTTTCTTTAAAGTTAAGTTTCATCGGTAGGGCTACCTCGTACCTACCGTTGTCTAAGCGCTTAGTAGTAGCTGCATAATGTTCTTCGCAGAATTGTTCCTCTTTCGTAAGGTCGCTCGATATGTTAGGTAATTCCTCTATCTCCCAATATTTAGCTATATCATCAAGATTGTTAATAACAACACTGCAGTTGAAAGTTTTCACGTTACCAGACAAAATCCAACCAAGCCTTGTTTGTTGTGCTATGGGCGAGTTGTGTGACCCTTTAACCAGACCAGTCATAATCACTTCCGAGTACACACAAGCGTCAAGTAAGATGTCAACTGACTTAGACATGTTGAAATCGGGATCAGCTAGGTTCATATGCTGGATGTGTGGCCAAGATCGCTTAGAGAATGAAATGTTGGGAAGGTCACCAATAACTCGAGGAATAATACAAGCTTCAGTCGTAAAATTGTAGTCATCGTAAATAGATTGGCATTCAAGTGATATAAGCTGTTTGCTTTGTTTTGGGGTGGATATACCTACACCAGATACCGATGCGCTAAATTTCTTGCGTGGCAACCCTAGTAGCTGGGCGGCGTTCTCCGATACTAGAGTAATCTGAGAGCCTTGGTCAAGTAATGCTCGTAGAGTTACGTAGTTTCCTCCAATCGTTTTAACTTTCAATAAAACCGTCGCTAGTAAAACTTCTTCATCGTCGGCAGCCACGTGACTGGCTGTGTGCGCCTTGTTGTTAGTTTGCTTATTTGGCGGTGTCGCAGTAGTCGCTAAAGTTGGGATTTGCTCGGCAATAGACACTGTTGTGGACTGCTGTGACCCGTGACATGCATCATGTAAAAGCGTATGATGTGCGCAATTGCATTCTTTGCATCTTTTCATTGAAGTGCATTTATTTGTATGTTTAAAAAGACAGTTTTGACAAAGTTGTAGTTTTGTAACTGACCTCAATTTAGTTTCCGCTGGCATGATGATGAACTTTGGGCATCGGTAGAGCTCGTGATCAAATTTACACAGAGGGCACTTGCACGTGGATGTAGACGCTGCTTGATATCTTGATGTATGCTTGTTGCTATTGTAGCTCGATTTTATGCTAGGCTTTCCTTGGTGAAATGGAGCTGGCTTAGCTTGATACGATGAAACTGGCTTAGCTGTGGCTGTAGTTTCTCTTTCTCTTTTGTGAGTAGGCTCGAGTGCCATGAACTTACTCTCGAGGAAAGTCATTAGCTCAGAGAGAGAAGGCAATTCTCTAGGAGACTTACGCGATTCCTTATAGGCGTTGTAGGTATCGCTGTCTAGCTTTTTTGTTATTAAATGGACTAATATGGGATCCCAAGTATTAGTATCCACACCTAAGTTATGAATGGCATGAATACTCTCAGTAGTAGTATCGTAAAGACGCTTGATTTCATATGATGTTTGCTTGCTGATGCTGGGCTGATTCAGGAATGTTTCGATTTGCGTAGTAAAGAGTACTTGAGGATTATTGTAGCGATGTGTCAATATTTCCCAAGCAATATCATAATTTTCGCTTGAGATATTTAAATGCTGAATTAAACGCTCCGCTTCTCCCTTGACTTTACCCTTAAGGTGTTGCATTTTTTGAGCTTTGGATAGAA
The DNA here is from genome assembly GCA_963576735.1 of Bedellia somnulentella. NCBI lineage: Eukaryota > Metazoa > Arthropoda > Insecta > Lepidoptera > Bedelliidae > Bedellia > Bedellia somnulentella. The sequence goes on from OY755193.1 coordinate 12,910,014, forward strand.
AATTATTGTTATGAATTGATTCGCAAAATAAATCGTAGAAAGTAGGCCAGTAAGTATATTTTCCAGAAAAGGTTGGTATTTCAAGTAACGGAGTAGATTGTTGCATATGAGAAGTAGCAGAAAGTTTTTGATTTAATGCTTTTTTAAGTTGTTTAAAAGACATTTCCTGTGTGATAAATTCGTTTAAGTAGACTTCATCCTCACCTTCGAGAATATTATCTATCTCCAAATGAAGCTTATCGATAGCGTTCCATCTTGATTGGATGCTGCGAAGTTCGTCTTCTAACTCCCATTTCTCGCAAATCTCGCTAACTTTAATGCTAGATACTAGTCGCTTAAATGCTCGAAAATTAGTCCGTTGTAGGGACAAAAGCTCGTCTACCTTTTTTGGACCAGTCTCTGTTTTAGTACCTGACCCTGTTGGTTTTTCCATCTTATAAAGTTCATAAGCTTCAATTTTTGTTCGAATTTCGTTATAACACGTAGACATACGAGAATAAATATCCTCTTGAAAGTATCGCTGTGTTTTAGTAGGTACAGTTACAAGAATAGCATGATTATTTTCGAACTCTCCCCAGAGATTATCTAAAGCCTCTAACCTTATTTTCAAATACTCCGAGGTTTTTCGCTTAGCTGAGTCCTTATCGAAGTTGGTACCGATGCGCTGAAGCTCGGTGACGATCGCTCCTTGGCGGTTGAAGAGAGCTTCGAAGTCCGTCATGGTAGCTAGTTAGTCAAGTAAATAATAAACGATCTTACTTGAGCGCTGCTGCTAGGCAAGTCTCCCGACTCACGGAAGAAGTTCTGTTGGTGATGCTATGTGAGTCCCAGACCCACACGGTTGCTCTCTATGCAAGTCGCTTGACCTTCTCGCACGCTGATATGTTGAAAGTGATTCCCGCTTACCACTTATAAACGTCAGTAAAAAACTAAATTTTCACAATTTTCACGCTAAAGTTAATACACCCTTTATAACACAGTAAGTTACAGTTCGCTAAGACTCGATAGGAAATGATACGTGTAAGTTTAATGCCACGACGAAACTAGGTCAATGTACGAATGCAACACTGACGGAAAATAATCCACTCAATATAACACTCCCGAAAACGTTTAGTGCGCTAGGTAGAGAGACACGTGTAACTTTGCAGCCACGACGAAACTAGGTCAATGTACGAATGCAACAGTGTCGAAAAATATTACTATCAATATAACACTCCCGAAAACGTTTAGTGCGCTAGGTAGAGACACGTTTAACTTTAAATCCACGTTAAAACTAATTCAATGTACGAATGCAACACTGATGGAAAATATTACACTCAATATAACACTTCCGAAAACGTTCGATGCGCTAGGCAGAGACACGTGTAACTTTAATTCCACGTTGAAGCTGGATCAAAGTACGAGCGCGAAACCGACGGAAAATGTAATACTCCCGTTGAGTCCCGCTTGTACAAAAGCACGAAGGACCAATGTTGGGGACGACCCAAACGATAATTAATGCTGAATATAAAAGCTGAGGGATGCTAGCTAGGGTTGGTGACTGTAAAGAGCTATAAATAACCAAACCCGTTGAGTGATGATTTAACACTGATTTATTTATTCTACCAATATTCGAATGATTGCGACACAGCGTAATGCAAGAAATGCTAAAATTAAAACATATGTATTTTAAATTATAAATTAAATGTACTTGTGTGCGTTAGCTTGTACAAGCAGCAAGTGACAAACGTCATAGCATAAACGTCAACAAAGGCAGGACCTCTCAGAGACGATAAAGGCCTACAACGATTTTGACATAAAACATGAAAGAAAATAATTGACTTATTTTAACCTTTATATTTTTTTGATTAAGTTATTAATATTTAATAACTTAATCAAAGTGAAAAAAATAAATCTATATCGAATACATATTCTTTGGCAAACACAAAATTATTTGCCATTTATGTCCAAACTAAGACTGTAATAAATAATTACAGGTCTATATGATCTTAAACCAAAGTTTTCAATGCAAATATATGATAAAAAATATCTTGTGTCATCATCATAGTACTACAATTACTGTAAAGTTTACAATTGGGCAAAAATAACAAATACGTGATTTTTTATCTATTTTAATAGGGCTAGTATGGGATCCGCCATACTAATGTCACGCACACACATTCATTTACGCACACCGTTGTACTGTTTTTTGGTCTCGCCTGTCGTATTTGTATTGCCAATCCTATATACGTAATTATAGCACAATAAATCTGCGAATCTATATATAAATAAAAGAAAGTGGTGTTAGTAACACTATTTGTAACTCAAGAACGGATAAACCGATTTGGCTAAAAATTGTTAGAGAGGTAGCTTAGAACAAGGAAAAGGACATAGGATATACTAGTGGATTGGCCTGGCTTCGCACGGGTAGCGTAGTTTTAAAAATATCACTTATAGCACTCCTGAACAGTTTAGCTTTGTGATTGTGAAAGCGCTTTAATGAACGGTTCAGTATCTCCGACAACAAACCCATGCAAACAAAGAATCAGAATTACAAACTTTGCATACATCATACATAATATACTCACGGCTATCTTTTGCCCGCGCAACCATTACTAAAAAATAATCCAGCATGATTCAGTATTCACGTGCGACGACAGGACGCGATGGCTTATTTCATGTATAAGTTTGGTGTTTCTGTACCGATTTCTATGATTCTTTTTTTATTGAATAGGTAATAATGTAAACTTTTTTAAATAAGAGATGAATGAGAGAACTATAAATGTTAGAGTAAACAAATATAATCAGGATGCACTGAACTGCTAAGCTATCAGGAGTTACACTTGTTATTGTTAGTCAACCATAAAAGATATACATATGCTATTGAAGGATATTTTTTAGACAATTTTATGGCAAATATTTCCGTGATACATGATTCTATGTAACTGTAACCATTAACGCTGCACACGCGACGGAAGCTTAAAAAATGGAGTAACTTCTCCCGTTTTCCCAAAATTTCCCTTGACTACTCTGCTGAAAAGTACACTATGACCTGCCTAAGAGTATGAAGAATAATTCTACCAAGTATCGTTAAAATCCGTCGAGTAGTTTTTGTTTCCATAAGAAACATACAAACCGACAGACAGACAGACAGACGGACAGACAGACAAAAATTTTACTGATTGGCATCAGTATCGATCACTAATCACCCCCTGATAGTTATTTTGAAAATATATTTAATGTACAGAATTGACCTTTCTACAGATTTATTATAAGTATAGATATCATCATGCTAAATATCGTAGGGAGTAAGCAGTATAAAAACTTTACACCATCCGTGCGAAGCCGGGGCGGACCACTAGTATTTGATAAAATACATGCAGTGAATTATATGCAATGACAGTTATGTTATCGTTTTTGTAAATTGGCAAATATTTTATTAAAATTTGTTTCTTGTTACAAGACTGTAAAGTTGCTTTACGCAGATTTCTATTTTGTATACCTACTCATTTTGATACGATTACATTTAAACTGTATGCCTAGTGCTTTAAGGTATATTTTCCCTAAATGTTCAGATATTTATGATCACCCTGCCTGAGCAGATAACTTTGACGAGTTGTGCTTTCAGATATTATTGTCTCTTTGAGTGTTCAGATTTAATTGAAAATCCGCTGCTCATATATTTGTGGCGAATTGGATGTTCAGATCTTATTGACCTTATTTACCGTAAAGAATTTATTGAAATTTATTGCTGCTCAGATATATTTGAGTACCTCGGCCGCTCCGATATATCTGATGGCGACTGTACATTATGGCTATCACCAACTTTACTAAATTGGCCTATATTCTTTTTGACATACATTAAATTCTCAAATATGTATTGGCAAGGGACAGTTGAAATGCCAATATCTTTAAATTTTTCGCGCAACGAATACCTCGACCTTAACATGTAAATAGATTGGATAGCTCGTTTTTGTAAGACAAAAACTTTATGAACATCAGCCGCTTTACCCCATAATAAAATACCGTACGACATAATACTATGAAAATAACTGAAATACACAATGCGAGCTGTTTCTATGTCTGCTATTTCTCTTATCTTACGCACGGCATACGCTGCTGAGCTCAGCCATTTAGAAAGTGTTAGTATATGGGGTCCCCATTGCAACTTTGAATCGATTATTTTCCCTAGGCCCACACATTGGTATAGGCCCGACTAGGGATTTAAAAGAAAAAGAAAAGAAAATGTTTATTCGCTGCTGCAAATTAAATTACTGCTACATAAAAAAAACATAAAACATGTCAAAAGAACACAATAAAAAAAAACTTAAAAATCTTAAAACATAAAAAAACCTAAATTAAAAATTATGCATAGCAAGGAAAAGGATTCTGACTCAGTATATTGTTATGAGTTTTACCTCATAACACTGGATTTGAAACCGCCTGCATGACGGACGGAAGTTTTTGTTCATTAGGCTATCACGGTTATTTTTATTAATAACTATATTAAAAATATTACTGATGTAGAATATTACTAACCCGAATAAGGGTATTGGGGCTTTTAAATAATTGGTGGGCCGATGTGTCTGGATACACATTTCCAACTATCCTTTATTATACGTTTCAAGAGAGGCTCAGGAATTTTCAATTTAAATTCTGAATTAAGGCCGTGGAGTGCCGGCTTAGAATGTTACTACCCTTTTCTACCACTGGGTGTCGTAAGAGGTGACTAAGGGTATGGGACTTTTTTAAGTGGAGTTTCGGCGATGCGGTTGGAGACCCATCACCATCGATACTTTATTTCTACCAACTTGTCCCCTATCAACTTCCAAATGTGGCTGAGGAGTTTCTAGCTCTAGAGTTCTGGCTACCATTTTTGGGATTTATGATAATGGGTGCTGTGCTGTGTAGTGCCGGCTTAGAATAGCACTACCCCTTTTCTTCCGGTGGGTGTACGTAAGAGGCGACTAACGGTATTGGAGCTTTTAAGGGATTTTTGGGCGATGCGGTTGGAGACCCATCACCAACAACCTTTATTTTACCATCTTTTCCCCACACAAGTCGCAGCAAGCCAAAAGACGCGCCCGCTCCACTAAGTCAAGAGCTGAATTCAAAAGATTTGCCTGAGCTTGACCGTAAAGGGGCTCATCCCATTGCCTCTGAGAAGCCAGATTAGCAGGAACATTAACACTTGGACCGACCATTTCTATCCATGCTTTCTTGGCCTCTGGGAGATCTATAACCTCCGATAAACTCACCACGTTTCTCACTGTGCGTAAGAACAGATCCTTGGTGGCGAAACCAGACGACAAGAAAGCAGGTAAGGCTATACTTGAGACGCTGCGGATGCCAAAACCACTGTGCTGAATCGGAAGTGTGGCTTGTGCCCAGCAGCGTTCATTTAAAGATATGTTTAAAAAAAATACTAAATTATCTTTGATTATGTTATCATTATCCGAGAGAACTGAGATTTGCCTCCGTAAGCCAGAACATCTTAGAACATAATGTGAATTTTGGTACAAACAAGCAATATTTAACTATAGTGTAAGCCACATGAGGGTTTAGTTCTCCCAAAAGAGTGGAACAATCGTGGAACTTTGATAACTTATCTTTTATAAAGTTCGGAATGGAATCATCCAAAACCGGAGCACCTAAGAGGTGGAGAGATTCGTCATCAATTATTCTTATACCAGGAGCCAAACAGCTAAATTTAGATTTAAATTCCACAACAGTTTCTGAGTTTATCTTAGAGCCAAAGTATAATTCGCATTTTCAAAAATTCAATTCTAACCCGATTTTTTTTAAATTGTCTATTAAATTTTCTAAATTATTTAAAACCTCATTCGCCTCACCTCCAATGGGCCATTATCTAAATACCACACATTAAACTTGGAGGCTAAGTCCTTTATGTGTGGGTGTATAGCCGGACCCAGAGGATCGCCTAACTGGGAGCCGACACAAGAATTAATTAATTTTCCACGATAAATCAATTTAGACGGAGAACTTTAGCATTGCCAAAGATAATTGTATAAATCCGGAGTTTGGTTTTTAACTGCTGCCAGCAAGGCGGCTCTATCCACTGCATTGAAAGCATTTTTAACATCAACTTTCAACAGAACGTTATCCTGACAATGCTGCACGGATACCATGAACAGCTGCCTCACACCCGCCGCTAGTTCCGCAACCTAGTTGTGCAGGCTCAAAGTAATTTTTAATATCCCTGATATGCTTACAACATATTTTCGAAACCAGATGACGAATGGTGTTTCTCACAGCTATTGGCCTGATACCTCCCATCTTATTTGTAAGTGCACAAAGGCTAGCGCCGTATAAAATGTCTATTATTGAATTGCAAACTTTACCACTTAGGCAGAGATTAGCCAAATGCGTTATTTTACCCAAAAGAACCCTACCAGCTTAATTAGATTAATTTCAACTAATATTAAAAGTTTATTAGTAACTCGTGTGATAACGTATGGTGGACCGCACGTCATGATCACAGTGTGCGAAAATCTGTACCTTTGTCTATAAATAGATTTCTTCCCGTTAGTATAGAATAGAACAGAAAAGAATAACTCTTTATTGTACCACAAACAAAAATTTACAAAAGAAATTATCATACAGTTTACAGTGAGGCACAATCGGCGGTCTTATCTCTTCCAGACAACCTTTGGAAGGTGAGATCGTATATGTAAATGTTATTAGATAGTCAAATGTTAACGTACACCCATCATCACACCAGGATCCTAGTGTGCGGTGCGGGCAGCGGCGAGGGCAGTCTGCTAGTGCAGCTGTTGAGTTCGCGCGGCGGCCGGGTGTGCGCCGTGGTACCACGGGTAGCGGCTTTAGCTGTTAAGGAAATGGGTGAGTGGGTAAATGTGGTATAAAAAATTAAATAAAATAATTTACGACGATGTAAAATTATATTAAAGTATTTATTGTTTTTTGTAATCACTTTGTCGTAATTTTATGTTTTGGGTAATGTCCGTATGTAGTAATCTGAGAGCTTTATTACAGAAAGAGGTTTATTGTTATGTACTAATGGGGTAATTTACAATTTTTACTTATTTCAGTAAAAATATTTTTACTTTTTAGTCCTTAATCAGCTGAGCTCTCCTCACCAAATAAAGGTCTCATAGAAAAGCTCTTTTTTGTCTCGTTACCCATCTTTTATTACGCCCTATAAAAATTTCATCCTTCACTGACCTTCCAAAAATATGTAAAAAATATATGATTATGGAACTCTAGCTAATTCTTTTTTGGTTTTAAAGCTGTGAATATTTATTTAGAAAATTAAAATATACAAAAAAATACCTTCAACATTTTTTTTCATAATTTTCACATAATATAATTCGTAAACAGTATAAACGTAATATGTATATTAACCTAACCTACATAACAAACATTACAGGTGCAACAGACATAATAGAAAGCGAGCACTCATCCCCCCATTCCGCGTGGGAGGTGGTAGAGAGGTTCGCGGCCACGTCAGGCCCGTTCGATGCGGCCATTGTATGCGATGGCTGGGCCGGCAGTGAGGCGCCTAACAGACATGCTATTATCAAGTTAGTATATAACTTATTTTATTTATTTACATAAGGAAAAAAATAGCTGTGATACTTAAAATTAACTTCTTTTAATACAAATTAGCCTAATAGTTTTCACCAATACAGTATGGAACCTTAGTCCTTCTCAAATTTGACTGTATAATTAAATGTTAAATATTAATTGGAGCGAAGCTCCATTTACTTCATTTATTTATTAGGTCTGTCACAGAACACTTAGTGAAACAGAATATTTAGTGAGATTTATCCCAAACTCATTAGAACGTTTAAGACTGAATGACCTGTTTCTTCACACAGTTAGACAAGGCGTTGCTCATATAACGTTAGTGGTCGTTGGTCTGCCAACCCGCATTAAGCCAGCGTTATGCATGACCTAATCACCCATTCAGGAGGGTTTCAAACCGCTTGAAGATTACATATATATGTAATGAATCTGTAAAACGAACGTAAAAGATTTAATGATTATGTAATTTTATTATATTATATTAGCAACCGTGATAGCTCAGTGGGTAGAACACTCGGTTATCGTGCAAACGAGTGATGTGACAGTGTATTCGTACAAAACGGCGATAGGCCTGCCCCCTATCACGTGAGTACACTGTCCATGCAAAACGTGGGTACTCTGAACACCAGGTGACAAAGTCACGTGATGTTCAGAAGTATTAGTACCTCTGCCAACCCCTTCGGGGATATTCGGCGTGAACGTTTATGTTGTGTTATGTTATGTAATTTTATTATAATGTATTGTGTAATCTTTTTTCAGAGCAACAGCCCCAAGGAGATCTATAGTAGACTTGAGGCCCCGATCTCTCATCTCGGATAAACTGCCCATACCTTTCTCGTTGGTGTTCGCTGCCTCTTTCTACTCCTACAGGGTTTTGAGGGTGAGTTGTTACTTTATATACTATATATAACAAAAGTTCATACATTTATATGCAAACAAATATAATTCTTAAAAAAATAGACAAAGTTTCGGAGCAATAGTTTCTTAACTATTCGTGGTAAAATATGGGGAAATAAGTTTTTTTGTGGTGTTTTTTTAACTATATCGCCTATCAATCACTATGGCCCTGCACCCTGAGTCTTCACCCATGCGATAGAAAGAAATACTTTACGAGTATTAAAGAAAAAAAGAAAAGAAAAGATTTTTTTTTATTTAGCACACATATACAATATTCAATGACAATGACATAATTTAAGGAAATGGTTTCGCTAAATTGGGCCCACGATCAGTAATTTCTGATTTGTGAATGAGTATACACAAAATTAGAACTGGTTTTCATTATGAGCCCTACACGGTGTTGACAGTACGTCAGCAGCTATTTATATAAACTAGAAAATTAAAAACAAGTTAAAACAACCAAACAAACATATTTTCACTTATTACTGAGTCAATAATTATCAAAATTTTGAATAAAAAGTAAAAAAAAAACCCTACTAAGATTTAGGTCAGATAAATCCATCAACTATAATATATTTTATATATATATATAATATATAATTTCGACATGCTAACACTTGTAAGGTTCTAATTATATTTTGGTCAGCAGATGTTGTTGAAATTGTGTTTTTGTAATATGTGCCATCAATTATTTGAGGGTAAACTTATATGTTAATATTTATTTTTAAGTATTACTGTTTTCTCAAATCATTTATAATTATATTATGATTATTCATAGTTAAAAGACATTAGTTTGATTAATTGAAATGGATTTGTTATCATTGCAAATATTCAGTGTCTATATTATATATAAAGTTATATTCAATGATTATATCTTGGTATTATGTTTTGTAAAATCATTTCTATTTATTTAATGAATTTCCATAACACTATAATGCTTTAAATTTAGTAAATTAGATAAATTAGTTAAAATAAAGTGTTTTTGTGTAGAAGGGGAAAGTTGTTTACACGTGTGTATAAATACCCTGACTACACCAACTGACGTCATTCGGTTTCTGGCTTTTGAAGTGTGAACAACTTGTATTTGAGGTTATCGTGAATAGTTTGTACATAAGAAATATACAGAGTTCACTGGAAGACTAGAAGTTTTATTATAACATCCTGAAGTCTAACATCTCAGAAGTGGAAGAAAATTCTACGTCTACAAGCGTTGTAAAAGGTGATGTAATTCATTTTATTTCTTTTAATTTATTACTGTACTATGGGGTAATTAAAACAACATAGATATTCAAGTGTTTCATTGAATGTTAAACCGATAGGTTCAGTTTGTGGCAATAGCTACCCCTTATCGTTCTAATTAGGATTTGAGTCTTTGGCGGAACAGAACTTGTATCCGGTTGGGGCTGCTCTCCAGTGGTATTGGTTCAGATCACCGGAAACACCTATTTATATATATTATTGAAATATTCTAAATTTTAGTATTCTCATTTCACTTTATAGTAACCACGTAAAATATATGTATGGATTTTATTAGATAATGTTGAAACCAATAAAATAATAATAACGTGATAAACTTTAATAAAATAGTATTCCTAATTGGTGGAATTTCTACTATAATGAATTAATGATACATATGGTTTATATTTGCATGTTATTAATAATAAACACATATCAACGGGGTCTCTTATTAAATGGAAAAGATAGGAATGTTATTTCCTAGATTAAATATAACTCAATGATCTAAAAATTAGCTAAATTCAGTAAAAGACCTTTCACTTGCTTGACAGGATTTTCTTTTTATGGACACCGTGCAGATTAAAAATTAATATTGTTTAATTATTTGAATGTTTACAATTGGTGTTAAACAAACAATAATATTGGTGATGTATGAGGGTGTCAGTGACCCTCGCACTAGGCTAGGCCTGTATCGAGAGTAGTCTTAATATAGAGTGTAATTCTAACGTATTTACCAAGGTTGAAAGGTGGCTTATTCAAGAATAAATATTAATTACTAGTAGTACTACAATATATACTAATTAGATACTACTATTGATACATATAAATAAAGTAAATGTATATCCATGGTGTTATTGTTAGTACGGGAGTTTATTGAATAATGCACATTATAGTTCCTACATTATTCTGATCCATGTTTTTTAAGCCAAATTTGTGTTTTCATTTTATTGCTTCTTTCACTGTTCAGAGTTGTAGTTCTGCTTTGTTATTGGGGCCGGTAATAAGGGAAATTTTGACCGAAAGTGGATGGCTCTACTCTAATTTCTCTATGGGTTAACACGATTTCATAGTTCATTGAATTTATGGTTTTATAACTTTACTTTAAGTTTCAGGACAATGTAAGGAGAGAATGAACAGCGACGCTTGGAGACTCCTTCTAGGAGCCGCACTCGGCATAGATCCCGAGTTGCCCATGCATCGCGCAGTAGAAGCCCTGTGCGACGCTCCCGGAGCCGTAGCCAGCGAGTGCTGTCAGTGGCCGAGCAAGAGCTCGACCGCGCCAGGGAACTGGTTCGAGAGAAGGAGTTGGCGGTGTTACGTGAGCGACATGACCGAGTGCGCAGCGCACGACGAACAAATTCTGGAGCGACAGATCACATTGTGAATGTTAAGGATGTGTTTACTTCCTACATGCAACTACCTACACCCATAAAGATCGGTGTTGCTAAAAATGGAGCTTCGATACTTGCGTTCGGTAAAGGGAGAATAGAGGTGACAACAAATTTAGGAATTTTTGGTTCAATCGATGATGTTTTGTATTCACCAGAGGTAAGGTATAATTTATTATCGGTAAATCGTATACAGCAGACTGGTATGTCGGTTATTTTTGGTAATAATTGCGTTCAAATATTTAGCAAAGAAAATAAATGTTATATGACTGAGAAGAATGTAACTAAGTTATTTAGTATTACTTTTCCAATTAATAAATCTCAGTGTAATTTAAATATAGCTTCTGAAAATCAGCAAGATAGTTTAAAAGAATATAAATTGTGGCATGGTCGACTTGGCCATTTAAATAAACAAAAATTTAATATTTTAAAAAAATGTAGTTGATGAACGCGACTGTAAAATTATTGATAATATTGTAATACCTACGGACGAGTTATGTGAGCCTTGCATACTCGGCTCGATTACCTTTTTCTGAAAGTAAAGATAAGACTAATAATAACCGACCATTGTTTATTATCCACTCTGATGTATGCGGCCCCATTAAGCCTACTACTATCGACGATAAAAATTATTTTGTAACTTGTATTGACAATTTTACGCATTATACTGTTACATATTTAATGTATGCTAGGTTAGAGGTACTTAAATGTTTTCAAGATTTTGTAGCTAAGAGTGAGAATCTATTTAACTTCAAAGTAACTAATTTGTATTGTGATAATGGGCGAGAATATCTGTCTAATGAGTTCAAAAATTACTGTGTTTGCAAGGGGATAACTTATCATTTAACTGTACCATACACGCCACAGCAAAATGGTGTCGCAGAGCGCATGAATCGTACGTTAACCGAAATGGCGCGAACATTGGTTACAAGTGCGAAGTTAGATAAGTCATATTGGGGTGAAGCTATATTAACATCTACATATATAACAAATAGACTGCCCACAAAAGCGCTTCCTAATAATAAAACACCATACGAATTGTGGCATAATAAAACACCGAAGATTAATCATTTAAAAATATTCGGTTCTACTGCATATGTTCATGATAAAACAAAGGGGTCGAAGTTTGATGAAAAGTCTTTTAAAGCCATACTAGTCGGTTACGACAGAAATGGTTATAAATTAATAAATGTAGAAAATTATCAGTTCCTAATTGCAAGGGATGTTGTATTTGACGAGTTGAATTTCGAATCCTCTAGACCTGTCAACAATTTGGTGCGAGTTGAAATTCCCGCCGAAATTAATAAACCCGATAGTGAATCGGCAAAGTTAATAGGCAACAAACACGGTAGTCCCCTCATGAGCTCGGAAGCTGGACCTTCATCTAGCAAACTGAGACGTAGTGAAAGAATTCAAAATTTGCCCACAATTGATTATAAACAATTAGATGATCCCGGCTCTTATCTATCACTTACAGCAAATCTAATGTTACCTAATAATTATGACGATATTTTTAATAGAGATGATACTAGTAAATGGTTAAAAGCAATAGAAAATGACATAGAGTCTATTAATAGTAATAATACATGGAGTCTTGTAGAAAGACCTCACAATGTCAATATTATTAGTTCTAAATGGGTTTTTACAATTAAAAATAATGAGTTGGGTGAGCCTACACGGTATAAAGCGCGACTAGTCGCCCGTGGCTTCACACAACAATACTTACAGGACTATGACGAAACGTTCGCTCCAGTAGCACGTATTACAACCTTTCGATTCATTTTAGCACTTGCAAATCAGTTTGACTTACATGCCCATCATATGGATGTAAAAACCGCGTTTTTAAATGGAATCCTTAAAGAGGACATCTATATGGAAGTGCCAAAGGGCGTTTCAGCGAGTCCTAATCAAGTTTGTAAATTAAATAAGACATTGTACGGTTTGAAACAATCTTCTCGGTGTTGGTTTGAACGTTTCGATCATACTCTTAAGGCTATCGGTTTTGAGCATTCACAGGTCGATCCTTGTTTATATATTTTAAATAAAAATAGTATGAATGTATACATTGTTCTTTATGTAGATGATCTGTTAATTTGTACAAAAAGTGAACAAAATATGGATTTATATAAAAAAAAAAAAGTTTAATGCAAGAATTCTGTATGACAGATTTAAATGAAGTGAAACTATTTTTGGGCATTAAGATACAACGAACTGAATGTATGTTAACTTTGGATCAATCTTTATACCTAAAAAGTGTTTTGAGCAAGTATTCCATGAGTGATTGTAATCCATCAAAATCACCATTTCCATCAAAGTTAGATCATGTAGTTTTAAGTTCAGATGCACATTATGATGCACCTTGTAAAAATGTCATAGGGTGTCTTATGTATGCGATGCTATGTACGCGGCCAGACATTTGTGCAGCAATAGGTATTCTAAGTCGATATCAAAGTAAAAATAATGAGGAGTTATGGAATTGCTTAAAACATCTATTGAGGTACATAAAAGGCACTGTTGATTTAAAGTTGACCTATGTAAAATGTAACTATAAACAGCTGGTTGTTGGTTATGCAGATTCTGATTGGGGAGGCGACATAAATGACAGAAAGAGTACAACTGGACATGTTTTTAAATTGTTCGATAATTGTACAATATCGTGGAATACACGAAAGCAAAACACTGTCGCTGCTTCCTCAACGGAAGCTGAATATATGGCTTTATTTGAAGCAGTTAGAGAAGCGACTTGGATAAAATCTTTGTTAAATAGTATTTTGATTTCAGTAAAATTGCCAATTATTATATTTGAGGATAATAATAGCTGTATTAGTATAGCTAATAATCCGACCAATCACATAAGGTCGAAGCATATCGATGTTAAGTACCACTTTACTCGTGAACAAATTACTAACAAAGTAATAAAGCTAGAATATATTTCCACAGGAAATCAACTGGCCGATATCTTCACGAAAATGGTACATACTCCAAAGTTTATTGAAATTAATTTAAATTGTGAAATTAGATATGATTTTTATAATAGTAATTAAAGTAAGTAGTTAATCTTAAAATAATAAAAGTGATCTTATTGTCAAATGAAACATTGAATTAATTATAGAATTACTTTCAGTTCTAATTGTGTAAATACTTGAATATTTGAGGGGGACTGTTGGAATATACGTATAACAGTATATATATATTTACAAATATCCAATTCATTCAATCATTCCTTCATTCAAACGAAGTTCACTCAAAGCCAATCATCAATCAATGTTCATTCTTGTCTTGTCATTTATTCTAATTATAACTTTAATAACCGAAGGTCGTCTCTTACTTGCCGCTCTAAACCTGCACCCATTTTCATCAGAGGGCATGAAAAATAAGCGCAAAACCACTGTTGCCGTTTCACAAATGCAGCCATGGATACACATAGCTGCTCTTAACGATGATGAACCTGATGAGACCAGTAGTGATGCAAGCGATGGCAATAGCTCTGATAATTGATGTCTTTTATATTATGCTAGTATAATCTTTGTTTCGAAATTAATTTACTATTTTAAAAAAAATGCGCTTTTATTTATTACGTCTATATATGTATTATCACGTGAATTGAATTAGATGTTAGGTTTAAGATTGATGTTGATTTACTATCTGATATTATGTACCTCGAAATGTTCGAGAATGTTGATTTACTATCTGATATTATGTACCTCGAAATGTTCGAGAATGTTGATTTACTATCTGATATTATGTACCTCGAAATGTTCGAGAATGTTGATTTACTATCTGATATTATGTACCTCGAAATGTTCGAGAATGTTGATTTACTACCTGATATTATGTACCTCGAAATGTTCGAGAATTTTGATTTACTATCTGATATTATGTACCTCGAAATGTTCGAGAATGTTGATTTACTACCTGATATTGTGTACCTCGAAATGTTCGAGAATTTTGATTTACTATCTGATATTATGTACCTCGAAATGTTCGAGAATGTTGATTTACTATCTGATATTATGTACCTCGAAATGTTCGAGAATGTTGATTTACTATCTGATATTATGTACCTCGAAATGTTCGAGAATGTTGATTTACTATCTGATATTATGTACCTCGAAATGTTCGAGAATTTTGATTTACTATCTGATATTATGTACCTCGAAATGTTCGAGAATGTTGATTTACTATCTGATATTATGTACCTCGAAATGTTCGAGAATGTTGATTTACTACCTGATATTATGTACCTCGAAATGTTCGAGAATTTTGATTTACTATCTGATATTATGTACCTCGAAATGTTCGAGAATGTTGATTTACTATCTGATATTATGTACCTCGAAATGTTCGAGAATTTTGATTTACTATCTGATATTATGTACCTCGAAATGTTCGAGAATTTTGATTTACTATCTGATATTATGTACCTCGAAATGTTCGAGAATGTTGATTTACTATCTGATATTATGTACCTCGAAATGTTAGAGATCAGTAATTTTAAATAAGTTATGGAGTATGTGTATCGTAAAGCTTGAGAACGTTGTTATCACATTATTATGTATGATTATTTCATATTCAATCATCATTCAATAGGCTCGAGATTAGTAACTGTATATAGGCATGTCAGACCGAATGTAAGGTTATCACTTGATGTCGTGTATGGGGTCATACACGTCGTCAGGATGGACGAATGTAAGGTTCTAATTATATTTTGGTCAGCAGATGTTGTTGAAATTGTGTTTTTGTAATATGTGCCATCAATTATTTGAGGGTAAACTTATATGTTAATATTTATTTTTAAGGTTTTACTGTTTTCTCAAATCATTTATAATTATATTATGATTATTCATAGTTAAAAGACATTAGTTTGATTAATTGAAATGGATTTGTTATCATTGCGAATATTCAGTGTCTATATTATATATAAAGTTATATTCAATGATTATATCTTGGTATTATGTTTTGTAAAATCATTTCTATTTATTTAATGAATTTCCATAACACTATAATGCTTTAAATTTAGTAAATTAGATAAATTAGTTAAAATAAAGTGTTTTTGTGTAGAAGGGGAAAGTTGTTTACACGTGTGTATAAATACCCTGACTACACCAACTGACGTCATTCGGTTTCTGGCTTTTGAAGTGTGAACAACTTGTATTTGAGGTTATCGTGAATAGTTTGTACATAAGAAATATACAGAGTTCACTGGAAGACTAGAAGTTTTATTATAACATCCTGAAGTCTAACACACTATATATATATTACATATTCTTCTATGAGTATAAAGTGGGTGTTAATTGATCCCGAAGCCGAGCCCCCTGATAACGTATCTTTTGCGAGTGACGATTGTGTCGCAAGTTGCACGATTGTCGCTAGTTGCACGATTGTCGCTGTCAATGTCACAAATTTGAATGCGATCTGACACTTTTGACAGCGACAATATTGCAACTTGCGACACAATTGTCAGTCGCAAAATATACATAATCAGCCCCCCGACTGACGTATTTTGACAATTAAAGCCGTGAATACCGAATATTATAACCGTAATATCTTAAGGGGGAGAACAAACAATTTTCATATAGAGAGTTAGTTCAAATCCCGGGTCGGGCCTACAACCATGTGTCTTTTCTTAAAATATATTTATGTGTAATTAATCTAGGTTGATAACGGTGAGAGAAAACATTGTGAGGGAACCCACATGGCTTAGTTGTACGTTGTCATATCACAAGGTATTTACGAATACTTAACTGCTATCTCGTATCTTTAGAAATTGTAACATACATAAAGAATTAAAAATTCCTCAGCCACTTTTGGAAAGCAAAGTTGGAAAAGATGGTAAAATAAAGGTTGTTGGTGATGGGTCTCCAACCGCATCGCCCAAAAATCCCTTAAAAGCCCCAATACCGTTAGTCGCCTCTTACATACATCCACCGGAAGAAATGGGGTAGTGCTTTTCTAAGCCGACACTACAAGGCTAAAACTTTAAATTGTAACACTTAACTAATAAACCATAACGCCTCTTTTCCAGTGGCTAGCAGGCAGAGGCACCCACACCGACTGGATGGAGAACAAATACCGATTGTCTGAAGGACTCCTCATGCTGACAAAGTTGGTGGAAACTGGACAACTTACACCCGTTTTGGATAAGGTAATGGATATTGAATAAAAGAGAATGTATGAATATATTGATTAATGCAGACAAGTCTATAGAGGAATGTTAAGATGGTTTGGACATATAGAGAGAATAGATGATAGTTAATTGGTGAAAGATATTAATATAGCCAATGTGGAAGGTAATTTTAGTAGAGAACGACGAAGGAGGACATATTAAGATCAAATAGATAATGTGCTAAAAAAGCCAGGCGTCCGAAGTGGAACGAATAAAAGAGCATGTATGAAGATATTGATGAATGTGACGATCGATAGTCTCTGCCTATTTAAATGGGAACTAATGGCGTGAGTATATAATAGAATAGAATAGAAAACCTTAAAACTTTATTGCGCATCAAAAGAGGAAACTCTTTATTTCGGCATGAGTCTAATTTTGTTTAAAGAGGTGAAAAGTTGGTAACTTTTAGTAATTATTTTGTCATTTATATTCTAAATTTAGCTCTCAGTTTGCCAAACAAAATAAATAAATAACACCGAATGTCCCTGAATGATCCCATTCAGGGACAAGTATAAACGTTTATAAGTATCATTTTGTACCAACGGGAATAGTGAAAATGTGTATTTGAGTAATGTTCAGTAGAGTGGATATGTTAGATAAGAAGAAGCTTCTAGCAATTTTGCAATAGAAATTAATGACGAATATATAATTGAAAATAGTTATACAAATTATATTTTATATTTCAGGTATTCATGCCACAAGATTTCGAAACAGCATTAGCGCATGCGTGTAGCGATGAGGCTATTGGAACTACTGTGATTAGGTTCCCATAAGTATTTTACTTTATTCGGAAAAAATACTGAAGAAATAGTGGACTTGTATTAAGGTTACTAAACATGAAGATTTTATTAAAAATTCAAGATGATAAGAGTCCCTAATATATGATTTAAAGTGTAGATGCAAGCAGTTTACGGAGTTGGACGAGCATGAATTTGTAATTGATTTGATTAATACTAAAAGGAGATGAGAAAATAAGTGAACGTTAAAACCACTTTACTTTTACGTTCAGTGTTAATTGTTTGTTCATCGTTTTTGTAGTTGATCTGACAGTGAAGTTGGTGGTTATATAGTTTGGATCATATTGGCGTTCATAAGTCCGAAAGGTTTCAGCCTCGAGAATTAAGAGACATATTTTACTATTTGACTTAATTAAAATAGATATTATATAATGTTTACCTTTATAAAAAATATTGTGATTCGGTCGTCATGAATAGCGCTTAGGCTGATGGTGCCTCTATCGCCTGAGGTTTCCTCTATCTTATGACTTAACAATTTTGTGACTACAAGTCACTAAGAAGGTTATGATGCAAATGTTCCATACTGTAATGAAAATAATAAGATAATTGGCTTAGACCACGTGTAATTTATCGAAAATTACTAAGGGTCATCTGCCAAATAATTCACTTATACAAAACGCCATTAGTGTTCGTCAGACAAACATCAACGTTATTTATAACTGTTTAAGGTTTATATTTGTTGGTTCTCTTAATAGGACTTTTTTTGGTGATAAAATAAGTTTTATAACCACATCTATTAAAACCTGGTTATCTCATTCATATTAGTCTCCTTCATACTTCCAACATATTTAGTGTGGAATACTTGAAGAAAAGACGTTATTTCAGAAAGGTCTTATAAAATTGTATTATATTTAGATTTTTATACTGAGTAAAACCTGTAGACTAACTGCGAGATAGAACTAACTTAGTCAGCAACGGCTTAGACGTATATTATAAAACACCCTTCAATTTATGTATTGCATCAGGCGTTACTTTGCGGAAATTCATTGCAATACATATATTAATAAGTTACTTCTCTTAATGCCGCTAAATATTAAGTAACTTACAAACACACATATACTCACGGCTATAAATCCCTAGAAGGGGAAGGCAGAACTAAGGAATTAGAAATTCCTCAGCCACTTTTGGAAGTTGCGTGGGGAAAAGATGGTAAAATAAAGGTTCTTGGTGATGGGTCTTCAACCCCATCGCCCAAAAATCTCTTAATAAGCTCCAATACCGTTAGTCGCCTCTTACGTACACCCACCGGAAGAAGTGGGGTAGTGCTATTCTAAGCTGACACTACACTTTAATGTGGTGGCGCAAAAGTTCACCTTCGAATGGTATCCATAGTTATGAACACACATATAACTGTTTAATTTTCATATTAATATCATTTTATTGTTGGCCATTATTAATCTACAGTTTTTACTTAGTCTAAGTTAAGATTACACAAAATACCGCTATTAAATCCTAACAAATGATATTTTTACACTAACCGTATACTTAACTAGATATAAAAGAACTTGAATGTTACCTCATAGGTTTAGTAAATATACTTGTCGAAATAAACCCTTCCTTTTTGGGAAGTCGGTTAAATCCACTGCCACTATTATATGAAGAATGTTGATGTATTTACCATTGTATAATAGTTTTATTTTCCAATTTGATATCCATTTTTGATAGTGATTTGAATTGAAGTGCTATCGCGCTTTTTATTTCCTGAGGAGCTGCAGAGATACTGCCGTATGTCACGGGACTGTTTGTCACGTGATACTCTTGTTCATAATACCCGTTTTTTCCTTGACAATATATCTGTGTGCAAATTTTTCGTCTCCACAAAGTCATTTATCGTTACATTGTTAAGTATATATAAGACATTGTGGGAGTCATGTTAGAGCGCACACTACTGCGGACTCACTCGCACATAGCAGCGTCTCACTCATATCCTATATCGCGGAGTGTAAATGTTTTTCGAGTTAAGCATAGATGCAAATTATAAGTTGGTACACAGCAGGGTGTATTGGCCAGTATATCTTTGCTGTTTCCACAACATTTTAATTTGTTTAATATGTTATCCTGAATTTGATTAACTAAGATATATTATGTATATGGTGCAAAAAGCTCAAGTGATCAACTTATGTACTTATTTTGAGGCTATTTTGATGTTTGTGTATTAGCGCACGGTTGTTCCTGTACATATATTTATTATCTATATATTAAAAACTGATTTATAGATCGATCTACAGTTATTCGAATAATAAACCATGTGATTTTATGTAATTTCGTTACATTTTAACAGTTTTGATGTCCTCGAAAGTTTTTGTACTGCTATTAAAACTGGGTCCTCAGAACAGCAAGGTTGACTTAGCTGTATTAATTAAGAAGAATTTTATTTTGGAAATGGTTACAAATTGTATAAATGTAATTTGATTCATAATGTAGATAGCAAAATTTTATATGAGTCTTGTGAATAGTAATTTTGGAAACCAAACCGAAATAATTTAGTAAAATAAACTTTTTAAAAATAAACTGTAATTTTGCAAAATTTTATTTTATGACTGTTTTATAAACGTTGATTGATAATATCATTATGTACCTTCGTTATATCGTCACCGTAGAAGTCAAGGGAACCAGTCCACAAAATAAGTTATTCGAGAAAATGGCGCGCAAACAATTGTGATGCAATTTGCGACGTTATTTCCTACGTATTATTTTTGCATTTCATGATCCTTATTTGAAACTTTAACACATACTTATTAAATTATGTATTTCAATAAAGACCAAAAAAACAATTGCAAAACAGTTATACTTCCAAAGATATTGTGTGTTAGTACCATTGACCACTCTATATAATTTGAAGGATTCTACTTATTTCGCAGTAGACAATTGGCAATTTTAAATAACTGAAACGAATATATTTTTAGACCCAAATCCTTTTACCATAGCATTTTTGATACTTTAAAAAATAATTTGGCGTAA
The DNA here is from genome assembly GCA_963576735.1 of Bedellia somnulentella. NCBI lineage: Eukaryota > Metazoa > Arthropoda > Insecta > Lepidoptera > Bedelliidae > Bedellia > Bedellia somnulentella. The sequence continues at coordinate 12,931,007 of OY755193.1, forward strand.
GTAACTCATTTTCTCTAAATTTGTGGCTTGGCTCCCTTGACTTCTACGGCGACGATATGTGAGAAGTATTTAGACGTTTGTCTTGAATTTCGACCCTATCATATTGAAGGGTGTAAGAACAGATGTGAAAAACTGAACCAAAAATATTGCCCTATGATTTATTTCTTGTTTTTTTTAATGTATCGAAATCATACATGTATCATACATAATAATCATACATACATACATATACTCACGGCTATAAATCCCTAGAAGGGGTAGCCAGAGCTAAGAAATTAGAAATTCCTCAGTCACTTTTGGAAGTTGAGTGGGAAAAAGATGGTAGAATAAAGGTTGTTGGTGATGGGTCTCCAACCGCATCGCCCAAAAATCCCTCAAAAGCCCCAATACCGTTAGTCGCCTCTTACGTACACCCACCGGAAGAAATGGGGTAGTGCTATTCTAGGCCGACACTACACAGCTCATCATACATACATACATTAATTTATTCATGAGTGTTACCATTTATCTTTAAGACTCGAGTCGGTTAATCTAAAACCACAGTCATATTTTATTTAGGTCTACAAAATGGAAATTTGGAAGTTTGGTAGTTAGTTCTAATGTAATTTATTTTAATTTTAAATTAGAATATTTTCTTGTTTTTCAATTTTATCATTTGAAAGAGTAAGCTGTTCTGATTTGTATAGTTTAGTTAGCAAAATTATGTTCTTTATGTGTTTTAACTAACACTTGTTAATAAAATCAATAAATGTATAAATCTTTAGTATGTTTTTTATTATGTATAAGTGATTAATACTTGGTTGGAGACCCATCACCAACAGCCTTTATTTTACCATCTTTTTCCCACACTACTTCCCAAAAGTGGCTAAGGAATTCCTAATTCCTTAGCTCTGGCTACCCCTTCTAGGGATTTATAGCCGTGGGTATATGTATGATTAATACTTGATGTCAACATTAATATCAGTAAAAAAATACATCGTAGGACAAATTCAAGTCACTAGAGAATGTGGTGAAGAAGACAGGTGAATTAAGTACTAAGTGATGTTCGATAGTCTCTGCCTACCTTCATGAGAACTAACATCGTGAGTATATGTATGTACGTGATATCGTTTCAGACCCACGATACTCCTGGCGATATCTCTGGAGATCTAGTGTTGTATTATCGTTACTCTGTCGGTTTAGTATACGATACTATGTAACACACCACACTTTTATAAAGACATATGTGTGGTTAATTTATCACGGTTGTTAACGGTGAGGGAAAACATCGTGAGGAAACCCACATGGCTGAGTTGTACTGAGTCATGTGACAGTGTATTCGTACAAAACGGCGATAGGCCTGCCCCCTATCACGTGAGGACACTGTCCGTGCAAAACGTGGGTACTCTGAACACCAGGTGACAAAGTCACGTGATGTTCAGAAGTATTAGTACATCTGCCAACCCCTTCGGGGATATTCGGCGTGAACGTTTATGTTATGTTATGATACTATGTAAGTGGGAAGTCTTTTGCAGAACGAAATTTCGGCAAAAGTGTGTGTTAGGTCGTTTCTACGTCTATTTAAAAGTTATGAAGTTGAAGATATGGCGAATATACTTACAGTTAATTTAAATAAGGCCTGCCCCCTATCACGTGAGTACACTGTCTAAGCAAAACGTGGGTACCTTCTCTGGACACTAGATGGCGCTGCCATGTGAGTTCAGAAGTATTGGTACCTCTGCCAACCCCTTCGGGGATAAACGGCGTGAACGTTTATGTTATGTTAATTTAAATGTTTTTGTTCATGATAATCTCATGCTGGCATTATACCAATACTTACAGTTAATTCGACATTGGCCATAACCGTTTTAAACTTTACTGATGTTAGTCTGATTAACCGGTGGGTTTACGTAAGAGGCGACTAACGGTATTGGGGTTTTTGAGGGATTTTTGGGCGATGCGGTTGGAGACCCATCACCAGCAACCTTAATCTCACCATCTTTTCCCCATTCAACTTTCCAAAAGTGGCTGAGGAATTTCTAATATCCTCAGTTCTGGCTACCCCTTCTAGGGATTTATAGCCGTGAGTATATATATGTATGTACGTATGTAACCGTCAGGCTAAATAGGCTGCAGCCTAGTGCTAGCTGAGGTAACTGGTGGCTCAGTGAAATCTTGTCTTCACTTACATAATTGCTATTACAATACGTATTTTGACTACACCGAGGCAAATGATCGAATGGATTGCGGTTGATGCGCGTTATCAAACACTGACTACGTACGTGTGCGCGTATTATCTAGTACATACATACATACATACATATACTCACGGCTATGGCTACCTCTGCTAACCCCTTCGGGGATATTCGGCGTGAACGTTTGAGTCTTTCTTGAGATGTAGAATTGTAGACCATCGCCTTTCGAGGGATTTCAAGAACAATGTAAAGTTAACATATGGAGCCTATTTAATATCGTATAATAATAAAAATACCGGAAATACGAAGAATAATACAGTAACCGTCGCACTGCCTCATACGAGAGGCATCTTTGCCAGGTCTAACCATAACTAAAACTCGTAAAATAAAATAACTTTTAACAAAAAGAAAACCGACTTCATAGTGGGAAAAACAACCGAAAATAAACAATCTAGTACTAAAAAGTACGAAATAAGTTTTTTAATTGAATATGAGTACTGTGATTAATACCTTTGCAATTTCTTTATTCCACACGCGTCAGTTCAACCTACCTAAATATTAAAATTCTCTTAAATTAATTTTTGAGTCGGACTATGAAGTCGGTTTTCTTTTTGTTAAAAGTTATTTTATTGGTTTTAGTATGTTTTTCCTGTACAGCAAATAAAGTTCTCTTTTTCTTGCTTTCTTCCTTATTATATATAATTTATTAAGGGCGTATACATGCTAACGACAACGCTTGACTGTTGTAGATCTTTGAATTAATTGGTCTTCTATGTTTGTGCCCACATGATCACGCCCTTAATCGCAACGATATTAAAAAGGCACTACTTCGTAACTCAAGGCACTAATGAGTTTTTTTGTGGTTAAAAGGTATATCAAATGATAAATTTATCTGCTTCGAGTTATTTTCTAATAATCTTATATATAAAATTTACGTGTCACAGTATTGGTCACTGGTAAATGAAATTTTGAATACACATCCGGTAGGTCTGAAAATAGGTATTAACTATTTTTATACTCATAATTAAGTGTAAGGATTGTACATCCGTAACATTATAATTGAAACAACTATTGATTTTCGGATATTTTAATCGCGTGTTATTAGGGGAGAGGGGGGCATAGCGGGGAACTTAACGAATAAAGAGTTCTACACTTGATATAAAAATTATTAAACGACTACTTTTATCAAAATTCGCTAGGGAGACACTTAATGTGTGGTTTAAGGTATGCTTTCCTGTTATACAATGATAAACCTGCAATATATGACCACTTGAAGCAAAAATGATATTTGCCCCGCTTTGCCCCTTATATTGGGGTAAAGCGGGGTACCGTATGGGGCAGTGTAGGGTAGTAAACTCCAAAAGTATAAAAGTCATAAAACGTTTATTATCTTGTGGACAATCTAGTATGACAATAAAAATTAAAATTGAGATTGAAAAACAAAACTTTAAAGGAAGCAGACATAAACCTCTTATACAATTATATATAGGAACCTTCAACCTTGTGCACTAATCAACACTTCAGAATCAAAAATAAAAATAAGTTTGTTTACTTATGTTACTTAGCATAGGAATCTTCACAGATTGCACATAAATGGGTGGCTTCGTCATCCTCATCTTCCTCTCCAGCACAAGAGCAATGCGCCCAACGACCGCATTTTATGCAACTTATCCACCTTTCTATAGACTCTGACCACAAATAACCACAATAAATGCATTCAGCATCTTCATTATTCAGATTTTCCGAAGTTTTTGTCTCTTTTTCTTGTTCATTTGTCTTTTCTGATTATTCTTATTTTCAGTTGATTTAAATTCCACAGCTTTTTTTACTCTCTTTTTGCTATCACTTATTTCTTTGCATTTTTGTAAAGAAAGAAGTTCATCTTTGTATGGTGAATCCGTTATAATTGCCGTCTTGCCTCTTCACTTGGTTGCCCTTTTTTTAGTTCTATTTTCCTTGGGTAAAGGCATAATTTGCTCTGGAGTTGTTTTGAAACCAACATCAAGGTTTGGAGTCATCCAAGAACAACCTGGTTGCGGAGATAGTTGTCTTGGTGTAGGTGTAGTGTGTCTAATATTTATATTTTTTTCTTGAAGGGGTGAGCAATATATCTTTCTAAAGTAGTTTGTGGAACGCATTGGAGACTAGCTGACTTTTTGTACCCCATTTCTCCTGACATGACGCTGCAGACAGCTTTTTTCATGGCCTCCAAAGACCAGGAATGTTGTGCAGTTTTTTTCTTGTAATTGGCCTAGACCTCGCTTTTATAACATACCCATTTTATATTATAAATCGATAAAGGACATCAAACTAAACAACTTTGCCCATGGAATGCCTATCTAAAATATTGTAATTTTCAAAATAAAATAATAATTAAAAATTGACGTACCTAGTTCAAACTGAGAATGTATAGAATGAGATTCCTTGCTTCAGTGAAAATAAGAAATAAAAAAAAAACATTTGATCTATGGTGTAAACAAAAATATAACTTCTTTCGGTATTTTCCAGTTCAATCGCTCGATTACCGGTTTATTTTCATGATATTATTTTTCAACGACGATCAATAGAACTGGAAAATACCGAAAGAAGTTATATTTTTGTTTACAGAGCGAAAAGCATAGATCAAATTTTTTTTTTATTTCTTATTTTCACTGAAGCAAGGAATCTCATTTTATACATTCTCAGTTTGAACTAGGTACGACAATTTTTAATTATTATATTTTTTTTGAAAATTACAACATTTTAGATAGGCATTCCATGGGCAAAGTTGTTTAGTTTGATGTCCTTTATCGATTTATAATATAAAAAGGGTATGTTATAAAAGCGAGGTCTAAGCCAATTCCGAACCATTTTGACTGAAAAATTAAATAAAATTAAACATTTTTGCTAATTGAAACAAGAAGGGGCAAAGTGGGGTACACATCGAGGCAGTACCCCGTTATGTCCCTTTAGCTGTACCCCATTATACCCCCTTGATCAATGTACAACAAAATACGCATTTACATCATCTTACCTTTTTTGCAGGTTATTTTACGTTGATAACATAAAAATTAAAGGAAGACTAAATAATATCTCGATACTTCACCGAAATAGAGATATTAGCTATCATAGCAATAACTTGGATAATGTTTTCGGTTTTATTTTAACGAAAACACTGCTTTCGACAATTTACTTCGTATTTCATAAACACGTGACAAATCGGCGTGCGTCGCTGGCGGAGGCAAACTGCCGGCTGTCGACCAATCAAAGTAAAGTATTGGAGCAGAATCTCGTCAATCTCGGCGTTCGCATTTCGCTGCAGCAGCGCTTCCCCGCTATGCCCCGCTACCCCACTATGCCCCCCCTTCCCCTACATTATTTTTAAAGCCCGACGTTTCGAAAACTTTTCAGTTATCATGCGTTGTAACGCAAATGTAACTTAAAATTTTGTGAAGGTAGTTAGTATTAATTATTTATAGTACTGTATAATGACAAATAACACCTCAGTCTTCCCGTGACCATGATAACTGAAAAGTTTTCGAAACGTCGGGCTTTAAAAATAATGTAATAACACGCGATTAAAATATCCGAAAATCAATAGTTGTTTCAACTATAATGTGCAATCGTGAAAATCTTAGAAAATACTATCCGTAACATATTGTTTTTATTATTGACTAGACATTTTACATAAATAATTTATGTGGCAATAAAATGTTTGCTGGATCTGCTAGTTTTCTTTATAAAGTTCCATTTGCCTAAAAAGACTTCGAAAACACTTTATCCAGTCTTTTAGTCAGTCGTAAACTTACTTGTTGAGTTAAATATAATTAAAATGTAATAACAAGCCAATTGCGCTGTAGCTCTATTGATTTCACATGAAAATGCAGGCCAGGTTATAGGAAAAGGACAAAAAAATAACATTTTTAACAGAGTGAATTAGTCAATGTAATGTGCCGTGTAGTGCCGGCTTAGAATGTCGCTACTCCTTTCTACCCACGGATTTCGTAAGAGGCAACTAAGGGTATTGGGGCTTTTTATTGGATTTTTAGCGATGCGGTTGGAGACCCATCACCAAAAACATTTATTTTACCATCTTTTCTCCACTCAACTTCCATAAGTGGCTGGGGAATTTATAATTCCTTAGCTCTGGCTACCCTTTCTAGGGAATTATAGCCGTAAGTATATTTATGTATGTATGTAGAATTTGACAATATTGTTCTGTTTTTTGAATTAGTTTACATCTAATTATATAACAACGATGTGCCCCATTTTCAAATGACGAGCATCTTCAAACTTTTCGAGTGATCTACTTAACGATAACTACTTAGGACGAGTTTTAAACGTTACGAGAGACGTTTTAATAGCGCGTTCACGCGTGTGTATTCATTTTAATAAATTATACGTAGAACATACATACATATACTCACGGCTGTAAATCCCTAGAAGGGGTAGCCAGAGCTAAGGAATTAGATATTCCTCAGCGACTTTTGGAAATGTGAGTGGGGAAAAGATGGTTTAAATAAAGGTTGTTGGTGATGGGTCTCCAACCGCATCGCCCAAAAAACCCTTAACCTTTTCAGCGCCAAAGTCTGATATATTAGACATTTAAGTTTCGTGCCCTCACCGCCAAAGTCTGATATATCAGACAAATAAATCTTACCAATTTAACTCTATTTTTTCTTATCGTTATAGTACCTGACGACATATGCATAAAATTTTCAGACAGTTTATACTTTAGTTAATCAAAAATAACAATTTCACAATGTATTATAGTGTTATTTTAATAATAAATTATTAAAAACAAAACCGTGTTTATTAGTTAAATCCGACTCTTTTTTTATTTGAACCCTCAGCGCCAATGTCTGATATATCAGACATTAGTGATGTTACATTACAATGTTACTGCCAAAGCCAGAAATCTGGTACTCTAAAAAGAAACGTCTAAAAATGTCAAAATTATACAGGTTTTTGTTTTGGGCATAGAAAATTTTAGTGTGACGTTATTTTACCAAGTTTTACCACAGAGAAATTAATATATTTTCAAATTATGTTTTGTATCGAATCCAGTAAATTTCATGGTATGTCACAACACTATAGCGACACGATCATGCATCAGTCTCGTACGCCAACGTCTGATATATCAGACACGGAAGTGACGTCAGAGGCGATAGATATTTCTAGAACTATTTTTTTGTGCTGTACAATGAGGGTAGGAGATATCGATAAATTATGGAAGTACCCTGCAAAATCATGTTATTTACTGGATTATCATCTTTGCGTTGCTAAGTTGAGTTATTATTATTGTAAATTAATATTTATAGAAATATGACCACTGCAGAGGAGTTGATAAGGATTTTAGAAGGAACTGATGATGTTGAATTTGAAAGTGATGAAGTGTTCATACATAATCAACAGGTAAGTTATTAAAAAATATAATACAATATAGTGTTTTCAATCTCAATCTAGTGTAGTTACTTTGCTCTGATACAATATAGTGTTTGTAATTATTTTTTTATAGGAATATTGAAATTAATACCTAGGTATAAAGATGTATTAACTTTAGAAAAAAAAACTTACTACCTATCAAATTTATTTTTTATTTCGTGTAACTAAAAATATAAGAATTTTGTGAGTGATTTACAACTATTGTTTTAGGGAGAAGATGACGAATTTAATTGGTTGGCAGGAGCACCCCCGTCTCCAGTTATCGATAATATCGATAACTGATCGATAGTTATCGACAATATCGACCAACACTAGTAAATCAACCGCGTTTATTGCCGTGGCGTGTGATGAACGTTTTTGACTAAAACTCTTGGCGTGGAAAGGGTTAAAAAACCCCAATACCGTTAGTCGCCTCTTACGTACACCCATCGGTAAAAACGGGGTAGTGCTCTTCTAAGCCGACACTACACGGCGAACTATAAGTATATGAATTATATGTAGAACTATAAGTCAATACTACTACGTTACTTACTACGAGGGGCATGCCAATAGAAGTTAGATACTCTTTTCTCATTTAATTGACGCTGGCAAGCTATACACCATCTTATAGGCTGGTTTATTATTGCCATATTTGAATATAGAACACACTTCTTTTATTTATTTTTTATTTGAATGAGCATCATTTTTCGAGAATCTGGCGGGAATTCACTTGCAACAATGGAGCTCAGTCGACGTGATTTTCACGCTATGATTTATTATGACTTTAAAAAAGGTTTAAAGCCTCAAGAATGTTTTGAACTTTTGGCTACTACTTTGGTGAGTCTGCTTGTTCCCGAGCAACAGTATTTAATTGGTTTGCTGAATTTAAAAGTGGACGGGGATGTCTCGAAGATGAAGCGAAGACAGGACGGCCGCCAACCGGGGATACGCAGGTAAACGTTCGTGCAGTCGAAAAACATATTCGCGAAATCCGACGAATTACATATTATACTAGAGCGAGAACTATAACTATATATTCACGACCACCTTTCTCTCCGTAAACGTTGTTCGAGATGGGTGCCGCACAAACTTACCGATGAGCAGTAAGTTCGTCGGGTGGATTAGTGCCTGCCTATTCATGATAGATAAATTCAACGGAAGCGAAAAAAAAACTATATGATATACTGACTGTTGACGAAACATGGCTATATAAACACTTAGACTTTTTCAACTCGAAAAATGTGTCAATTCTCCCTCACCCGCCATATTCCCCTGACCTAGCCTTGTGATTTTTACTTGTTTCCAAAAATCAAAAAAAAACTAAAGAGGAAGAGGTTTAAAAGCAAAGAAGATGCGCTGGTTGCCTGTAATTTCCAGATTTCTGAAGTATCTAAAGAAGAGTGGTCACAGGTATTTTTCAATTGGTTTGGACGTATGGAAAAGTGTATACGTGCTCAGGGTGAATACTTTGAAAAGATCGATAATTGTAATAAAGAATACATTTTATATTTTTTGAGTATCTAGTTTCTTTTGGCATGCTCCTCGTATTCTATAAGACCGACTGCGACCGAGTCACACTTCTGGTATTTGCCGAGAGCGCGTCTTAATAATTAGTTTAGGGCGTAATTTGAATGTTTTTGTTCATGAAAACCTCATATGGGATTAATCTTTCTTCTTTGGTTGCCATCTCCTATCGGAGGTCGGCTATCATTATGGCCATTTTGGCCCGTGATGTTGCGGCGCGGAACAATTCGATGGAACTGTAGTTGACCCATTCGGACAGATTTTGAAGCCAGTGGGTTTTCCTACGGGCCGGTCTTCTGCGACCTTGTATTTTTCCCTGCAGAATTAATTCGAGGAGGTCATATTTTCTATTGCGCATTATGTGGCCCATGTGTTGCAGCTTGCGAATCTTTATAATTTTCAGAAACTCCAAATCTTTGTGCATTCTCTGTAGAACCGTTTCGTTTCTTACTCTATCCGTCCAGGAGATTTTCAACATTCTTCTGTAGATCCACATTTCGAAGGCTTCTAACCGCTTACTCAAGGTCTGAGTTAGTTAGTGTAGTGGGGATTAATACTAATTGTAGCGACGCGCTATCAGTACACAATGACGCGCACTACATAGAAACGCTGACAGTGCAAGAAGAATCACATTCCACAGCAACACGAAACCAAGCAATATACGTCACACGCGTCATCAAGACTCGCCATACAAATCGTACATCGCGCTACCGAAGTTTCTAAAAACATTTACTATACATACAAGTTCCAACTTAATACAGTTGGACCGCGGTCCCCAGGCATACCACCGACTGGCGGAAGATCTTCCCTTTTCCTCCACACTAATAAACAAAGGAAAGAAGTAGAGCGACGGAGGCGTATACCCTAGGTCGCGGGTTCGATTCCCGCCTGTGTCGAAATTTTTCTTTCCATTATTTATTAGTCTAGGGCGGTCTAAACTCTTGATCAGTCATTAAGGGTAGTGTTTTCGCTAAAACTCGAATTGCACTAGTTAAAGATTGAAGAGGGTATGAAAATGTCCCAAAATACAGCGATATCCTTGAATCAGGAAGTCAGCCTGCCTAATTTACTTTTTTATGATTTTTTTCAGAGCATTCTCGAGTATGCCAACTTTTTGCAAGGTTATCGTTGTATTTTGGGCTACGCTGTATGAAAACAAATCTATATTTTCTTTGGTCGCTCTATGCTATTCTTAAACTTGGTTTTCTCTAATGTGTTGCATTTCGTGACAAAGATTTTCATGGGAAGAATGGAATAATACCGGGCAGTTTATTATTAAAATAATACAAAAAAGTAATTAACAGCACTTTATTCAACATAAAAACAATTCTATACAAACAATACAGCGTAATCCAATAAATTAATAAAACACAATTGATTAAAATACTGGCTTTAGTGATTATTGAAACTTGTAAGCTTGTATTAAAAGTCAGCAGATAGTAAAAACTAAAGCAATTAAAATATTTACCAGAAAAGGTACACAATCAATAATTAATATTTTGATAAAATTTAAAAGCATTTAAATATCTGTCATCTTAAATCTACTACGAAGGAAGTAAAATTTTTAAAATGCACAAAAAAACAACTTTTTTTTCTGCTAATAAATATATATTAAATTTATATAACATTTCCGATATGATTCACCTGCACCACAAAAATATACATCTTATTTTCTCTAATATTTAACTATTTCACAAACTAGAACAATATTTAAATGTTAGATTCATAGCAATTTATGATTGATTTTACATTTATGTCAATTATAGTTTTATTATCAGAATTAATAAGAATTATCATAGTAATTATAATATTTATTTTCAATTATTTTTTTGTGGAAACCACTTGATTTCCACTTTCGTCACAAAAAACTTGAATAGTCATATTGGGAATACTATGATATATATAGATGATCTTTCTTTTTTTACTCCTTTTTATAGTATATGTCAAATAATGAATAACATTGATAATTTAATAACATTTTTTTTTATTTTAAAATTGCTCAAAACGAGATTCTAAGGAATAATACTTTAATCAGGAATGCAATTTTTAACAATATACTATAGGTATATAACCTATTACCTACAAAATACATATTTTAACAATTCTGTCCAAATTCACATTAGTCAAATAAGACAACACAGGAAATATACCACAAAAAATGCATAATCATACAAAGTGATGAAAGTGATATTATCATAATTACGTTTTATTAGTTTGATATTGTAGTCAGAGAAATTTCTAATTTCTCAGCTCTGGCTACCCCTTTTAGGGATTTATAAATAGAATCGAACGGCTATAGCCGTGAGTATATGTATGTATATTGTTAGTATTTGTAGAAAAAATACATATGCAAATATGATATAGGAAAAATCTTGTGATACAAAGCGAAAGTAGATAATATTTTTGATAATTTATGGCAAAACTAGTATTTGTCTCAACAGATATATTATTTATTGCAAATAATTTGTCTCTACCTTTAACCTTTAACCCAGCAACTAACTATATTTCTTGATCTACCATTTTTATCACCTTATTCACCTTTATTTTAAACCATATTTCGTCAATTAATTCAACATTTACCGACACGAGTAATTACAAATTAAGATTGTTAGAATAGTACGTAATAGGGTAGAGGACTATTGTTTTTTATACCTCGATAGATTATCATTTATCGCCATACATCGTCATGTCGGCTTAAAAAGCACTACTCTATCTTCCCGTGAGTGTCACACAAAGCGTCTTAAGATATGGGACATTTGAAGTGCTTTTAAGGCAATGTATCCATTACTAACAACCATTATTCTCCATTGTTCAATTCGGTATGCAAAGTTTTACAAAAGTGGTGCTGGTTACGAAACCATTTCGAGATATTATGTTTTTAAAACATATTTTCTTGTAATTAAATCAAACAAAGCTAAGATGACCGTTATTTTAACAAAATACTGTAGTATTTGACCTTCAGCGTTATTTCAAAGACATTCGTTTTTGCAGTATAATAATAAAATATCGAAAATGATAGGTTTGTTTAGTATAATATAGTAATAATTTCATTTGAGGTTACAAATTCGTGAAATGTTTTGCAATCAGCAACATTTTTATGAAACATTTCGCTTTATTTGCATGTTGCTACGTGATATTTTCGATTGATGACGTCATTAAGTACAAACGTTGAACAATCTTTAAAAAATCATAACTTTGGAATTACTCATTTTAGATGAAAATTATTCAAATCTGTCTTTTATTTTCTTGTTTGCTATCGAATAAAAATATTTAATAAATATCAAAAAAAACTTTGCATACCGAATTCTTAAACGAGTCCCATTTTTGATCATCCTCACATTACCAAGCATACTTTTAAGAATAAGAATACAACAGCCATCTACCCCATAAATTAAAGCGTAATTTTATTGCTCAAATTCACCCCTAGAAATAAAAATGTGATATTAATACAGAAACAGTTCCGGAAAGTATTTCTGATGCGGCGGCGGGTCCGACTTCATATTCGTGGGAGAGGTAGGCAGAGGCGGTGACGAAGATATGCTGTTGAATATCTCCTCGAGTTTCTCTTTTAGTTCGTACTGTAAAAAGAAAAATATTTTATAAGGAACATCAATAGCGACTTTAATAACAAAACACAGCTGACAATAGAAATTACGAAAGGCCAATAACAGATGTTCTCAGATGAGTCTAAATACATACATACTCACGGCTATAAATCCCTTGAAGGGTTAGCCAGAGCTATGGAAATAGGGATTGCTCAGGCACTTTTAGAAAATGCGTGGGGAAAAGATGGCGAAATAAAGGTTGTTGGTGATGGGTCTTCAACCACATCGCCCAAAAACCCCGATACCGTAAGTCGCCTCTTACGTACACCCACCGGAATAATGGGGTAATGCTATCCTAAGCCGACACTACACAGCTAAATAAAAATATATGAAAAATAATAATTTAATAATATTTTTTGCTGTGTCGTGTCGGCTTAGAATAACACTACCCCAGTTCTTCCGGTGGGTGTACGTAAGAGGCGACTAACGGTATTGGGGCTTTAAGGGATTTTTGGGCGATTCGGTTGGAGACCCATCACCAACAACCTTTTTTTTTAACATCTTTTCCCCACCCACATTTCCAAAAGTGGCTGAGGAATTTCTAATTCCTTAGCTCTGGCTACCCCTTCTAGGGATTCACAGCCGTGAGTATATGTATGTATGTAATAAAAGATATATGTTTTTTGTGTCTGTGGGAGTACTGTTTAGAGCGCATACTACTGCGGACTCGCATCGCGGTATTAAAACGTTTATTGAGCTAAGCATAAATACAAATTATAAGTTGGTAAACACCAAGGGGTACTGGCCAGTATATCTTTGCTGTTCTCACATGTCTTACAAATTTATATCCATTGGATGGTAATAAGGTAACATAACATAAACGTTCACGCCGCATGTTCCGGAAGGGGTTGGCAGAGGTACTAATACTTCTGAACATCAGGTGACATTGTCACCTGGTGTTCAGAGTACCTACGTTTTGCTTGGACAGTGTACTCACGTGATTAGGGGGAAGGCCTATCGCCGTTTCGTACACTGTCACATGACTAAGTACAACTCAGCCATGTGGCTTTCCTCACGATGTTTTCCCTCACCGTTAACAAACGTGATAAATTAACCACACATATGTCTTTAGAAAAGACAAATTGGTGTAGGCCTGACCCGGGATTTGAACACTAGTCGCTTGCACGTTAACCGGTGTTCTACCCATTGAGCTATCACGTCGTAATAAGGTAGATAATGTTAATAATAATAAATCGAAATAAAGCGGTTGGATAAAAGCGTATGTAACTTCTACGCATTCAAGAACATAACAAATTTGGTAACTTAGTTCTTCCACGGTAAAAAGTTTGCAGATCTATGTTTCACTAAATCATTGAGGGTTCTCCTATCATAATGTGTGAAGCTATGAGGTGATGTGGAATAAAGAGTTTTCTACGTGACGAAAGATTATTGTTGGAGTAGAAATGGTCCCCTACTAGTGAGAAGATTTTCCGTATCTTCTTAAGGGCGTCCTCGGAAAAATAGGTTGATATTGTTTTTTTGGAAATTCTATTAAGTCTGATTTGATGATATTGATATGACATGAATAAAATATATGTTGGTGATTAGTTTCATGGTGTTAAAATTTGATGTTTAACATTTTAATAATTTGTTGAAAAATATGATGAAAAAAATTGAATTGGAACATGCTTTGTTTTCATAAAAACCGTATAGGCTCCACTGGCATAACATACATGTGAACTCATTATGTGTCTATATAAGCGTAGCTTTAAGATCTGTAACTTTGATGTTTAACTTTTCATTTAAACATTATAGTTATTCAATAAAACTAAATAAACTACATTTATCCTGCGCGCGCGTTTTTTCCGTCCCTGTCACTCTCAGTAAATTTGACGTAAGAGTGAGCGCAATAGCTGCAAAATGCGGGGAGGCCCTTAAATGGCGATCAAACATACATACGCTCTTCCATTAGGGTTGGCAAAGACTATTCGCCGCTTTATACACTCCTGAAAATCCTCATTCACAAATTTTCCCATACATACCTTAGGCTGCGTCAATTGCATGAGATGATCGAAAGGCGCTGTTCTGAACGTGTTATTAAGAACCGCCTTCCTCCGCTCGTCTTCACGCTTGTCCGCGTCGGAGGGGCCGACAGCGACTCTACGTAAAGCTTCCAGGCTTATGTTCTCGATTTGCATTGGGTGCTGGGAATCAAATTATTTAATTTTGTTATTTGATGTACGTTAATTTGTTCTTTGCGTATTGTCGGCTTAGAATAACACTACCCCATGTCTACCCGTGGGTGATCGTAAGAGGCGACTAAGGGTATAGAGGTTTTTTAAGTGATTTTTGGGCGATGTTGTTGTAGACCCGTCACCAAAAACATTTATTTATTATTACCATCTTTTACCCAAAAAAAAATGAATTTCGATTCCAAGGCTCTGGCTACTCCGTTAAGGGATTTATAGCCGTGAGTATATATAAGTATATGTATGTATATATTTTATTATTTGATGTACGTTTACACTTTTAAAAAGATATACGGAGTGATAATTTACGATTCGGTTCTTACAGTTCCATTCACTCAGTAATAATATCAGTCATTTATTCATTCATGAACGCAGTCATTCAATCGTATACATTCCATTCATTTTTTTACTTATTCGTTCAGCAAAGAAAGATGTAGCGACATTCTAATGGCATCTACACGGCAAAATATATTAAATATAATTTCTATAATTAATTTTCAATATCGATGTAAAATAAAGATTTTTCTATTCTATTTTATAAACAGTTAGTATATTAACCCAGTTAACTTCCTGTTTCAAAGGTCTCACAGACCCGCGCACGATATTCTCTTCTTCGTGATCCCAACACCAGAATTCGTTGCCGCGACGCTGATAAGGATTGAGGATAGTGAGGAAGTGAGGGTAATAGGGTGAAGGTAGCTGTGTAGTGTCGACTTAGAATAGCACTACCCCATTTCTTCCGGTGGATGAACGTAAGAGGCGACTAACGGTATTGGGGCTTTTGAAGGTTTTTTGGGCGATGCGGTTGGAGACCCATCACCAACAACCTTTATTTTACCATCTTTTCCCGACACAACTTTCCGAAAGTGGCTGAGGAATTTCTAATTCCTTAGCTCTGGCTACCTCTTCTAGGGATTTATAGCCGTAACTGCTATGTATGTATGTATGAGGGTAAGAATAGGATTGTACTTGTTTGGAGGTCTAGATATTGAAGATAGGAATGGCAATGGCATGGCAAATTTCGGTATCAAAGTTTTTGGTTTCATATACTGATGTAATTTATAAAACTAGTTACAATCATTACTTTTTAAGTATACATACATATACTCACGGCTATATTTCCCTAGAAGGGGTAGCCAGAGCTAAGGAATTATAAATTCCTCAGCCACTTTTGGAAGTTGCGTGGGGAAAAGATGGTAAAAATAAAGGTTTTTAGGGATGGGTCTCCAACCGCATCGCCCAAAAATACCTTAAATGCCCCAATACCGTTAGTCGCCTCTTACGTGCACCCATCGGTAGAAACGGGGTAGTACTATTCTAAGCCGACACTACACAGCTATTTTTAAGTATATTTCTAACTTATCAAATTATTTAAGAACAATGGCACATACTACTTAACAAAAAAAAACTATTTCTGTTTCATTTACTAAAAGAGACCATTTAATCTAAGACGCTGATTGTGTTGTATGTAATTGTTAGGAAAATAAGGCTGAGGTTCTAAAAGGTTGATGAATGCAAATGAAACTCAAATGTTTGTCAGGATCGTACAGAGTAGCGATCGATCATTTCTGCCTATCGGAATGATATCAACTAATATACTCATATATGTTTCGTGGCCATTTCGTAGATTTGAACACATCGTGAAATGAACGATCATTTCATGAAATTGTCACAATTCATGAAATGTTCAACTATTTATTGGCCACATCGTGATGTCGTTTGGGCAGATTAATGATAAGAAATCGTTTCTCGATATGGCCAACTAAACGCACGGCCTCTTCATGAAATGGCTAAGATTATTTGGTCGTTACATTAATTACCGGTAGAGGCGCTGAAAATGCTTTGTTTATGTGTGAAGATGGCGGCCGCTGGCAAAAGTGTTGTTTCTCGCAGTAAAAAAGTTAATAATTCGTTATTAAGCGAGGAAGATAGTGATAACAAAAGACTTTTCGACGAAAAAGTTCTCGAGTACTATGCAAATTACGAAAAAAAACTGAGCAATATGTTAAAAAACCGTAGAATTAGGATCGCATGTCACAGGTCACCCTATTTCTAAGATCTGGCCAAACGTGATGAAACGGATGATAAAACCGTGAAACGTTGATGATTTTATGATCTGTTCAAATTAAGTTGGCCACATCATGAATTGTGACAATTTCATGAAATGATCGTTCATTTCACGATGTGTTCAAATCTACGAAATGGCCACGAAACATATGAGTATATTAGTTGGTATCATTCCGATAGGCAAAAATGATCGTTCGCTACTCTGTACGATCCTGACAAACATTTGAGCTTTATTTCCATTCATCAACCTTTTCGAGCCTCAGCCTTATTTTCCTAACAATTACATGCAACACAATCGGCGGTCGCAAAATATCTGTATTCACGCAAAAATAGTAATAACCGTCATATGTATGAAGTACTTAGTTTACGGACGCAAAAAAAAATACAACCGAAGGCTTTATTTGTAATAAATAAAGGAAATAAAAATTTCAACACTCGCGGGGATCGAACCCGCGAACTCCACGAAAAATTTCTTTCCTTTATTTATAAGAAATAATCCCCACATGAGGTTTTCATGAACAAAACATTCTAACAAAGGCCTTATAACAAGAAATATTGTTTTTTTATTACTTCTACTCTAAAACTCAAAAAATATAAAAAAAAACTGTTTAAATACTGATTATCATCATCATCATCATCATCATCATCATCATATGATGTACAGCTAGTGTATAGGTAGAATGAGGCTTGTGAGAGCGAGTTTATCATGTGAGAAGTGTGAAAGTGACATATTGTTCATACAAATCTGTCATTTTCTCACTTATTTCGAGGATTCTGTAGGAACAATAGTTTGTAATACTCCTACTCTAAGCGACATGATAGTCCAGTGGGTAGAACACCCGCCCGAAAACAGAATGGCGTGAGTTCCAATCCTGGGTCGGGCCTACATCAATTTGTCTTTTCTAAAGTCATATGTGTGGTTAATTTATCATGGTTGTTAACGGTGAGGGAAAACATCGTGAGGAAACCCACATGGCTGAGTTGTACTTAGTCATGTGACAGTGTATTCGTACAAAACGGCGATAGGCCTGCCCCCTATCACGTGAGTACACTGTCTAAGCAAAACGTGGGTACCTTCTCTGGACACTAGATGGCGCTGCCATGTGAGTTCAGAAGTATTGGTACCTCTGCCAACCCCTTCGGGGATATTCGGCGTGAACGTTTATGTTATGTTATGTTTTACTTCTACTCTAAAACTACAACAAAATATAAAAAAAAACTGTTTAAATACGTAAGTGCCGAATTCGGGCCAATGCGGTCGGTAGTCCTTATTGTACTTCTCTACAAACATCCTATACTCTTCGTCTAACGCGTCGTATTGCTCTAGTTGCGGCTGCAATGTACTGATCATCATCATCATCATCATTTTATTCAATACTAGCTGACCCGACAGACTTCGTACTGTCAAATTTGCTTATGACAAAGCTTAAGGCGTTTTTTTAATTAATTTAATAAAACCTTAAAAATTGTAGCCTATGTGTTATTCTGATGTATATGCTATAGCCTATGTGTTATTCTGATGTATATGCTATAGCCTATGTGTTATTCTGATGTATAAGCTATATTGTGGTAAAGTTTCATTCAAATCCATTCAGTAGTTTTTACGTGAAAGAGTAACAAACATCCATACATCCATACTTTCGCCTTTATAATATTAATAGGATTGGCTTAGAATGCCACTAAACCCTTTCTACCCACGGGTGTTGCAAGAGGCGATTAAGGATAAAAGGCTTTTTTGAGTGGTTTATGAGCGTTGCGGTTGGAGACTCATCACCAACGATACTTTATTTCTACCATCTTCTCCCCTATCAACTTCCAAATGTGGCTGAGGAGTTTCTAGCTCTGAAGCTCTGGCTACCCCTTTTTGGGATTTATGGCCGTGAGTATATGTAGACAGAACAGTATTTGTTACTATTGTTTACTGAGTTTCAGAGGATTAAATTTCAACGACATTTCAGGAGAAAGATTTTATGTATTTCATGGATGTTGGGGCGTGTGCGAGAAAGTCGTTATGATTGATACACAATTATTTGCATATACCTTAAAGTAGTGTGACACAATAGAAGTCGTCCAGGGATCGAAATTTGACCATAATTATTCCAGTTATACTATACTCAATATTGAAGACAAAACTATCTTCAATTCTACCATAGACTCTAATAATAAATAAAAGCATTTATGTCTGCAAATACATTGAATATTTATTGATATAATAGCTGTGTATTGTCAGCTTAGAATAGCACTACCCCATTTCTTCGGGTGTTTGTACGTAAGAAGCGACTAACGGTATTGGGGCTTTAAAGGGATTTTTGGGCGATGCGGTTGGAGACCCATCACGAACAATCTTTATTTCACCATCTTTTCCCCACGCAACTTTCCAAAGGTGGCTGAGGAATTTCTCATTCCTTAGCTCTGGCTACCCCCCATCTAGGGATTTATAGCCGTGAGTATAAGAATGTATGTGTGTATGTATTGATTGATACAAATAATGTAGTAACGTTAGATGTTTTTATAATTATTTCCCGACTCTAACTTTATAATATCCCAAACACTCTACTCCTCCACTCCATTTTGTAAAAAGAAAAACAAAGTGTCAAC
The DNA here is from genome assembly GCA_963576735.1 of Bedellia somnulentella. Classification (NCBI taxonomy): domain Eukaryota; kingdom Metazoa; phylum Arthropoda; class Insecta; order Lepidoptera; family Bedelliidae; genus Bedellia; species Bedellia somnulentella. The sequence continues at coordinate 12,950,567 of OY755193.1, forward strand.
TTCCTATATTTCAAAATATACTCACTCTGGCGACCCCCGGCGAGGAATTAGCGCTATCAAGTTCGGTGACGGGAGCCGCGATGTCCGCCAAACTGTCTCGACCCGCGCCCGCGCCTACAGACAGACAGACAGACATATATATTATAATATAGATTGATTGATTTACAGACAGGCAGATAGACAAATATTTTATAATATAGTTATGATTTACAGACAGACGGACACACAAATATTTTATAATAGTTATGATTTACAGACAGACAGACAGACAAATGTTTTATCATTATTGTGAATTAGGAGGGAAGAGGATGGTTATGTTTTGTATTTAGATAAGAAATGTTTCGATTGTAGCACTTTTTTTTTATTACGATTCATTATACAATAAAATAAAATAATATAAAAAGGCACTCTCAATTTATCCAAACGATTGACTGCAGAGATCTAGCAGGAAACAAATATGTAGTTAGTATGAAAAATGGTCCTTCGAGTCAAATATCGCGGTAACTTTTACGTCTTCTTCTTCTATATAGCTCTTATTCAAAATGGGGTTTCTGTCTCAAGTCTTCCACTGACAAAAACATATTTTGAGTAAGGGGCAAAAAATGCCAAAACGGATGTGCAGAGGTGTGTAGTTTTTAGAATAATGAGAATGTTGAGTGTAATAATAATTACGAGGCAATAAAACTGTTGTTTTTCAAAGGAGAGTTAATGAAATAAAATGTTTGTATGATAAATTAAATTTAGAATTTTTGGAAAATATTGTATCTAATTATTTTATTTATGTGTTTCGTTTATTGTTTTAAGTTTTAATTTAACAAGCACTTTTTCCACATGTATGTCTCTCTGTTAGTTGTGTCATTTATTTATATCTGTATAATGTTGTAGTTTCGCCGGCCGAATTAAATTGTATGGCACTGGCTGAATATCAGCGCCACGGTTGGTGACATCATCATCTGTGCCAACATGCTGAGCCAGTGACCAATTCACTGCATAGGGCTTGTTTTTTATGTATTTTTTTTTTGTTGTTATTGTGTAACACTATGTTTTATTTTTACTCTTTATTTGTTGTGTATTTTCCTGTGCACTGAATAAAGTTAATTTTTTTTTATTAATATTTACCAGCTTGCAACCAAGGGTCTCTCGAGCCATGTATCCCGGCTCCGAAGCCGGCGCAGACGGTAGAAACATCCAGCCATGACGGCACGCACTCGCATACCGCTAACTGATAAACAAATAAATAATAAATATACAGAAATATTATGAATAGATCAAGATAGCCACAAACTAAGTACATACATACATACATACATATACTCACGCCGTTAATTGCCATTGGGGTAGGCAGAGACTATCGATCGCCACTTTGTACGATCCTGGCAAACCTCTCTAGCTTCGTTTACATCCATCAATCTTTTCATACATGCTCTTTTATTCTTCATAATTCGGACGCCTGCCTTTTGAGCACACTTTCAAACTAAGTAAAACTTGTATTACGGGATACTAATTCAACGATATATTTTATCAAAATATATTTAATCAATATGCATTTTATAGAACATTTATGCTCACCACATAAATGTTGCTCTCAGCGGGGATCAAACCCAAAACCTCCAGACCGAGAAGCTAATCACCTGTTATACTAATCATACATATTCATACATACATATTCTCACGCCGTTAGTTCCCATTGGGGTAGGCAGAGACTATCGATCGCCACTTTGTACGATCCTGGCAAACCTCTCTGGCTTCGTTTACATCCATCAATCTTTTCATACATGCTCTTTTATTCTTCATACTGCGGACACCTGCCTTTTTGAGCACATTTTCTATTTGATCCAAATGTGTCCTCCGAGGTCGTCCTCTACTAACATTACCTTCCACATTGGCTCTATATATCTCTTTCACCAATTTACTGTCATCCATCCTCTCTATGTGCCCAAACCATCTCAACATTCCTTTTTCTATCTTTCTTACAATATCATCTTTTACACCACACCTTTCACGAATCACATCATTCCTCACACGATCACATAACCTTACATTACACACTTTTCTGAGGGATCTCATTTCTACTGCATTCACTCTACTTTCATGCTTCTTCTGCCACACCCAACATTCACTGCCATACATAAGCGTAGGAACGAGGACAGCATCATGCACAGCCATTCGGGCCTTTTCAGACACCGACTGACTAGACATTAGACTATCCAGTGCTCCATTTACCGCATTACCCTTTTTCACTCTTCTCTCGATATCTTCATCACACTTTCCATCCCTAGTAAACAAACTTCCCAAATATACAAACTCTTTCACTTGTTCCACTTTCTTACCATTAATCTCAATCACGCATTCGGTCATATTCACCTCTCTCTCAAAAACCATAGTTTTTGTTTTATCCACATTCACCCTCATTCCCTTTTTTTTAAAAGACGCACATGCAATATTCATCATCTCTTGCAGCTCTTCCACCGATGATGCAAGTAGCACTTGATCGTCGGCATATAAGAGGCATTTAATGATGAATCCACCTATTCTCAATCCATAATCACTTTCACGCAACTCTGTTAAACAGTCATCCATGAACAAATTGAAGAGCCACGGGGAAGCTACACAACCCTGTCGGACACCCCGAGAGATCCCGAACCAGTCAGTATTTTCCCCGTTTACTCTCACACATGCACTAGAATCCTCATAGAGTGATACTAATGCACGTATAAGTTGACTCCCCAAACCGAACTTGGATAACACCTCCCATAAACACTTTCTTACCATCCTATCATACGCCTTCTCTAAATCAATGAAGGAGCAATACACCTTTCGGTTTTTAGCTAAGAACTTTTCGGTGATGCTCCTTAAAGAGAAGATTTGGTCCATACATCCCATTCCCTTTCTAAATCCTGCTTGCACATCCCAAATTTTATCATCCGTTTCATTCATCACTCTTACAATCAAAACCTTTGCATACAATTTACCGACAATGCTGAGTAGACTAATTCCACGGTAGTTTCTAGCCTCCTGGTGTGACCCCTTTCCTTTATATAAAGGCACAATTACCGCTTTGCACCAGTCTTGTGGCACTTTGCCACTCGACCAGCATTTTTGGAAAAGGAAGTACAACCAGGAAGCCACCACCCCTTTACCATCCCTCAGCATTTCAGTGTTTATCCTGTCATACCCTGCCGCTTTCCCTATATAACTCTAATCATATTTTAGTTTAATCTGTATGTATGTGTAGAATATGTTTTTTTTTATATACAATTAGAACAAATGTTTAAGAGATACATCTAGCCAGGAAGGTACTTAAAGCGCTTACTTCTGTAAGTTTAAACAATAAACGTATATTGTTCCACAGCTAAAACGTTTTACAGTTTCAAGTATTTGTTTATAACTACAATAATCCTATTGATATTATAAATGTGAAAGTTTAGATGTTTGGATGTTTGTGGGTTTGAGGTAAAAAGGCTTCTCAATTACATAATATATATGAATGAAATTTAGCAGAATGCTAGATAATGACCCCAATTATAACATAGGATTCTTTTTATCCCGGAACAAAATGACCAATAAAATATTCACGCCTGATTCAACTGAGACATACATACATATACTCACGGCTATAAATCCCTAAAAGGGGTAGCCAGAGCTAAGGAATTAGAAATTCCTCAGCCACTTTTGGAAGTTGCGTGGGGAAAAGATGGTGAAATAAAGGTTTTTGGTGATGGGTCTCCAACTGCATCGCCCAAAAATCCCTTAAAAGCCCCAATACCGTTAGTCGCCTCTTACGTACACCCACCGGAAGAAATGGGGTAGTGCTATTCTAAGCCGGCACTATACAGGATTGAACTAAGAGTACCGGAAAAAACGACTAAAGTTTGGTATAAGTAAATTTCCAGTAAGACGTCTGTCGGGTCAGCTAGTACTTGATAAATAAATATGTAAAATTACCTGATCAACCATCAAATAAGGTGTTTTGGAAGGAGAAGTAGTGTCCTCGTAATCTTCTTGTAGCGGCGGTAGGAGATACGGGGCATCTTCTGAACGAGCTTTTACTATCTGGAAATTAAATGTTTTTGTTTATAACATAACATAAACGTTCACGCCGAATATCCCCGAAGGGGTTGGCAGAGGTACTAATACTTCTGAACATCATGTGACTTTGTCACCTGTTGTTCAAAGTACCCTCGTTTTGCATGGACAGTGTACTCACGTGATAGGGGGCAGGCCTATCGCCGTTTTGTAAGAATACACTGTCACATGACTAAGTACAACTCAGCCATGTGGGTTTCCTCACGATGTTTTCCCTCACCGTTAACAACCATGATAAATTAACCACACATATGTCTTTAGAAAAGCCAAATTGGTGTAGGCCCGACCCGGGATTTGAACACTAGTCGCTTGCACTTTAACCGGTGTTCTACCCATTGAGCTATCACGTCGTTACATCACGACGTTTTTGTTTTTAATTTGAACGATTTTATGTATCTATGATCACCAGTTAGATGCACAGAAAAGTGTCACGTTGCACCAGAGAAAGTCACGCGAAAGAGAGGCATAATCAACGAGGACAAAATCTGCACTTGATTTATTTTTACAAATGCCTTTTTTTATTTTCATGTTTAAATGTAGCATGTAAATGTATTTTAGCAACCGTGATGGCCCAGTGGTTGGAACACTCGGTTATCGTGCAAACGACTAGTGTTCAAATCCTGGGTCGGGCCTACACCAATTTGTCTTTTCTAAAGACATATGTGTGGTTAATTTATCATGGTTGTTAACGGTGAGGGAAAACATCGTGAGGGAACCCACATGGCTGAGTTGTACTTTGTCATGTGACACCTATCACGTGAGTACACTGTCTAAGCAAAACGTGGGTACCTTCTCTGGACACTAGATGGCGCTGCCATGTGAGTTTAGAAGTATTGGTACCTCTACCAAATCCTTCGGGGTTAAACGGCGTGAACGTTTATGTATGTATGTATGCTATGTTTAAATGACTCTATAAGGTAATTATTAGACGATGAGGATGCGCCAATCCTCAACTACCATTCAACATTCTTTTCCCACTCAATTTTCAAAAGTGCCTCATTCTAATTCTAAACCACCATCAACCCTTTTTGGGATTTCTAGCTGTAGGTATATGAAAATATATCCGAAGTACGAAGAATATAAGAGCATGTTAGAGAAGATTGATGGATGTAAACGAAGCTAGAGAGGTTTTTCAGGATCGTACGAAGTGGAGATCGATAGTCTCTGCCTACCCCAATGGGAACTAATGGTGTGAGTATGTATAGGAATAAGATTTACCTACATACATACATATACTCACGGCTGTAAATCCCTAGAAGGGGTAGCCAGAGCTAAGGAATTAGAAATTCCTCAGCCACTTTTAGAAGTTGATGGGGAAAAGATGATAATAATAAACGTTTTTGGTGACGGATCTCCAACCACATCGTCCAAAACTCACTTAAAAGCCCTTATACACTTAGTCGCCTCTTACGTACACCCATCGGTAGAAACGTGGTAGTGCTATTCTAAGCCGGCACTACACGGCACTATATGTATGTATGTATAGGAATAAAACTTACCTGTTCCACATAATCAGCCAGCCGGGGCAGATGCATGACGTGTGTAATCAGACACATCAGTGAAATCACCACACAGTGAAGGTGGTTCTTCTGAGCGCGACTCAGTACGGGATTCGATAGGGCTGATTGTTGGATACTGAAATAACACGATTTTTTACACTTTATTGCACATCATAAACATAAACGTTCACGCCGTTTATCCCCGAAGGGGTTGGCAGAGGTACCAATACTCCTGAACTCACATGGCAAGCGCCATCTAGTTTCCAGAGAAGGTACCCACGTTTTGCTTAGACAGTGTACTCACGTGATAGGGGGCAGGCCTATCGCCGTTTCGTACGAATACACTGTCACATGACTAAGCACAACTCAGCCATGTGGGTTTCCTCACGATGTTTTCCCTCACCGTTAGCAACCATGATAAATTATAATTATTGCACATCAAAAAACATATTTTACAAAATGCAGGTTCTAAAAATATATTCGTTTTGCGATCTTATCACTAAAAGCTATCTTTTGCATACCGACATGTTTAACAGAAATAATAATAATTGATGTTTAGAATTCAGCGCTTACTCCAAAATTAGGTAAAAAAAGAAACTTGAAATATATTTTAAATCTTTTTGTTCATGAAAACTTCACCATCCACGTCCAGTGGATAGAACACCCGCCTGAAAAACAGAAGGGCGTGAGTTCCAATCCTGGGACGGGCCTACACCAATTTGTCTTTTCTAAAGACATATGTGTGGTTAATTTATCATGGTTGTTAACGGTGAGGGAAAACATCGTGAGGAAACCCACATGGCTGAGTTGTACTTAGTCATGTGACAGTGTATTCGTACAAAACGGCGATAGGCCTGCCCCTTATCACGTGAGTACACTGTCTAAGCAAAACGTGGGTACCTTCTCTGGACACTAGATGGCGCTGCCATGTGAGTTCAGGATTATTGGTACCTCTGAAAACCCCTACGGGGATAAACGGCGTGAACGTTTATGTTATGTTAAATAAAGAATAAATACAAGAAAGAAAAATTTCGACACAGGCGGGAATCGAACCCGCGATCTTTATTTATTAGTTAAAATATATTTGCCACTTTGGTGTATTATTTATTAAAACTGTAATATTTAATTGTAAGCATTAACAGGATCTATCACTATAAGAAAGAGTCTGCCAATGAGAGGTGATATTATAAGATCAGCAATTGAAATGCCTTTACAACAGTTTTTGTAAGAGGAAGATTGCTATGTAGTGTCTGCTTAGAATAGCACTACCCCATTTCTTCCGGTGGGTGTACGTAAAAGGCAACTAACGGTATTGGGGCTTTTAAGGGATTTATGGGCGATGCGGTTGGAGACCAATCACCCTGCCGGTGTGCTTTATTTAAATAAATAAACCACCTTTACTTTTTCATCTTTTCTCCACTCAAACTTCCAAAAGTGGCTGAGGAATTTCTAATTCCTTAGCTCTGGCTACCCCTTCCAGGATTTATAGCCGTGAGTATATGTATGTATGAAGATAAGACTTTTTGATGTATGTTTAAACGATATGGTTACCCATAACCTACAATCCAAACATCTTTTCGTTATTTACATCCAAAATTGACTAAGAAATTTAATTCATATTCCGGAAAATCTGATTTCTTTATCGGTATTTAAAATCATGACTATTTATTTATTTATTTATTATATATATAGACTATAATTTTTGTTCGCAAATAAACATAACACACATACTTGGTTCCTATGTTTTTTTGTATTTTAATAAAAAGTGTAGTGTCGGCTTAGAATGTCGCTATCCCTGTCTACCCACGAGTGTCGTAAGAGGCGACTAAGGGTATTGGGGCTTTTTATTGGATTTTTGGACGATGCGGTCGGAGACCCATCAGCAAAAACCTTTATTATTACTATCTTTTCCCCATCAACTTCCAAAAGTGGCTGAGGAATTTCTCATTCCAAAGCTCTGGCTACCCCGTTAAGGAATTTATAGCCGTAAGTATATGTATGTATGTATGTTTAATAAAAAATGAAGAAGTCAACTCACGCCAGTACAAGTTGTATCAAATCCTGCAACGTTTCCTCGCATCCCAGCTCACAACAAATCAGAGCTAGCGTCGTGAAGATACCGTTTATGTTGTCGATCGTGTTGGATTCTAATTGTAAACCTGCGGATTAGTATAGGTTTTTTAAATAAAGATAGTGAAAAATTACTATATATTTTTTTTTTTTAAAGGTATTTATTTATTATTGTAATAACATATATTTACACATTTAACTATATATACAGGTAAAAAAAATAAAACATTATAATATATGAAAAACCTAACCTACATTAAATTATATAAAAAATACTCTCGAAATCGCTGCCGCCCGGTGGCAGGGTTCCGAGAAGGCTGGCTGCATTACCCCTTTGAATCGCTAAGCTAATTCAATTATAAAAATTATTAATATTATAATATTACTAATATTAAAATTACATTGTGTATGTGTTTGTAAAAAATTTGCCGCGTAGTGCCAGCTTAAAATTTCACTACCCCTTTAACAAGCCAATTGCGCTGTAGCTCTATTGTTTCACATTAAAATGCAGGCCAGGTTATAGGAAAAGGACAAAAAAAATAATATTTTTAACAGAGAGAATTATTCAATGTAATGTGCCGTGTAGTGCCGGCTTAGAATGTCGCTCGCTACTCCTTTCTACCCACGGATGTCTAAGAGGCGACTAAGGGCACGGGGCTATTTTAAGTGGTTTTTGGGCGATGCGGTTGGACATCCATCATCAAGGATACTTTATTTCTACCATCTTGTCCTCCAAATACAACTTCCAAATATGGCTGAAGAGTTTCTAGCTCTGAAGTTCTGGCTACCCCTATTTGGGATTTATGGCCGTGAGTATATGTATGTATGTATGTTTGTAAAAAAATGCACTGCTATTTTTCATAATTCTACTTCTTTAACCTCAAATATGAAATTAGCTTTAAAAATTACATGTCCGTTCATAACGGTATAATTTTCAGCTAAATTATCAATACGAATGTATATGTCTATGGCAGCGATTGTGTTAGCTATGAGAAAATGCAATATTTGTTGTTAGACTAAAAATTTGAAATTTTATTAGTTAAATAGAATTTTCACAACGGATGAGAGCGAGCGTCGCGAAAATAACTTTTATGTTGTCTATAGTACATACATACATATACTCACGGCTATAAATCCCTTAACGGGGTAGCCAGAGCATGGTAATGATAAATTCCTCAGCCACTTTTGGAAGTTGATTGGGGAAAAGATGGTAATAATAAATGTTTTTGGTGACGGGTCTTCAACCACATCGCCCAATAATCACTTAAAAAGCCCCTATACCCTTAGTCGCCTCTTACGATCACCCACGGGTAGAAATGGGGTTTTGCTATTCTAAGCCGACACTAGACGGTACGATGTCATAGTATATAGTGTTTGATTCTAGTGTTAGATCTGTGGATTGTAATGGGTTTTTTTAATTTATATATATATCCTGCAGCCTGTTGTGCGTCCATTATGTCGATTTTTGCATATAATGTGGCGTCCACCTGCTTTTGGCGCCCGATATACGGACGTCGAATGGGAAACACCGAAATTCTTCTTCCCTGTGATCACCTGACTAAGAGAAACTAAGAAAAAAAATTTTTTTTTGGACGCCAATTTTGCATGAATATGCATGTGTCTTATTTGAACGGAGTTCGGAGTTATATAAATATATATATATTTATATATATATAAAACCAATATATATATAAGCAACCGTGATAGCCCAGTGGGTAGAACACTCGGTTATCGTGCAAACGACTAGTGTTCAAATCCTGGGTCTGGCCTACACCAATTTGTCTTTTCTAAAGACATATGTGTGGTTAATTTATCATGGTTGTTAACGGTGAGGGAAAACGTCGGGAGGAAACCCACATGGCTGAGTTGTACTTAGTCATGTGACAGTGTATTCGTACAAAACGGCGATAGGCCTGCCCCTATCACGTGAGTACACTGTCTAAGCAAAACGTGGGTACTCTGAACACCATGTGACAAAGTCACGTGATGTTCAGAAGTATAGTACCTCTGCCAACCCCTTCGGGGATATTCGGCGTGAACGTTTATGTTTATGTTATATATAAAAGATATGTTAGTGTTTGTTTGTATATTTTTACTATGATTATGTAGTGATTTGTTATTCATTCGACTTCTTTGGCATCAAAAAGGATATTGTGTATAAAAATATATTGAGTTATCTCGTCACTGTGGTATATATTAGTATAATTGTTTGCTAAACATAAGCATTTTCGTATAATAAGTTATGAAAATTCAGATGAAATATCGACATTTATTCTGTTATGACATACATACATACTTTCATATACTCACGACTATAAATCCTTAGAAGGGGTAGCCAGAGCTAATGAATTAGAAAAATAATAATCATGTAATTTCACCATTCATTATGAACATAAATGTATTTTTTTATTAAATCGATTTTATTTCATTTAAGACTAAACTAAATGAAATTTTTCCTTACCATCATATAGAGCGCTGTAAATGGTATAGCCGTGTTTGCTGATGAATATCAGATCCGATCTTGATGGCTTCTCTACGGTGAGACCAAGTTCTGCATAGTTTACCCTGAAATTCAAAAAGAGTTTTATTAACTAAATACAAAATTATTACGGTCCTTCGAACTAAATTTTTTTTTGCCTATATGTCTACTAATGACAGATACTCAAATAAAATAAAAAAGAATTAGTTCATGATTCTGATTAATGATCTGGACGTTAATTAAATTAAATTTAAAGGAAAATGGTAGAAATGGTTTCCAATTAAATCTGAACTAGTCTACAAGCATTTATAAGAAATATTCACTCAGAATATCCGGAATATTCCGGCTTAGAATGTCGCTACCCCTTTCTACCCACGGGTGTCGTAAGAGGCGACTAAGGGTATTGGGGCTTTTTATTGGATTTTTGGGCGATGCGGTTGGAGACCCATCACCAAAACCCTTTATTTTTACCATCTTTTCCCCACTTAACTTCCAAAAGTGGCTGAGGAATTTATAATTCCGTAGCTCTGGTTACCCCTTTTAGGGAAATATAGCCGTGAGTATATGTATGTATGTATGTATTCGCTCAGAATAAAGTGCCACGATTGCAGAGCCCCTATATCCTATGTATAGTTAGATTACTCATTAGGTCATTCAGTAGATGCTTCAGTAATACGAAGGCCAATATTTGCGTATACCATCTATTGTAATGTTAGATTATGTGACCGAGTGAGAAATAGTGTTATTCGTGAAAAGTGTGGTATGAAAGATGATATTGAAAGAAAGAAAACAGAATATTGAGATGGTTTGGGCACATAGAGAGGATGGATAATAGGAAATTGGTTAAAGGTATCTATAGGGCTAGTGTGGAAGGCAATGTTACTAGAGGACAGCCACGGAAGACACGCTTGGACCAAATTGAGAGTGTGCTCAAAAAAGCTGGAGAGGTTTGTCAGGATCGTACGAAGTGGCGAGCGATAGTCTCTGCCTACATCAATGAGGAATAAACGTGAACATGTATATGTATGTATGTATAGTTACCTAGGGGTAGACAGCGCAGGTTTATTTCCCCGGCGATCCAACAGATGTTGTAGTACTAGCAAGGCGAGCCCCCCTCCCGCTCCGTTATTTCCCCCCGCCAGTCTTAATAATCCCCCTAATAAGGCGGCTGGTAAGGCTCGGGGGTATTCTACGCATTGGTACGTGCTTCCGACCTGGATTATAGAAGATAATAGAGTCATTATTAATAGCAATAAAATATAGTGAAATTAAATTTACGCAGAACTGCTACATAATACTCGTTCATATCAAGATTTTGAAATTGGTTCTTCGAGCCATTTTACTTTTAGATAGAGGCTACTTATCAAAATCTACATCAGCGGCAAAAATTACCCCATAACCATAGCATCTTTTCCCGACTTAACTACCAAAAGCGGCTGAGAAGTTTCTGTTTCTTTATCTCTTGCTAACTTTTTAGCATCTAAATTTATGCCGAGTATATGAATGCTGCTGTTTGGGCTTTTTATGATATAATGATAGTTCAATGATACACTGCTTAAACCCAAATATTCTATTTATTTATTTAACTATGATAAGTTGATGAAAATGATAATGATAGGTGAATGTGACCAGTAAGTACGATTACGGTAAACACACTGATTTATTCTACATAATTACTAAATAATTAATACATTGTAATCCGAGCGGAGCCGAACATGACCGACAATCCACGAGTTCAGTGTTAGGTGATATTGCACCGAACATGCTCCCGGATACGAGATAAGAAACCATAAGGATAATGAAATGAAATGCAGCTGATGACTAAATGATACAAAGTGATAAACAATTTTTCCTTAAAATTAAGATGAAGTTAAAACTTTAAAATGGAGTCTAAAAATATAACCACTTTTTTTTAAATTATTATTTGTATATCACACTATTATACTACGTTTTTTAACTACAGGGGAGGTCGCTACACTTTTCACTTTAGACACTGACACTTGATCACTGTTGCACACATTAAGTTCTATCGAGTCCAGGTTGGCGACGTTGATGTTTGGTAATTCTAGCCGTCTACGGCGTCTACACCTTCTCCACACGAACACCGCTGCTGCAACCACGGCTGCTACCACTAACCCGTAGCTGATACTGTATTGGTGGATGTCATGGCTAGATAACTGGTTCAAATTGCTATCAGCATCTTTCATGTCCTTGATCTGCTTGCTCAAATGTGATAACGAAATATTGATGTTGCTTTCTGATTCCATATTATAAATAAATTTTGGAATAGAAATATTGAAAATGTTGTTTATATCTGTTATACTTGGAATATTGATATTTGGTTTCATATTCAATATATTTAGTTTGTAAGGATACTCGTGTGTCGTCAGAGTGAAATCCTTTCCTTTAATTTCGCAATTTTGTTCTAGTGATATTATGCCCGTCAATTTAATATTTTCAGTTGATATCGGTTTATGTTCACATAAAACAATAACGTTGGTTGGTGAGCAGACAAAATAGAGGTATTTAACCATGTTTGACAGTGGTATCCACTTGTTTTCACATACAGTCTTCTTAATTTTACATTGCTCATTACTATTCAGTTCACAAAACTTTTCATCGGATGGTAAATGAAATATGGGCTTTTGCAAAGCGCATAAAACATACTCAGCATTATCTGTGCATGATTGCAATTCGTCTATTGATAGGGTCAAGTATTTGTCTTTTCTTAAATTAATTGCTAAATAATCAGTTTTGGTATAAACCTCAATCACATAATTCTCGTGTTTTTGCGGGATCGCTATTAATTTATATATTTCATAATCATCTCTGCTTATTAATGGAAAATTCAATTCAAACAGTAAGTAATCTCTCGTCATTCTTGATTTTATTTTTAATAATTTGTAAATTTTGGATAGATCAGTATGCAGGTTATTGATAGGAAGGGAAAGTTCTTTTGATATTTGACCTGATATGATATTTAATTCATTCTTCAACTGCTCGGGTGATAATAAATGTAGGTTAAGTTGACCTTGACTCACATCGGTTATGGTGTATAATATAGTATCTTGTATCTGTTTTAAGTTGTTCAGCAAATTTTGTGCAGCAATGGTCGCTATAAGGAAGTCTTCTCTTTGAGAAGTACTCTTCATTTGTTGATTTAACGTAATCATTACGTGATCTAAGGAACTAAAATGTTCTTCTATCGCTTTATGTTGTTGAGATATATTTTCTTCTATTCGCTTTAACAAACTGTATTGGGATTCTATAATCGATGTCTGATTGCGCCATAAGTTTACAAGGTGTAATTCATTGTTACGAACTAAGTTTATATCATTCGAATATTGCTCAGCAAATCTCTCGTCCAATACTCCGAACAAGGAATTGGCGATGTAACCGACACCGTTGATAAGGCCTCGACGCCCGCGCCGTCGTGTCTCGCCACCGCTTCTCAATTGTTTACTACATAGTATCTCATCGTAATATTTTAATTCTTCGTAGTTGTGAGTCATTTGTAATATAATCATATCACAATTAGTTGTAGTTTCTATCCGTGAGCATATAGTAGTTAAATGACCGAATATTTTTTTTAAATGCAGTTTGCCCTTCCCAATATGGTGCCATATCGTAATAAACTACCAATGTCCATTTATCTTGAGTCAGTTGCATTTTTGTTACATGGTCAAAGTATATCGATTGATTTGGTTTCATGTTTGATATATTTAGAGAAGCTTCGGTACTGGAGAGTATTGTCATCATGAATAAAATAATACAAAATGCTTTTGATACAAAACTTGTTTGAGATTGATAGGCTGTCTTTTCAGTATTATTATGAGTTATTGGAGTGGCTTGATTGATATGGTGGGGTTTGTTTTGGCTTTGCTGACATGAAGATTGTAGGGGTAAGACTGATAATTTAACAATCGGTCGTGTCAGAAAACCATTTTTTGTTTTTAGGGTTACTACTCTTACTAAGTTGTCCTTTCCAGGATGTGTTTCTGTTACTCTACCCATTAACCACTTATTGGCTGGTAGGTTGTCTTCGTGAATAATTACTAAATCGTCGATCTCAATGTTTTTTCTCGGCTCCAACCATTTATTTCTTACCGAAAGTTGTGTAAGATATTCTGCTTTCCAACGGCGCCAGATGTCTTTAAATATTCTATTTATGTGATGCCAGCGTGTTCTAGCGTCTTCTGCTGTTTCAATAACTGATAACCCGGGGCGACTTAATAGAAAATGGTTAGGTGTCAGAAAGTCTAAATCCTCAATGTCCTCTGTTAATGGGCACAGTGGTCGACTATTGATACAACTTTCAATCTGTGCTAATAGTGTGGAAAATTCTTCAAATGTCAATTTTTGATTATTCAGTACTCGTTTTAAATGATGCTTTAAAGTACCCACCATTTTCTCCCAAATTCCACCTGCTTGGCAGTGGGTTGGACTGTTTCTATGCCAGACTATAGCCATATCAGTTATTTCATTATAAAAAGTATCTGTGAAAATTTGCTGAATTTCTAAAAACGCTTCTTGAATGATTCTATCGGCTTTAACAAAATTTGTTCCGTTGTCACTATACATATGTGATGGCACCCCTCTCCTGGCTGCCATTCTTCTTAATGCTGCTAAAAATGCTGAACTTGTCATATCGGAAACTAATTCTAAATGTACAGCCTTAGTGACCATACAAATAAAAACAGCTATATACCCTTTCGACGTTTTGATACCGCGCCCTTTGTTACATTTTATTTCTACGAATCCTGTGTAATCAACACCCGTATGCTCGAATGGTTTTGCCTCGTTAACTCTAGACGGCGGGAGATCGCCCATTAATTGATATTGAGTTTTAGTGTTTTGCTTCGCACAAATGATGCATTTTCTTATTTCCTTTTTAACTGTTCTGGTACCTCCAATGATCCAATACCTTTTCCTTAAATATGATAGGGTAAGGCGCGCTCCTCCATGATAAGTAATACGATGCGCTTCGTTGATAAGAAGATTTGCTATAATAATCGGATGTTTCATCTCAGGAGTTATATTAGCATTTTTCAATCGTCCTCCGACACGTAAAACACCTTTAGATAACATGGGATAAAGATTACGTAATTGGCTCTTGGAGCTTAACTTGTTATGTTTAAGTATACTTTCTATGTCTGAAGAAAAATAAGTTCTGTGTTCATATTTAATAAGTATGTTGTTTGCTTGCTCTAATTCAGATAAACTCAAGTAGCTTGATAATGGGGTAGACACATTCGAAAATAGTATTTTACATGCTCTTAGAATCCACGCTATCTTTCTTTTTATTTTATTGATATCATTATGCTGATTTAATATCTGTTGGATAATACTCGTATCTTGTTTTTGAGCTACATTTGTATGTTTTGTTTTTATTTCTAGGTCAGTATTATACACTTGTTTTCTGTCTTGATATTGGTTATTTATACTTTTAAGCCATTCTGGGCCTTTCCACCATATGTTATGTTTAATAAGAAGTGAAGCTGTAAGACCTCTACTAGCACAGTCAGCAGGATTTTCATTACTTTTTACATATTGCCAATTCGCAGGGGGCATGATGGATGTAATTAACTTTACTCTGTTTGATATAAAAGTCTTCCAACGGCCGGGATCACCTTGAAGCCACGCAAGGACGACCTTGGAATCACACCAGCCATGAATTTGTAAGAGATGATCGGGATAGCTGCTTGTTACTTTTTTCATAAGTTTTGCTAATAATAATGATCCACATAACTCCAATCTAGGTAATGATATCGATTTATTAGTGGGGACTATTCTAGTTTTTGATGTTAATAGAACGATGTTATTATTATTTGGCTGGCGAACCCGGGCATATATAACTGCTGCATAACAATTAATAGAGGCGTCTGAAAAACCATGTAACTCAATTTTATCATTCTCTTGGCTTCCTAACCATCTTGGTATCTGTATGTTTGATATTTGATATAGATCTCTAGTGATATTTGTCCATTCTTTCTTTAAATGTATTGGTACTTCCTCATCCCATTTTATTTGTTCACTCCAAACTTTTTGAAACAATAATTTGAATTTCGTGGTGATAGGGGCTACCCAACCAAGCGGGTCAAACATTTTTGATATTTCAGCCAGTAAAGTTCTTTTCGTAAGTTTATTTATATCGTGCGTTATGTTGCATTGTATTATGAATTTATCTTCCACTGCATTCCAATACAACCCTAATGTCTTTGATAAGTTTTCTGATTTAAAAATAAACGAGTCTGATAATAAATCTTGATTTGATGTAACATTTTCCAATATTTTAGGATGATTTGAAACCCACTTTCTCAACTTGAAACCGCCTGATTGAAGTAGCGATATGAGATCTTTTATAATCTGCTTACCCTTTTGGATGGAATGTGAGCCGTGAACCAGGTCATCCATGTAAAATGAGTTTTTCAATATGATGCTTGCTTCTGGGTAGTTCTCTTTTTCGTCAGTTGCTAACTTTTTAAGTGTCATCATAGCTAAAAAAGGAGCTGCTTTAGTACCAAATGTGACTGTGCTTAATTGATATGTCTGTATAGGTTTTTCTTTTGACTCTCTCCACATAACCTTCTGGTATTTTTGATGTGATTTTTCAATGATAATTTGTCGATACATCTTTTCTATGTCACTGGTAAATGCATATTGATATTGACGCCATGATAAAATAAGTGATTGTAAATCTTTTTGTAAGTTGGGCCCTTTACACATTACATCATTTAAACTAACTCCCGTGGACGTCCTTGCTGACGCATTAAATACCACGCGTAGCTTGGAAGTAACGGAATCAGCACGAATCACTGCATGGTGCGGGAGATAACAACCATCTGTGCTATTATTGTTTGATAATATCATATGACCCATATCTCGGTACTCCTGCATAAAAGTTTTATATTGCTCCGCCAATGTTTGCTGCCGTGTAAATTTTTTCTCAATGTTTTTAAACTGTGCTATAGCTATTTCCTTTGAAGAACCGAGTTGTTGCTCAAAATTATCTTTAAATGGTATTTTGACCATATATCTTCCACTTTCCTGTCTTTTAGTGCTTGACAAGTAGTAGTCAATACATTTTTGATCATCAGATGTCAGATCGTTCTCGTCGTTTAGCTCCTCCACTTCCCAAAACGATTTTAAATCCTGTACATTGTTTACAATAACGTTGCAGTGAAATGATTTCACGTTACCACATAGCAACCACCCTAATTGAGACTGTTGGGCTAGTGGCTGATCCGTGTTCTCTCCTTTAATAATACCATTTAAAATTATTGTTGAATATATATCGGCCCCTAATAATAAGTCAACGGGTCGGCTGATATGATAATCTGGATCTGCAAGGCTTATATTTTCTAAATATGATAAGTTCGGCTTTGATATTGTATTATTGGGCAAGTTTTTTATTAGATTGCTCATTATAAGCGCTTCTGTATTAAAAGTAAAATCGTTGTGTAAAGACGAACATGTTAA
The DNA here is from genome assembly GCA_963576735.1 of Bedellia somnulentella. NCBI lineage: Eukaryota > Metazoa > Arthropoda > Insecta > Lepidoptera > Bedelliidae > Bedellia > Bedellia somnulentella. The sequence continues at coordinate 12,968,180 of OY755193.1, forward strand.
ATTGAGGACACCCTTGCAGTTGTTCTCATTCTGGCCGACGCCTACTACAGTGCCATTATAGTGACGTCTCTTTAAACCCAAAATCTGTGCGGCTGCTTCTGTTATAATTGATATCTGACTACCTTGATCGATAAGTCCTCTTAACACGTGGTATGATTCATCTGCGCCCTTTACTTTAATAAGCGCGGTTGATAAAAGAATTTCTCCCGATTTTGATTGAGTTACAAGAGAGGTATTGCCTGACTGCCTACCCCCTTGCATATTAATGCTATTATGTGGTCGTTGAGTGTAAGCCTCGTGCAAAAGTGTATTATGACACTCTTGACAAAGGCGGCATCTTCTTTTTGATATACATTCCTTACCATTGTGGCAATAAAGGCAGTTTTCACATAATTTTAATTTAGCAATAGTTTGCAGTTTTAATTCATTCGTCATTTCCATAAATGTTTTGCAATTAAAGATGCCATGTTCGCATTTGCACAATGGACATTTGATTCTTCCACTCACCGCCAATGATACTTTGTTATTCGCCGCTTGCTTTTGATATTGATATTGATTATGAAATTGCTTATATACAGGTTGATACGACTTTTTATATGCTGGTGATATGTGCGTTGATGAACGATTATGCTGATGATTAGGTGGATATGGCTTTGATACAAATGTCTCTGTTTTCCTTCTAGATGATTCTAAACATGTAAATTTTATTTCTAAAAACTCCAAAAACTCTTTAAGTACCGGTAGTTCTTTCGAGTTCTTCAACGACTCTATATAATCTCTGTGACTCTCGTGATCTAATTTGCTTGATAAAATATGGACAATGATAGGATCCCATGTTTCTATACTGACTCCTAAATTTTTGATGGCATTTAGACATTCCACACTCGTGTCATGCATTTTTTTAATGCTTGTTGCTGATTGCTGAGCTAATATTGGGAGACGCATAATGGTGTCCATGTGGCAAGAAAATATTTGTTTTTTATTATCGTAACGATTATTTAAAATGTCCCATGCATTGTTGTAATTTTCGGTAGATATTTGTAAATGCTGAATTAACTTTTGTGGCTCACCCTTTATCTTGCCTTTAAGAAATTGCATTTTTTGGGCCGGTGATAATGATGGATTGCGATGAATGATTTCATTAAAAAGATCTTTGAAAGATACCCAAGAATGAAAATCTCCAGTAAACATTGGTATTTCCATCTGAGGGGTGGTTTTTTCTCGATGCTGCATGGACCAAAATTTGGTATTTATTGATTTTTTCAGGTCATTATAAATCTTTTCATGTTTTGTAAATATATCTTCATAACCTACATCAGTTTCGTCTAACTCTGTAGCTATCTCCCAGTGGCTCTTGTCAATGATAGACCATCGTTTCTGCAATGTATTAAGCGCGTCTTCGAATTCCCACTTGTCATTGATACTTTCGAGGTTAATGCTATTTACTGTTCTCATAAATGCTTTGATGTTAACAGATTGTTTTTTCATGAGGTCGTCATACTTGCTAAATACGCCCTGATCTTTCAAGTGTATATCCTTCTGTGACAAGGGTGGTACGAAATCCCTATTCTCTTCAGTGTTATTGCCACTTGTCCCTGGTTTTTGAACGTCAAATATTTCGTTAAACTTCTGTTCCATGAGAGCCCGGATGGACTCCATAAGTTTCTTAGTCTGCTCATATTCGTAATTTGCAAAATAAGGATGCCTTCTGTCATACAATTGATACAAATCCTGGTGATTAACTTCATATTTATCCCATAGCTCTTCCAACTCTGAAAACCTTTTCTCAAAGTAAGATTGGGTCTTACGGGATGGACCGTCTTTTTTGAAATTTTCACCCAATGATTTGATACTTTTAGAAATAAGTACCTGCTTTTCATACAATTCTTCCATTTTAACGGTTAACTGAATAGGTGAATAAAAAGAACAGTCTTACTTGGATATATGCTGCGTAATTAATTAAAGATGATACGTAACCGCAGTTGCTGCTCCTTTAATTCAGATGCTGACACACTTGCTCTCCAAACTTTAACACTAAACACTTTCCCGCAGCACTGTTTTACTACACTTTATTATAGTCAGTTCTTAAGTGATTGATATTTGATAACTCACACGCGAGATGAGTCCGACTGATGAACAAATCGCGCTAGGTTCTTAATTTTTCGAAGGACCAAAAATGTTTGGGCTTTTTATGATATAATGATAGTTCAATGATACACTGCTTAAACCCAAATATTCTATTTATTTATTTAACTATGATAAGTTGATGAAAATGATAATGATAGGTGAATGTGACCAGTAAGTACGATTACGGTAAACACACTGATTTATTCTACATAATTACTAAATAATTAATACATTGTAATCCGAGCGGAGCCGAACATGACCGACAATCCACGAGTTCAGTGTTAGGTGATATTGCACCGAACAGCTGCTGTGTAGTGTCAGCTTAGAATAGCACTACCCCATTTCTTCCGGTGGGTGTACGTAAAAGGCGACTAACGGTATAGGGGCTTTAAAGGGATTTTCGGGCGATGCGGTTGAAACCCATCACCAAGAACCTTTATTTCACCATCTAATCCCCACGTAACTTCCAAAAGTGGCTGAGGAATTTTTAATTCCTTTGCTCTGCCTACCCCCTTCTAGGGATTTATAGCCGTGAGTATATGTATGTATGTATGTATATGAATGCACACAAAAATACCTTCAACAGCGACTTAAGCAGAATACTCTGCAGCATTGCATCAGGCTTCGGCCCCTTGCCCTTGCTAGGGGCAGGGATCTTGCTGACGATGAACATCATGATGTCTATCTTCTGGAAGTCGGGGAGGTGGTCCGCGAACTCTCCTAGCGCGTTTATTAAAGCTTCCTGGTATAGCTTTTCATCTGGCTCTTTCTGAATTAAAGTAAAAATAACTTTAATATTGTTTTCGTTTTTAAGTCGATTTAATTTAAATACATATGTAAACATAAACATAAACACGACGTGATAGCTCAATGGGTAGAACACTGGTTAACGTGCAAGCGACTAGTGTTCAAATCCCGGGTCGGGCCTACACCAATTTGTCTTTTCTAAAGACATAAGTGTGGTTAATTTATCATGGTTGTTAACGGTGAGGGAAAACATCGTGAGGAAACCCACATGGTTGAGTTGTACTTAGTCATGTGACAGTGTATTCGTACAAAACGGCGATAGGCATGCCCCCTATCACGTGAGTACACTTGTCCATGCAAAACGTGGGTACTCTAAACACCAGGTGACAAAGTCACGTGATGTTTAGAAGTATTAGTACCTCTGCCAACCCCCTCTGGGATATTCGGCGTGAACGTTTATGTTATGTAATTTTAAAAATATTTTTTCTTTTTTAAGAAAAGGAAAGGAAGATTAAGAATTGGGTGGAAATAATACTGATGCTTGGAGGTCTGGTATTTCATGTGGTTGTACCTATGTGATTTAAACAATAATTGAAACTGAATGTTACATTGATAAATTGTACAATGATGACAGGATCAATGAATTATCGAAAACATACTATTCGTTATTTTCAATTCTTCATTGACTTGAGTATTCAGTCAGGAATCCTCTAGGTTTATTCGTGGTTAACTGGTTGTGTAGCCACATGAATATGAAAATGGAATGAAAATGAAGACGGTTATCCATTCAACTTTACAAATGAATATGCTAGCTTGTAAATTAAACACTAGCTTACTTTTATAGAACTTCAACTCTGTATGAATGATCTGACTAATGATCGAACATAAAGATAAAATTTTCTTCCACTTATTATAAGGAAATATAAACTGAATTACCTCTTCTCTAGCCACCGATGCTCTTAAATTTGTCAGTAAAGTGTTGATGATTTCCAGTACAGATGGCCCTGTAGAGAAAATAAAATAAATTTAGGAAATTAATATGCTTCGGACTTCGATCATATATCAAAGATACACCAACAAAGCACGAAAAACAACCCGCCCAAACAGTGCTTATTTCTATGGTAAGCACTGTTTTATTGGCAGACGCGTGCTAGATCTAGCAATAAATAATAGGTCTTAAGTGAATGCGGTAAGATATGTATGACACTCACCCACGCTATCCCCGGCCGCTATATCCACGATGCTAGCCAATACGCCCGCCCTAGCCGCGCGCAGTATATGTATGTATGATGTATGTATGACACTCACCCACGCTATCCCCGGCCGCTATATCCACGATGCTAGCCAATACGCCCGCCCTAGCCGCGCGCAGTATATGTATGTATGATATATGTATGACACTCACCCACGCTATCCCCGGCCGCTATATCCACGATGCTAGCCAATACGCCCGCCCTAGCCGCGCGCAGTATATGTATGTATGATGTATGTATGACACTCACCCACGCTATCCCCGGCCGCTATATCCACGATGCTAGCCAATACGCCCGCCCTAGCCGCGCGCAGTATATGTATGTATGATGTATGTATGACACTCACCCACGCCATCCCCGGCCGCTATATCCACGATGCTAGCCAATACGCCCGCCCTAGCCGCGCGCAGTATATGTATGTATGATGTATGTATGACACTCACCCACGCTATCCCCGGCCGCTATATCCACGATGCTAGCCAATACGCCCGCCCTAGCCGCGCGCAGTATATGTATGTATGATGTATGTATGACACTCACCCACGCTATCCCCGGCCGCTATATCCACGATGCTAGCCAATACGCCCGCCCTAGCCGCGCGCAGTATATGTATGTATGATGTATGTATGACACTCACCCACGCTATCCCCGGCCGCTATATCCACGATGCTAGCCAATACGCCCGCCCTAGCCGCGCGCAGTATATGTATGTATGATGTATGTATGACACTCACCCACGCTATCCCCGGCCGCTATATCCACGATGCTAGCCAATACGCCCGCCCTAGCCGCGCGCAGTATATGTATGTATGATGTATGTATGACACTCACCCACGCTATCCCCGGCCGCTATATCCACGATGCTAGCCAATACGCCCGCCCTAGCCGCGCGCAGTATATGTATGTATGATGTATGTATGACACTCACCCACGCTATCCCCGGCCGCTATATCCACGATGCTAGCCAATACGCCCGCCCTAGCCGCGCGCAGTATATGTATGTATGATGTATGTATGACACTCACCCACGCTATCCCCGGCCGCTATATCCACGATGCTAGCCAGTACGCCCGCCCTAGCCGCGCGCAGTATATGTATGTATGATGTATGTATGACACTCACCCACGCTATCCCCGGCCGCTATATCCACGATGCTAGCCAATACGCCCGCCCTAGCCGCGCGCAGTATATGTATGTATGATGTATGTATGACACTCACCCACGCTATCCCCGGCCGCTATATCCACGATGCTAGCCAATACGCCCGCCCTAGCCGCGCGCAGTATATGTATGTATGATGTATGTATGACACTCACCCACGCTATCCCCGGCCGCTATATCCACGATGCTAGCCAATACGCCCGCCCTAGCCGCGCGCAGTATATGTATGTATGATGTATGTATGACACTCACCCACGCTATCCCCGGCCGCTATATCCACGATGCTAGCCAATACGCCCGCCCTAGCCGCGCGCAGTATATGTATGTATGATGTATGTATGACACTCACCCACGCTATCCCCGGCCGCTATATCCACGATGCTAGCCAATACGCCCGCCCTAGCCGCGCGCAGTATATGTATGTATGATGTATGTATGACACTCACCCACGCTATCCCCGGCCGCTATATCCACGATGCTAGCCAGTACGCCCGCCCTAGCCGCGCGCAGTCCCGCCCGCCCCGCGCCGCCGCCCGCCTCCAGGTGCGACATTAGGCTTTCTACTACGCTGTACGAGTAGGCTGCCTGGGGTGGTTAGAAACAAAGGTTTTTAGAGCACCCTTATTAAATAAATATTGATGGATGGACGTATGAAAAAGTATCACGATTCAAATGACAAAGACTCCTTATGTAATATTGACACTCAAGAGTGATCTTTCCTCTGGGTGAGACATTAGGCTATATGAGTACGCTGCCTGAGGTGAGTGCGGAAGATTTCTTTTAATCAAAAAAATAGTATAAAAGGAGAACATGAACAGAAAAAGATATGGTTGGTTAATTGGGATATAAGGAAGTCTACTATTCAAAAAGACAACGATAACTTCGTCCACATGTAGCGCCTAATGAAACTTCTATACATATATTAGTCTTAGTGTATTGAGTGGTTTGGTTATGCGACCGTGTGAGGAATGATGTGATTCGTGAAAGGTGTGGTGTAAAAGATGATATTGTAAGAAAGATAGAAAAAGTGTTCGGTGCAATATCACCTAACACTGAACTCGTGGATTGTCGGTCATGTTCGGCTCCGCTCGGATTACAATGTATTAATTATTTAGTAATTATGTAGAATAAATCAGTGTGTTTACCGTAATCGTACTTACTGGTCACATTCACCTATCATTATCATTTTCATCAACTTATCATAGTTAAATAAATAAACAGAATATTTGGGTTTAAGCAGTGTATCATTGAACTATCATTATATCATAAAAAGCCCAAACATTTTTGGTCCTTCGAAAAATTAAGAACCTAGCGCGATTTGTTCATCAGTCGGACTCATCTCGCGTGTGAGTTATCAAATATCAATCACTTAAGAACTGACTATAATAAAGTGTAGTAAAACAGTGCTGCGGGAAAGTGTTTAGTGTTAAAGTTTGGAGAGCAAGTGTGTCAGCATCTGAATTAAAGGAGCAGCAACTGCGGTTACGTATCATCTTTAATTAATTACGCAGCATATATCCAAGTAAGACTGTTCTTTTTATTCACCTATTCAGTTAACCGTTAAAATGGAAGAATTGTATGAAAAGCAGGTACTTATTTCTAAAAGTATCAAATCATTGGGTGAAAATTTCAAAAAAGACGGTCCATCCCGTAAGACCCAATCTTACTTTGAGAAAAGGTTCTCAGAGTTGGAAGAGCTATGGGCTAAATATGAAGTTAATCACCAGGATTTGTATCAATTGTATGACAGAAGGCATCCTTATTTTGCAAATTACGAATATGAGCAGACTAAGAAACTTATGGAGTCCATCCGGGCTCTCATGGAACAGAAGTTTAACGAAATATTTGACGTTCAAAACCCAGGGACAAGTGGCAATAATACTGAACAGAATAGGGATTTCGTACCACCCTTGTCACAGAAGGATATACACTTAAAAGATCAGGGCGTATTTAGCAAGTATGACGACCTCATGAAAAAACAATCTGTAAACTTCAAAGCATTTATGAGAACAGTAAATAGCATTAACCTCGAAAGTATCAATGACAAGTGGGAATTCGAAGACGCGCTAAATACATTGCAGAAACGATGGTCTATCATTGACAAGAGCCACTGGGAGATGGCTACAGAGTTAGACGAAACTGATGAAGGTTATGAAGATATATTTACAAAACATGAAAAGATTTATAATGACCTGAAAAAATCAATAAATACCAAATTTTGGTCCATGCAGCATCGAGAAAAAACCACCCCTCAGATGGAAATACCAATGTTTACTGGAGATTTTCATTCTTGGGTATCTTTCAAAGATCTTTTTAATGAAATCATTCATCGCAATCCATCATTATCACCGGCCCAAAAAATGCAATTTCTTAAAGGCAAGATAAAGGGTGAGCCACAAAAGTTAATTCAGCATTTACAAATATCTACCGAAAATTACAACAATGCATGGGACATTTTAAATAATCGTTACGATAATAAAAAACAAATATTTTCTTGCCACATGGACACCATTATGCGTCTCCCAATATTAGCTCAGCAATCAGCAACAAGCATTAAAAAAATGCATGACACGAGTGTGGAATGTCTAAATGCCATCAAAAATTTAGGAGTCAGTATAGAAACATGGGATCCTATCATTGTCCATATTTTATCAAGCAAATTAGATCACGAGAGTCACAGAGATTATATAGAGTCGTTGAAGAACTCGAAAGAACTACCGGTACTTAAAGAGTTTTTGGAGTTTTTAGAAATAAAATTTACATGTTTAGAATCATCTAGAAGGAAAACAGAGACATTTGTATCAAAGCCATATCCACCTAATCATCAGCATAATCGTTCATCAACGCACATATCACCAGCATATAAAAAGTCGTATCAACCTGTATATAAGCAATTTCATAATCAATATCAATATCAAAAGCAAGCGGCGAATAACAAAGTATCATTGGCGGTGAGTGGAAGAATCAAATGTCCATTGTGCAAATGCGAACATGGCATCTTTAATTGCAAAACATTTATGGAAATGACGAATGAATTAAAACTGCAAACTATTGCTAAATTAAAATTATGTGAAAACTGCCTTTATTGCCACAATGGTAAGGAATGTATATCAAAAAGAAGATGCCGCCTTTGTCAAGAGTGTCATAATACACTTTTGCACGAGGCTTACACTCAACGACCACATAATAGCATTAATATGCAAGGGGGTAGGCAGTCAGGCAATACCTCTCTTGTAACTCAATCAAAATCGGGAGAAATTCTTTTATCAACCGCTCTTATTAAAGTAAAGGGCGCAGATGAATCATACCACGTGTTAAGAGGACTTATCGATCAAGGTAGTCAGATATCAATTATAACAGAAGCAGCCGCACAGATTTTGGGTTTAAAGAGACGTCACTATAATGGCACCGTAGTAGGCGTCGGCCAGAATGAGAACAACTGCAAGGGTGTCCTCAATATAACATGTTCGTCTTTACACAACGATTTTACTTTTAATACAGAAGCACTTATAATGAGCAATCTAATAAAAAACTTGCCCAATAATACAATATCAAAGCCGAACTTATCATATTTGGAAAATATAAGCCTTGCAGATCCAGATTATCATATCAGCCGACCCGTTGACTTATTATTAGGGGCCGATATATATTCAACAATAATTTTAAATGGTATTATTAAAGGAGAGAACATGGATCAGCCACTAGCCCAACAGTCTCAATTAGGGTGGTTGCTATGTGGTAACGTGAAGTCATTTCACTGCAACGTTATTGTAAACAATGTACAGGATTTAAAATCGTTTTGGGAAATGGAGGAGCTAAACGACGAGAACGATCTGACATCTGATGATCAAAAATGTATTGACTACTACTTGTCAAGCACTAAAAGACAGGAGAGTGGAAGATATATTGTCAAAATACCATTTAAAGATAATTTTGAGCAACAACTCGGTTCTTCAAAGGAAATAGCTATAGCACAGTTTAAAAACATTGAGAAAAAATTTACACGGCAGCAAACATTGGCGGAGCAATATAAAACTTTTATGCAGGAGTACCGAGATATGGGTCATATGATATTATCAAACAATAATAGCACAGATGGTTGTTATCTCCCGCACCATGCCGTGATTCGTGCTGATTCCGTTACTTCCAAGCTACGCGTGGTATTTAATGCATCAGCAAGGACGTCCACGGGAGTTAGTTTAAATGATGTAATGTGTAAAGGGCCCAACTTACAAAAAGATTTACAATCACTTATTTTATCATGGCGTCAATATCAATATGCATTTACCAGTGACATAGAAAAGATGTATCGACAAATTATCATTGATAAGTCACATCAAAAATACCAGAAGGTTATGTGGAGAGAGTCAAAAGAAAAACCTATACAGACATATCAATTAAGCACAGTCACATATGGTACTAAAGCAGCTCCTTTTTTAGCTATGATGACACTTAAAAAGTTAGCAACTGACGAAAAAGAGAACTACCCAGAAGCAAGCATCATATTGGAAAACTCATTTTACATGGATGACCTGGTTCACGGCTCACATTCCATCCAAAAGGGTAAGCAGATTATAAAAGATCTCATATCGCTACTTCAATCAGGCGGTTTCAAGTTGAGAAAGTGGGTTTCAAATCATCCTAATATATTGGAAAATGTTACATCAAACTCGTTATCAGACTCGTTTATTTTTAAATCAGAAAACTTATCAAAGACATTAGGGTTGTATTGGAATGCAGTGGAAGATAAATTCATAATACAATGCAACATAACGCACGATATAAATAAACTTACGAAAAGAACTTTACTGGCTGAAATATCAAAAATGTTTGACCCGCTTGGTTGGGTAGCCCCTATCACCACGAAATTCAAATTATTATTTCAAAAAGTTTGGAGTGAACAAATAAAATGGGATGAGGAAGTACCAATACATTTAAAGAAAGAATGGACAAATATCACTAGAGATCTATATCAAATATCAAACATACAGATACCAAGATGGTTAGGAAGCCAAGAGAATGATAAAATTGAGTTACATGGTTTTTCAGACGCCTCTATTAATTGTTATGCAGCAGTTATCTATGCCCGGGTTCGCCAGCCAAATAATAATAACATCGTTCTATTAACATCAAAAACTAGAATAGTCCCCACTAATAAATCGATATCATTACCTAGATTGGAGTTATGTGGATCATTTTTATTAGTAAAACTTATGAAAAAAGTATCAAGCAGCTATCCCGATCATCTCTTACAAATTCATGGCTGGTGTGATTCCAAGGTCGTCCTTGCGTGGCTTCAAGGCGATCCCGGCCGTTGGAAGACTTTTATATCAAACAGAGTAAAGTTAATTACATCCATCATACCCCCTGCGAATTGGCAATATGTAAAAAGTAATGAAAATCCTGCTGACTGTGCTAGTAGAGGTCTTACAGCTTCACTTCTTATTAAACATAACATATGGTGGAAAGGCCCAGAATGGCTTAAAAGTATAAATAACCAATATCAAGACAGAAAACAAGTGTATAATACTGACCTAGAAATAAAAACAAAACATACAAATGTAGTTCAAAAACAAGATACGAGTATTATCCAACAGATATTAAATCAGCATAATGATATCAATAAAATAAAAAGAAAGATAGCGTGGATTCTAAGAGCATGTAAAATACTATTTTCGAATGTGTCTACCCCATTATCAAGCTACTTGAGTTTATCTGAATTAGAGCAAGCAAACAACATACTTATTAAATATGAACAAAGAACTTATTTTTCTTCAGACATAGAAAGTATACTTAAACATAACAAGTTAAGCTCCAAGAGCCAATTACGTAATCTTTATCCCATGTTATCTAAAGGTGTTTTACGTGTCGGAGGACGATTGAAAAATGCAAATATAACTCCTGAGATGAAACATCCGATTATCATAGCAAAAAACAGTCAGTTAGCAAATCTTCTTATCAACGAAGCGCATCGTATTACTTATCATGGAGGAGCGCGCCTTACCCTATCATATTTAAGGAAAAGGTATTGGATCATTGGAGGTACCAGAACAATTAAAAAGGAAATAAGAAAATGCATCATTTGTGCGAAGCAAAACACTAAAACTCAATATCAATTAATGGGCGATCTCCCGCCGTCTAGAGTTAACGAGGCAAAACCATTCGAGCATACGGGTGTTGATTACACAGGATTCGTAGAAATAAAATGTAACAAAGGGCGCGGTATCAAAACTACGAAAGGGTATATAGCTGTTTTTATTTGTATGGTCACTAAGGCTGTACATTTAGAATTAGTTTCCGATATGACAAGTTCAGCATTTTTAGCAGCATTAAGAAGAATGGCAGCCAGGAGAGGGGCGCCATCACATATGTATAGTGACAACGGAACAAATTTTGTTAAAGCCGATAGAATCATTCAAGAAGCGTTTTTAGAAATTCAGCAAATTTTTACAGATACTTTTTATAATGAAATAACTGATATGGCTATAGTCTGGCATAGAAACAGTCCAAGCCACTGCCAAGCAGGTGGAATTTGGGAGAAAATGGTGGGTACTTTAAAGCATCATTTAAAACGAGTACTGAATAATCAAAAATTGACATTTGAAGAATTTTCCACACTATTAGCACAGATTGAAAGTTGTATCAATAGTCGACCATTGTGCCCATTAACAGAGGGCATTGAGGATTTAGACTTTCTGACACCTAACCATTTTCTAATAAGTCGCCCCGGGTTATCAGTTATTGAAACAGCAGAAGACGCTAGAACACGCTGGCATCACATAAATAGAATATTTAAAGACATCTGGCGCCGTTGGAAATCAGAATATCTCACACAACTTTCGGTAAGAAATAAATGGTTGGAGCCGAGAAAAAACATTGAGATCGACGATTTAGTAATTATTCACGAAGACAACCTACCAGCCAATAAGTGGTTAATGGGTAGAGTAACAGAAACACATCCTGGAAAGGACAACTTAGTAAGAGTAGTAACCCTAAAAACTAAAAATGGTTTTCTGACACGACCGGTTGTTAAATTATCAGTCTTACCCCTACGATCTTCATGTCAGCAAAACCAAAACAAACCCCACAATATCAATCAAGCCACTCCAATAACTCATAATAATACTGAAAAGAAAGTCTATCAATCTCAAACAAGTTTTGTATCAAAAGCATTTTGTATTATTTTATTCATGATGACAATACTCTCCAGTACCGAAGCTTCTCTAAATATATCAAGCATGAAACCAAATCAATCGATATACTTCGACCATGTAACAAAAATGCAACTGACTCAAGATAAATGGACATTGGTAGTTTATTACGATATGGCACCATATTGGGAAGGGCAAACTGCATTTAAAAAAATATTCGGTCATTTAACTACTATATGCTCACGGATAGAAACTACAACTAATTGTGATATGATTATATTACAAATGACTTATAACTACGAAGAATTAAAATATTACGATGAGATACTATGTAGTAAACAATTGAGAAGCGGTGGCGAGACACCACGGCGCGGGCGTCGAGGCCTTATCAACGGTGTCGGTTACATCGCCAATTCCTTGTTCGGAGTATTGGACGAGAGATTTGCTGAGCAATATTCAAATGATATAAACTTAGTTCGTAACAATGAATTACACCTTGTAAACTTATGGCGCAATCAGACATCGATTATAGAATCCCAATACAGTTTGTTAAAGCGAATAGAAGAAAATATATCTCAACAACATAAAGCGATAGAAGAACATTTTAGTTCCTTAGATCACGTAATGATTACGTTAAATCAACAAATGAAGAGTACTTCTCAAAGAGAAGACTTCCTTATAGCGACCATTGCTGCACAAAATTTGCTGAACAACTTAAAACAGATACAAGATACTATATTATACACCATAACCGATGTGAGTCAAGGTCAACTTAACCTACATTTATTATCACCAGAGCAGTTGAAGAATGAATTAAATATCATATCAGGTCAAATATCAAAAGAACTTTCCCTTCCTATCAATAACCTGCATACTGATCTATCCAAAATTTACAAATTAATAAAAATAAAATCAAGAATGACGAGAGATTACTTACTGTTTGAATTGAATTTTCCATTAATAAGCAGAGATGATTATGAAATATATAAATTAATAGCGATCCCGCAAAAACACGAGAATTATGTGATTGAGGTTTATACCAAAACTGATTATTTAGCAATTAATCTAAGAAAAGACAAATACTTGACCCTATCAATAGACGAATTGCAATCATGCACAGATAATGCTGAGTATGTTTTATGCGCTTTGCAAAAGGCCATATTTCATTTACCATCCGATGAAAAGTTTTGTGAACTGAATAGTAATGAGCAATGTAAAATTAAGAAGACTGTATGTGAAAACAAGTGGATACCACTGTCAAACATGGTTAAATACCTCTATTTTGTCTGCTCACCAACCAACGTTATTGTTTTATGTGAACATAAACCGATATCAACTGAAAATATTAAATTGACGGGCATAATATCACTAGAACAAAATTGCGAAATTAAAGGAAAGGATTTCACTCTGACGACACACGAGTATCCTTACAAACTAAATATATTGAATATGAAACCAAATATCAATATTCCAAGTATAACAGATATAAACAACATTTTCAATATTTCTATTCCAAAATTTATTTATAATATGGAATCAGAAAGCAACATGAATATTTCGTTATCACATTTGAGCAAGCAGATCAAGGACATGAAAGATGCTGATATCAATTTGAACCAGTTATCTAGCCATGACATCCACCAATACAGTATCAGCTACGGGTTAGTGGTAGCAGCCGTGGTTGCAGCAGCGGTGTTCGTGTGGAGAAGGTGTAGACGCCGTAGACGGCTAGAATTACCAAACATCAACGTCGCCAACCTGGACTCGATAGAACTTAATGTGTGCAACAGTGATCAAGTGTCAGTGTCTAAAGTGAAAAGTGTCGCGACCTCCCCAGTAGTTAAAAAACGTAGTATAATAGTGTGATATACAAATAATAATAATAATAAAAAAAAAAAGTGGTTATATTTTTAGACTGCATTTTAAAGTTTTAACTTCATCTTAATTTTAAGAAAAAATTGTTTATCACTTTGTATCATTTAGTCATCAGCTGCATTTCATTTCATTATCCTTATGGTTTCTTATCTCGTATCCGGGAGCATGTTCGGTGCAATATCACCTAACACTGAACTCGTGGATTGTCGGTCATGTTCGGCTCCGCTCGGATTACAATGTATTAATTATTTAGTAATTATGTAGAATAAATCAGTGTGTTTACCGTAATCGTACTTACTGGTCACATTCACCTATCATTATCATTTTCATCAACTTATCATAGTTAAATAAATAAACAGAATATTTGGGTTTAAGCAGTGTATCATTGAACTATCATTATATCATAAAAAGCCCAAACAAAAAGGAATGTTGAGATGGTTTGGGCACATAGAGAAGATGGATGGCAGTAAAGTAGTAAACTTAGCATTAAGTTGGAATTTGACTTTCAAAAAACAACGATTTATCTTTTTACTTTGAAATAAATGATTATTTTATTTTTATTTTTTTAAGGGCCTCCCTCGAAAATTTCACTGATTTTGGTAGTTTTCAAACTCAATGAAATCCGCTCAATGAAACAATCACACTCTAAATAAAATATATGTTCAAGTTCAATATCTTTTTTTCAATAATGACGGTTCATATTTCGTTTTCGATAATAATCGATTAAGAAAAATAATAATTTGTGGGGGGCTTTTTTATCGTAAAGTCTGATATTGCTGTCAGAATACTGCATATATGTTATCGATTACGTAATATTTGCGTAGACAACTGAGTAATCTATCATCTGTGTGAATAATTTTTAGTCATTTCATCCTAATTATGGAGTTATAAAGCATTTTTCCTAAATTTCAATGTCAATCTTTAGCGGGTCCCTGTGCGGAGAACGGGGCGGCAGATGGCTGTTAGCCTTCATGCGCAGAGCTTGTGTCGAATTTTTCTGTAATAGAGCTGCTTGCCGCTTCCCGCGCTTTTTAGATAATTTATTTCGGTTGTGCACAACATAGTCGCTTGTTTTGCTTTACATTATAAGTTTGATAACAATCGTAATATTATCGTTAATTTCACCCTGTTTTGTAAGTACGAAATGGTCTAACGCATTAGGGGCCATGCGCTATTAATATGGGCGTGAGTTCAAATCTTCTGTCCGGAATATGCTTTTTGTTTATTTCTTTCCACGTAAAATAATTTTGTTTCGGTTATGATGATAAATGCATGATTAAAAATACTGCGAATAATTCTGTTTTGTGAATACGCTCGTTTTATCCTAATGTTCTGTAAATCCAGCTGAAACAATTATTATCTTTTTGCTTTAAATTTATGTGATGTTTTTACATATCTTTTTAGTAAGATTAAAAATATTGTTTACCTTATAATAACGTCGGAAAATTAAATAAAGGAAATAAACATGTGCAGAAAATCGAAAATTTCCAATTAAACAAAAAACTTTTGAACAACATACATACTCACGGCTATAAATCCCTAAAAGGGGTAGCCAGAGCTGAGAAATAAAAAAATCCTCAGCCACTTTTGGAAGTTGAGTAAGAAAAAGATGGTAGAATAAAAGGTTGTTGGTGATGGGTCTCCAACCGCATTGCCCAAAAATCCCTTAAAAAGCAAACCTCTAATTAAGTAAATAAACAAATACAAAAGACGCATATTTATAGTCTCAATTAGTCTCCTTCTAACAAGAAACTATAACCAAGTATATATTTTTGAATTATTATTATGAATTATATATTATTGCTGTGTAGTGTCGGCTTAGAATAGCACTACCCCATTTCTTCCGGTGGGTGTACATAAGAGGCGAGTGGTAGTATTTACTAAAAGCTTTCTCCTGTTTTATAATTTATGCCGATATTTTATTCAAGTGTGATTTTTGGACGTTGCGATAATAGCACGTTACGTTATTTCTACTGCCATCCACGAACACTTTGTTGTGTCGGCTAAGAATAACATAATCCCCTTTTACTTGGTGTCACCTGAAACCCACTATCACGAGTTTTCTTCTCGACATATTCCCCTCCTATTGTTGGTAGCAATGTAATACTTTTCTATTTTTATGTGTTGGTAACACTGTTCTTCCATATCCGATATACTGTCATGGCCAATATTGCTTCGCTGTGTTAGAACTTATAATTAATTCAATAAAAGTCAGCTACAAGAGTATACGATTGTTTTACTTATATATCAAAAGGTTATGGGCCCAGGCACATAATTCTAGAAGAAGTAAAACAATCAAAACTGTTTTTTCGTCGAAAAGTGAAGATCGTGTGGTTGAGGTTAGAAACCGGCACGCGGGAAGAAAAAAATAAAACTTGCGAGTGATTGAAGCAAGGGCGGGACGAACAGACAGGAAGATGGCAGACGACAATTCTTTGAAACTCCAGACGCACATTAAGCTCGAGGGAACATCCAATTGGAATATTTGGAAATTCCAAACCGTCGTTTTGTTACGGAGTCAAGGCTTATTGGAAGTGACAGACGGAAGCAGTGTGAAACCAGAGCAGGCGGTTGAGAAGGCTGCATGGGAAAGAAAAGACGCGAAGGCTCAATCATGGATTGTTACAAGAATGTCAGAAAGCGTGATGATGCATATCATAACATGTACCACGTCAGCCGAAATGTGGCGAAAACTTGCAAGCGTATATGAGCAAAAATCCGAAACAAGTATACATATCGTACAACAACGTTTCTTCCAATACAAGTACGAGGAGGGCACGGCGATGTCTACGTACTTATCAAAAATAGAAGAATTAAGAAACCAGCTCAAACAAATGGGAGAAGCAATTTCAGAAAAATTCGTAATAACGAAAGTGTTAATGTCCCTTCCAGAAGCCTATAAACATTTTGTATCGGCGTGGGAGTCTGCGCCGGACGAGAAACAAACGTTAGAAAATCTTGTCGCGAGATTGTTGATTGAAGAAGAGCGTATTAACGAAAAGGAGCCTCAGAACTCTTCAGCATCAGCGTTTTTAGCTAAGAAAAACATTAAGTGTTATAAGTGCAATAAACTAGGACACTATCAAAGTGAATGTAACCAAAACAAGGGCTCGGGACATGATAATAGACCGGTTAAAAAGTGTTATTACTGTAAAAAAATGGGGCATACTAAAAGTGAGTGCTACTTCAAAAGGAATCGGGAAAAAGACAGTACGAGTAATGCATTTATGGTGATGAACTCAAATAGTAATGTGCAAGAATCTAAGTGGTTAGTGGACTCGGGCGCTAGCCAACATATGTGTCGTGATCGTAACTTATTTGCTACATTTAGATCGTTGAACAACAAAACAGTGATAGTTGGAAATGGCGAGGAGATTAGTGCGCTTGGTTGTGGACAGATGGCGGTGCAAGTTTACAACGGCCGCGGATGGGTGAATACAACTATTGACAATGTTCTTTTCGTTCCGAAATTGAAAACAAACCTGTTATCTGTCAAATGCGCTACAGAGAGAGGTTATGTTGTCAAAATGGACAACAACTTGTGTAAATTCTACAAAGAAAATATTGTGAGTGCCGTAGCGAATCGTAACGGAGACATGTACTATATGGACGTGCGTTATAAATGTGAGGTAGCGAACGCGACTGAAGTGAAATCTGGACTTAAAGAGTGGCACGAAAAACTTGCTCATCAAAACCTACAGTATGTGAGAATGGTGCTAAAAAACAATAACATTGAAGTAAAAGACTCTGACTTTAAGTGTGAGGGTTGCTTGGAGGGCAAAATACATCGTTTGCCTTTCAGTGCTAGTGAAAATAAAACGAGTAGGCCATGTGAGTTGATACATGCAGATACGTGCGGACCTATGGAGGTGCCGTCGGTGGGAGGATCTAGATACTTCGTAATTCTAAAAGATGTCTTCTCTAACTACAGATCAGTGTACTTTGTTAAAGGCAAATATGAAGTTAAGAAGTGTATTGAGAACTTTCTGTACAAAGCTGAAAATGTAACCAAAAACAAAGTACTGTGTTTTAGAAGTGATAATGGATTAGAGTTCGTCAACAAGGAAGTTCAACATTTGTTTGAGAAACGTGGAATAACCCATCAAACCACGGTGCCATATACTCCTGAACAAAATGGCAAGGCGGAGCGAGAGAATAGAACTCTAATAGAAGCAGCACGTACAATGTTGTGCGCAGCAGGTCTACCTAAAAAGCTGTGGGCAGAAGCTGTGCATACTGCAGCATATGTACTAAACAGAACAAGTAAAAGCAATGAAACTGGAAAGACTCCATATGAAACATGGACAGGTAAACAATTTGACATAACGGGCCTTAAAATCTTTGGAAATCCTGTGTATGTCCATGTTCCAAAGGAAAAGAGGAGGAAATGGGATCCTAAAGGGGAGAAAGCAGTCATGGTTGGCTACGAGGAAAATGTCAAGGGCTACAGGATATTCTTCTCAGAAAAGAATACTGTTGAGGTAAAAAGAGATGTCATATTTCTAGAAAAAGGTGAAAAACAGAAGGAGCGATTAGTTATGCTGGACACTACAGTTGAGGAGATGACAGACACTAGTCAAGAGCTACCTAAAAACAGAGAGAAAGCTGAAGTTCAAGGAAAGAGGATGGTTCAAGAAGAAATACAGACCAAAGAGGTAGAGGAAACCCTGAATGAGTCGAGTGAAAGTGACAGTATCTACATACCATGTTCCAGTGATGATGAATTCAGCAACAATGATAATGGAGTGATACAGACGCGGGAGAAGAGTAATCGAATCAGGAAACAGACTTCATTTTACAAGTGTCATCATGTCTATGTGGAGGGAAATGAACCAAAGACTTACCAAGATGCCATGCAACGGAATGATGCAAGTAAATGGAAAGAAGCAATGCAGAGAGAATTGAATACACTTAAAGAAAATAATACTTGGAGTGTTTGTGAGGAACCTGTAACTGAAAAGACGGTTAGTAGTAGATGGGTATTTAAAATCAAAAACTCTAATAATAATGTAGAATATAATGCAAGATTAGTTGCAAGAGGTTTTGAGCAGTGTGATACTATGGAACTATGTGATTTATATGCACCAGTAGCTAAATTGTCAACATTCAGGTTATTTGTTTGTATAGCAACAAAATTAAATTTACCGATCAATCAAATGGATGTAACAGGTGCCTTCCTATATGGAGATATTGATGAAAAAGTGTATTTAGAATTGCCAGAGGGTGCATATTGCGGTGATAAAAATATTGTTAAATTAAAAAAATCTTTGTATGGGTTAAAAAAATCACCAAAATACTGGAATGACAAATTTAATTCAGTAATTAAGAAAGAAGGTTTTGTAAAATCAAAAAGTGATTCTTGTCTGTACACTAAATGTGAAGGTGATGCCCGAACATATGTTTTACAGTATGTTGATGATTTATTAATATTTGGAAATAATCAAGAGCATATTTGTGACCTTAAGTCACTATTAAATAAAGAATTTAAAATGAAAGATTTGGGCTTAGTTTCAAACTTCTTAGGTATTCATATAAAACAAGATTTAGGTACAGGGATCACTGAGCTTAATCAAAAAGAATATTTAGAAAATGTATTACAAAAATTTGATATGCAAGATTGTAAACAAATATGTACACCAATGGATCTGAACTTTGACACTAAATTATTTAAAGATAACAATGATTCTGTGATTGATAAAAACATTGAAAATAAATGTAGAAAAATTATAGGTTGCTTGTCTTATGCTGTATTAGGAACAAGGCCTGATTTGTGTATTGCTGTGTCAATTTTGAGCAGATATCAAAATAATGCAAATAATGTCTTATTAACTGCCTTAAAGAGAGTATTAAGATATGTAAAACATACAATAAATTACAAACTTGTCTACAAATGTACAAGCAATGTATTAGTGGGATATTGTGATGCAAATTGGGGAGGAGACTTGAAGGATAGAAAGTCAACAACTGGTTATTGTTTTAAGTTTGCAGATTGCTTAATTTCTTGGTCTTCTAAAAAACAGGCCAGTGTCAGTCTGTCTTCTACCGAGTCAGAGTACATAGCTATAAGTATGGCTTCTAGCGAAGCCTGTTGGTTGATTAACTTGCTTAAAGATTTTAATATTGTTAAAGTGTGTCCTGTCACAATATTTTGTGACAATCAGAGTGCTATAATGGTAGCAAACACTGAAAGTGTCAAAAGACTAAAACATATTGATATTAGATATCATTTCATTAAAGAGTTGATTAAGTGTGGAAAAGTAGTGTTAAAATATATTAAAACTGAAGACCAGACAGCAGATATGTTTACAAAAGCATTAAATAAAAATTTACTGTTAAGATTTATTAAAAACTGTGGGTTGTATGAATAAGTTAAATAAATATGTGACTGTAAGGGTGTATTACATTGAGAGGGGGTGTTGGTAGCAATGTAATACTTTTCTATTTTTATGTGTTGGTAACACTGTTCTTCCATATCCGATATACTGTCATGGCCAATATTGCTTCGCTGTGTTAGAACTTATAATTAATTCAATAAAAGTCAGCTACAAGAGTATACGATTGTTTTACTTATATATCAAAATATTTCGAAGGTGTCATAAAAAATAGTTATGTGAAATTAAATTTTTTGTTTTAGTTATTTTAATTTCAATTATTATATTCATCCAAGCGAGACATAATTGTAATATCAATACGCACGTAGCGATTCTACAAAGTAGTACGAGACTATTTCCGTAGATGGCGCTTAATTTACGGTTATTTATAATAGTTACTAGTGAGTCACTAGATGGCTTATTTTACGAGTTTGATTAAAGGTGAGGAAACGGCAGGGGGAAGCCCAAATGCCGTTTCAAGGTTCTCATCTTTTCGGGGGACGCCCTTAAGTGGTGAAAGAGATCTATACAGCCAATGTGGAAGGTAAGGTGTGTAAGGTAGTAGAGGACGATCGCGGAGGACACATTTAGATCAAATAGAAAATGTGCTCAAAAAGGCAGGTGTCCGAAGTACGAAGAATAAAAGAGCATGTATGAAAAGATTGATGGATGTGAATGAAGCTAGAGAGGTTTGCCATTGTACAAAGTGGCGATCGATAGTCTCTGCCTACCCTAATGGGAGATAACGGCGTGAGAATATGTAAGTTTGTATGTATGTTTTAAGTGATATTATATTATGATGCGTAGAATTCTAGATTTGTAACGCTTTATCATGTATTTTACAAAATTATGTAATAAATCTATTATATAACATATTGAAATGTTTAACTAATTTTACAAAAATATTAACACAAATAGAAACCAACGTATGTCAATGGATAGTATGGATAACCCAAAAGAAACTAAGAATCGCGTGTAGTGTACATCTACGCAGATTGTATGTTTAATCACATGTAGCAATGATAGGTTAAACAATATTAATATAATAAGATTTATCTACTATTGGTTCCAGAATTTTACCCTGGAGAACACCTTAAAAGTTATTGATAGACTAATAAACAAATTAAGTGTAGTAAAATTAGTACGATGATTCACATTTATAAAAAATACAAAAATGATTAAAAAAAATCAATAAAACAATTTTTAAAACCTCCAAAAGTTCCAGAATATTAACACAATAGCAAAAGCTTAAATGATATCTATAATAGTAGGGGAGGCGAAGCCGGGATTTTTGAAGTGACTCGAGCATATCAGATTATTATATAGGGAGAATCCTTGTACCCTTTGATGTACATCTATCGAGTATGAACCCTTCGTATAGCGGGGTATGCTGAGGGGAACCCGTCAGATTAGTAAAAAAAGACAATCCTCCAAAAAAACTCGAGCGCTTTAGACTAAGTAAAGGTAGGTTAATTACATTTAAAGGGTGTATATCTGGATAATCTGACGATTTGGGCGTGACGTTAAGAAATAAGATGGTCAAGAATCTTCAAGCGCGTGATGCGGTTGACGGCAATGTTCCCGCGAAGGTGTTTAGGTATAATATTTGTGTCGGCGTTAAGACTGAACATTGTTGTTAAAAAGTCTAGCAGGCTAAGGGAACAAGATTGGCCCCCGAAGCCGATCTTGCTGATTTTTATGGTGGTGCACCGGTTTCAGCCACGGTTACTGTGTGACAAAAATCAGCCCTCGATCTTCTTTTGTTTTGGAGATTTTTGACATTTACCAAATCATCAAGGTATTTTTTAAACTTATATTTTAGATAAACTACGCAAGCTAGAACAACCAAACTAAATCACGATAAACGAGAATAAAATGAACTTTTAATCACATGTTTTTATGGGGGGCCTACCGATAGTACTTCAGTCAAAAAATTATAGTTTATTTTTTTTAATAAATTTTTTTGACGTTTGCCGCGGAGGTACACCCACCAAAAAAATCTCAAAAAGAGCTACTAAAGACATGTAATAATAATAATAATAATAATCGTTTATTACCAATTGAAATTTTACAAATACATAATACCAGCGGCCCCACACTAGGCAAGCCTGTATCGTGGGTACCAAATACAAATAACAATTCCAATTTTACAAAGTGAATTAAATTATAATACATTGATAAAATAGAATTGAAAATTTATAGAATCTAATACTTATTAAAATATACACTTAATCCATTTAACTTAACACTAAATACAAACAAAATCATAACATTATGCAAATAAATAATAATTAATGATAATGTAGTAATTGCAAATTATTATTATGAACAATTATATCAATAAAAACTTCAATTTATTATTATGTACAAGTGCATAGAGTTTTTTTTCCAAAAATCGTGGTGCGTCATGTCAAAAAATCGAAAATATTTGCAATACAACACCAGTATTTAAGTACTAGAGTAGTATATATTTTATGTAAACTCTTTAGTGTTTATTTGATTCTATTTATGAAAATAACATTTTGACATCTGACATTTCACATTTGCATTCAAATGGTGCACTACAGTCTCAACACCCCCCTAAGTTACTGTTGGCATAATACAATCGAATCAGAAATCGAGGGCTTCGGGGGCCAATCTTTTTCCCTTAGCCTGCTAGACCATTTTCCTTTAAAATGGCCAGAATAACGATATTCCTTACATTAATCATCAGATTAATATATAATGGTTATCAGAATCATAAATCGCATTCATACTGTTAATGGCTGACGCGCCCAAGTATTGCTATACTACTATTTTTTTAACATTTTTATGAATGTTTACCCGCTCTCTCCCCCACTAAAATATAAACTTCTAATATACTTCTTTTAATTTTGGAACATGAACTGTCAAATCCAATAGGTGTCAATCCAAATCTACGATGCTCGAGCAACTGCAAATTAAGCATCCAGGCCTCCCCTACTATAATATATATGTAGGTAGGTTTAAGTTTGTTAAGCATTGTAATGTCAGTCTCGCAATATATGTTGACTAAAGAACTGCTGTGTGTTTCATTGTACTCCGTAAATACTTGACAATATCAAAAATATCTTCTAATCACCTTTTCAACAATAGGCTATTTGACAAAGTTTTGAAAACTATCTTACGGTGTTAATTTGTTTATAAAGAGCCCAAAAAAAATATATTTTTCTGTCTTCATTTTAGCTATTTTATTGAAAAATCGAAAAAGAAAATGCAATATTCAAATGTGCCGCGAAAACGTGACTTTAAGTAATATGGCGGCTGTAGCACAAATGACGTCAATTCCACATTAACCACCAATGAGCGATACACAGTCTGTTTATGCGCAATCTACGTCATTATAGAAACAGCCAATCACGGTCGTTTTTAGTCACGTGACAGTTGCATCAAAAATACTTATTTTAGAAGACGGATTTTAGTGATATAATGCAATATTTTTATCTCGCATTATTACATATTGCTCCAAAAAAGAAATATTAAGACTAATGAAATAAAAGAAATGTATATTTTTATTACAGTCAAATAGTCTATTAAACGATGATATTTACTAGCAGATCATTTTAGTCCTACCAACCCATTCGCTTAGCATTTAATACTATTTGTATTGAATGCTAAGCGAATATAAAAATGACTTGAATTTAAAGAAACTATCCCAAATTACTAAAATTTTAAACTGATTTAAAATATGACTTCTCATTAACAAAATAATACTAACCTGTATAGAGAACATGATTATCTTGAACACGTGCACAGCGAAGTCGTTCGGCACCCACAGATCATGGCGATCGAAATGTCTGAAACAATAAATTTAATATTTAGTGTCGGCTTACAATAACATTAATACATACATATATACTCACGGCTATATTTCCCTAGAAGGGGTAGCCAGAGCTAAGGAATTATAAATTCCTCAGCCACTTTTGGAAGTTGAGTGAGGAAAGATGGTAAAGATAAAGGTTTTTAGTGATGGGTCTCCAACCGCATCGCCCAAAAATCCCTAAAAGCCCCAATATCGTTAGTCGCCTCTTACGTACACCCACCGGAAGAAATGGGGTAGTGCTATTCTAAGCCGGCACTACACAGCAAATAACATTAATCTAATTTTTAACTCGGATGTCGTAAGAGGCATCACGATTGTTAGGCGATGTGGCATCACCATTGTATATTTTTTATCTTTTCCTTACTCAACTTCCGCAAATTGCGGACGTATTCCAACTTTTTGATGCAATTATCTGTGATTATATGTATGTTTTGTGGCTGGAGACCCATCACCTCATCTTTTCCTCACTCAACCTCCAAAAGTGGCTGATGAATTTCAAATTCTGATGTTTTAACCTCTTGGCTACTTTTGGGATTTTTCCCATAGGTATATGCATTATTGTCTCTTTTTATAACATAACATAAACGTTCACGCTGTTTATCCCCGAAGGGGTTGGCAGAGGTACTAATACTTCTGAACTCACATGGCAGCGCCATCTAGTGTCCAGAGAAGGTACCCACGTTTTGCTTAGACAGTGTACTCACGTGATAGGGGGCAGGCCTATCGCCGTTTTGTACGAATACACTGTCACATGACTAAGTACAACTCAGCCATGTGGGTTTCCTCACGATGTTTTCCCTCACCGTTAACAACCAT
Source organism: Bedellia somnulentella (assembly GCA_963576735.1). Lineage (NCBI taxonomy): Eukaryota > Metazoa > Arthropoda > Insecta > Lepidoptera > Bedelliidae > Bedellia > Bedellia somnulentella. The sequence continues at coordinate 12,993,522 of OY755193.1, forward strand.
GATAAATTAACCACACATATGACTTTAGAAAAGACAAATTGGTGTAGGCCCGACCCAGGATTGGAACTCACGCCCTTCTGTTTTCGGGCGGGTGTTCTACCCACTGGACTATCATGTCGCTTAATTATAATAATTTAGATAAATAAAGTTGTACTCACGTAAGTACAGGTCCCAGTACACATCTAATATGTCCGAACGAGGCCCTTCCTACTAATTCTCTCAGACAGGTTTCTGCCAACTTCGGAGGAGTGTCTTCGCATTCTCCATTTGATTCCATTATACAAACTGTTGAGTATTTTTCGGAACTCTGAAACAATACATTAAAATGAAATCGTGTAAATCGATGAGCACCAGTGGTGAATAGTGTTTATTACAACATTCCATTAATCTAATAATATGGTTTTAACAAAATGAAACCGACTTTACAGTCTTTTGACGAAAATCTAATCTTTCATACAAAATACGATAATCAATAGGGTGTTCCACGTAGTACTTTATATATTATTTTCATAACCACGATATCAAACCTCATGAAAATTAATCTTCGCCGTGTAGTGTCGGCTTAGAATAGCACTACCCGTTTCTACCGATGGGTGTACGTAAGAGGCGACTAACGGTATTGGGGCTTTTAAGGGATTTTTGGGCGATGCGGCTGGAGACCCATCACCAACAACCTTTACTTTACCATCTTTTCCCCATTGAATTTCCAAAAGTGGCTGAGGAATTTCTAATTCCTGAGCTCTGACTACCCCTTCTAGGGATTAGTATAGGTAGGTACTAGTATATGTATGTATGTATGTAAATTTCAACAATATAATGTTCATATATATTAAACAAACGGCAGTGAAAAAACAGGCTCAGCATTAGCTGCATACAACACCATTCCATTAGTATACAACTAGCTTACAGCGCTGATTTTCAGACTGTCCCTGACTAAAATAATGTAAATAAAAACTAAAAGCCAGAGCTAAGGAATTAGAAATTCATCACATCACATCACTTTTGGAAAGTTGAGTGGGGAAAAGATGGTAAAGTAAAGGTTGTTGGTGATGGGTCTCCAACCGTATCGCACAAAAATCCCTTAAAAGTGCCATTACCGTTAGTCGGCATACGTACACCCACCGGAAGAAATGGGGTAGTGCTATTCTAAGCCGACACTACACAGCAGTTCAAATTTGTACATATTTAAGGCAAATAAACAAACAATTTAAAAAAATATACCTTGTCTTCATTGAACTACCCAAAGTGACTAAGAAATTTCAAAAACAAATTAAAAAAAACTGCGGGCTCTGTCTATTCTTTTTGGCATTTATAGCCATAAGTATATATGTTAATGTTTTATCTGTGTGTCCTAGAGTTACATAAACAAATTAAAAACAGTTACATACCTGCATATTGTAAAGGAGTGAGGGTACAATCTTGTCCATATGTTGCGCTTCCCAGATATTCTCCACCAGATCATCCGACACTGTTTTTCTGATTACACCCTGAAAGAATACAGTCAAGTTTATAATCAAGAGTTCACGAGTCAATATGATTAATATTATGTATGTACATATTTATACTAAATATTGTTGTCAAGATAAAGGTAAGGTGATGGGTGAAAGGCCTTACAAAAATCACATGACAAGAAACATAAAGGTCTTTTTGATTTCTTTAGAGGCTGCACCTTTAAGGAACTCAAGCATGTATAATAAAAACTCATTTTTTTTATTTAAAACAATAAACATATATAAACATAAACGTTCACGCCGTTTATCCCCGAAGGGGTTGGCAGAGGTACCAATACTCCTGAACTCACATGGCAAGCGCCACCTAGTTTCCAGAGAAGGTACCCACGTTTTGCTTAGACAGTGTACTCACGTGATAGGGGGCAGGCCTATCGCCGTTTTGTACGAATACACTGTCACATGACTAAGTACAACTCAGCCATGTGGGTTTCCTCACGATGTTTTCCCTCACCATCAAACAAGTTCTTTACTAATACTTTCTTTACAAATGTTTGGTCAAATTCAAAGCATGTTGTATCTATATTACCTGCAACCCCTGTATCCCAGCCAGCCTGATCTTATCCCGAGTGACCTTATCGGAGTGGTTGCTGTGACACATCGCAGAAAACTTGGACACGAAGAAATCGTAGCGGCGGTGGTAGGATGGCGTGTCTTCTTCGATGTTTGCGAAGCGGACAAACTGAAGAAAATTATAATGATTATTAATTATTGATAAGGTTCTTGATTGGCCGCCACGTATAAAAAATATTTATAACTCTTTACTTGCAATGTTATCTCTATTTGAACTCAATGTGCTCTTCGTGGTTGTCCTCTACTGACACTACTATCGCCGAACTCAAAAGTCAACCGTGATAGTCCAATGGGTAGAACGACAAACCCGTCAATACAGAGAGGCTTGAATTCAAACCCTGAGTCGGGCCCACATCAAATTGTATTTTACTTACATACATACATATACTCACGGCTATAAATCCCTAGAAGGGGTAGCCAGAGCTAAGGAATTAGAAATTCCACAGCGACTTTTGGAAAGTTGTGTGGGGAAAAGATGGTAAAATAAGGGTTGTTGGTGATGGGTCTCCAACCGCATCGCCCAAAAATTCCTTAAAAGCCCCCAATACCGTTAGTCGACTCTTACGTACACCCACCGGAAGAAGTGGGGTAGTGTTATTCTAAGCCGACACTACACAGCACTAAATTGTATTTTCTAAAGTAATATGTGTGGTTTATTTATCATAGTTGTTAACGGTGAGGGAAACCATCATGAGGAGGACAGTGTATTCATACCATACGGCAATAAGCCTGCCCCCAAAACGTGAGTACACTGTTCAAGCAAAATGTTGGTACTCTAAACACTGAAGACGATGTACGTTATATTCAGAAGTATTAATATCTCTGCCAAACCCTTCGGGGATATACGGCGTGAATGTTTGAGCTTGAGGAATGTATTATTCGCAAAGACACAATAGGCTATTTGACTAAGTTTTGAAAACTATCTTACGGTGTTAATTTGTTTATAAGGAGCCCTAAAAAATATTTTTCTGTCTTCACTTTAGCTATTTTATTAAAAAAGCGAAAAAGAAAATGCAATCTCATGCACGGTCGTTTTTCGTCACGTGACAGTTGCATCAAAAATACTTATTTTAGAGGACGGATTTTGGTGAAATAATGCAATATTTTTATCTTGCATTATTACATATTGCTCCAAAAAAGAAATATTAAGACTAATGAAATAAAAGAAATGTATATTTTTATTGCAGTCAAATAGCCTATTGTATAGGAAACGTACACTCTGCGTAGCCAACATCTGCAACTGAGGGTCCATAGACTCCAGCAACTTCTGCACCATCTTGAGGAAACTCTCCACGAACAGGTTCAGAGTCTGCGAGTGGCAGACCTATCGCAGTTTTGTACGAATACACAGTCACATAACAAAGTACAACCACAACCACACATATGTCTTTAGAAAAGACAAAATGGTGAAGACCGGACCCGGCATTTTAACTCGCGCCTGTCTGTTTTCGGGAGGGTGTTCTACCCATTGGACTATCATGTGTAGCAATGAATAGATGTAACATAACATAACAGCGACATGATAGTCCAGTGGGTAGAACACCCGCCGGAAAACAGAAAGGCGTGAGTTCCAATCCTGGGTCGGGCCTACACCAATTTGTTTTTTCTAAAGTCATATGTGTGGTTTATTTATCATGGTTGTTAACGGTGAGGGAAAACATCGTGAGGAAACCCACATGGCTGAGATGTACTTAGTCATGTGACAGTGTATTCGTACAAAACGGCGATAGGCCTGCCCCCTATCACGTGAGTACACTGTCTAAGCAAAACGTGGGTACCTTCTCTGGACACTAGATGGCGCTGCTATGTGAGTTCAGAAGTATTGGTACCTCTGCCAACCCCTTCGGGGATAAACGTCGTGAACGTTTATGTTTTATGAATAAATTTGTTCTTTTCTTTAGAGAGACTTACACTCTGCGTAGCCAATATCTGCAACTGAGGATCCGTAGATTCAAGCAACTTCTGCACCATCTTGAGGAAACTCTCGACAAAGAGGTTCAGCGTCTGCGAATGGCAGGCCAAGAGCAGCTGGTCCATCGCCTCCATTGCTATTATCACGAAACTGGAAACATAGATTTGGTAGTGGCAGAGGTAATAGAAAAAAAAGAGAGCAAAGAGTATTTATAAACTCCTGTATAAGCTAAGGTAAAGGGGGATAGCCAATAATAGGACTATTACGCCCGATTTTTGAATTGAGTATTCAAGCTGAGAACGACTTAAGTATCGTTTTGTCTCATTCTGTTGTTAAGATTTCAATGCGACAGAACGATACTTAAGTTGTTCTCAGTTGGAATACTCAATTCAGAAATCGGATGTTACTCTGGCATATGTTATTATTATTATTATTGTTGGGCGCTAACCGCCTCAGGTTTCCGCACTTAACCCAGCTACGAGGTGGGCCATTGTACGTGGGCCATTTGGCCGTTTAAGTTTCCCAACCTAATTCAGACCAGAAGGACAAAAGCTTATCCAGGTCAGCCATTGCCTCTGATAGCGACTTTTTGGATCCGATGGTGTTATTTCGGATATCGGTTACTCCGTTGCATTCCTGGAGCACATGAGTGACCGTTTCGTCCGCCTCCATGCACGCACGGCACAGAGGGCTGTCGGTGATGCCTAGAGTGTGGAAGTGTTTGTTTAGGGCATAGTGCCCTGTGATAACACCCACTAGAGTTCGTAGATTTGGTCTGCTAAGGCGTAAGGCATATCTGGTCAGATTTTTCCTAAGAGTTGGCATTGCCTCTTTAGACTGTCTGCAGCCAGGCGTGCCTTGCCAACACGCGTTTGCTAGGGTTTGTGTGCGTTCCCTCAGCCACGTGCGCAGCTGATTGAATGGAAGAGGTATTATGGGTTCGGGTCCGTACAGAGACATAGCCGATCCCCCTCTAGCCAGCTCATCAGCCGCATCATTGCCTAAGGACCCACTATGGCCTTTTATCCATTGCAAGATAATATTGTTGTTCTGCGCCACTTCTTCTAAGGCTTGGTGACATTCCAGGACTAGACCTGAAGTGTATTCGCTTCGATTGAGGGCTTGCAGGACAGAAGTGCTGTCCGATATAATTTTTATGGTCATTTCTGAGATTTTTCTTGCTTTTATGGCCTGGGCAGCTTGGATGATTCCAAGACATTCGGCCTGGAAAACAGTATTATATTGGCCCAGGCTTTTTGATATTCTTATATTTAGATCTAGGGAGTGTGTGCCAGCCCCCGTGCCTTGATTGGTCTTAGACCCATCAGGCATATGTTATTGATTGAGTAAAACTTCGATCACATATAACAAAGATACACCAACAAAGCACGATAAACGGCCCGGCCAAACAGTGCTTATTTTTATGATATCTAGATCTTGCAATCTTAAGAGAATGCGGTAAGGTCGATAATTCGGTATGCAAAGTTTAACAAAAGTGGTGCTGATTGCGAAACCATTTCGAGATATTATGTTTTTAAACAATATTTTCTTGAAATTAAATCAAACAAAGCTAAGATGACCGTTATTTTGTCAAAAAACTGCAACAGTATTTGACCTTCAGTGTTATTTCAAAGACATTTGTTTTTGCAGTTCATTAATAAAATATCGAAAATCATAGGTTTCTTTAGTATTATTATCGTAATAATTTCATTTGAGATCACATAGTCGTGAAATGTAATGCAATAAGCAACATTTTAATTAAACATTTCGCTTTATTTGCATGTCGCTACGTGATGTTTTCGATCGATGACGTCATTAAGTACAAAAGTTGAACAATCTTTAAAAAATTATAACTTTACAATTACTCATTTCAAATGAAAAATATTCAAATTTGTCTGTAATTTTCGTGCTTGCTATCGAATAAAATAAATAGAAAAAACTTTGCATACCGAATTCACGGTGCATACCTTAATTTACCCCATTGCAAATAAATAGTAATATGTAGAGCGCATCATTTTCTACTGACGAAATATTAATAAGAGTTTGCCTAAATAAACAGACAAAATTGGTAGCAAGAACGGAAAGAGCAAGCAAAATATTTAATAAATACCAAAAAAAAACTTTGCATACCGAATTGTAGACAAATATTTAATTGTCGAACAGTCTCGGTAGTCTCACAAAAGTAGCGTTATATTTGTATGGAGTGCGATATCTTTGGTTTATATGATCGAAGGAGTAAAATAAAAATATGTCTTATGCCAGCAATATCAAAGCAAGCCAAAATCAGGTAGTTAGGGAAATATTTTTTAATATCTTTTACTATGACACCAACTTAATCACAGCAACTTTATCTTACGGAAATAGGTCTTTTTTGTATCGAGAATTCAGTTATATATATTTATTTTTAAGTCATGATGTTAAACGGGTTACTCACTTTTATAAATCAAGAGTATAAAAGATGTTCGAATAATACATAAAAATGATTTATCTATAAGTATTCTTACCCATGCCTCCTCCGACTAATATCTCTGGAGGCCTTCTGAAACAGATACTCTCCGATCCTATCAAGCTTCTCCGGTGAGGAAAGCGAGTAGAAGGTAAGTTTCTCCATGTTGGACTTGACCAGGCCATCCTGAGGGTTGGCCGGGAAGATGTTATCCACCAGCCGCTTGTAGCGAGGCCTGAGCGCGGAGCAGCAGCCGCAGCAGCCTGGAAATGAGTGTGAGTGTTTAAGTGAGGGATGAGGAAGTGCAATGCCGGCTTAGAATGTCACTACTCCTTCCTACCCACGGGTGTCGTAAGAGGCGAATAAGGGTATAGGCTTTTTTGTAGTTGTTTTTAGGCGATGCGGTTAGAGCCCCATAAACAACGATAACATCTTCTCCCCTATTAACTTCCAAATGTGGCTGAGGAGTTTCTAGGTCTGAAGCTCTGGCTACCCTTTTTTGGGATTTATGGCTATGTGTACATGTATGCAATGCATGTACAAATTTACACCCGTAATTTCATATATCACTCCAGAACAAATTTAATTCGTATGAAAGCATTCTAACAAAAATTTTTATATTCCAGGAGGCCTAGAACGAGCGTGATTTTACCGTTACTCTGCGTCGTCTGTGGTTTCCGCAATTGGCCACTATAGGGCCGTTTCACGTATAGGATACTATGTAAGTGCAAAGGAGATGCCTGTTTTATAACACGTGTTATAAATAGTATTTTCTAAGATTTTCACGATTGCACATTATAATTGAAACAAATATTGATTTTCGGATATTTTAATCGCGTGTTATTACATTATTTTTAAAGCCCGACGTTTGGAAAACTTTTCAGTTATCATGGTCACGGGAAGACTGAGGTGTTATTTGTCATTATACAGTACTATAAAATTATTAATACTAACTACCTTCACAAAATTAAAATTTTTCACACGCGATTAAAATATCCGAAAATCAATATTTGTTTCAATTATAACGTGTTATAAAGTTAAAGGTCGTTCGTGCTAGCTGGGCGGAAATATTTTGTAATAATCGCCAAAACCCTGAGCTTTGCAGATGATTTGACTGATATTAATATCAAGTCCGTACATCAATTGTTTTTTTTATTCGGGGGGCAAGGGAAGTCGGAACATATATTTTTGATAATGTAACACTAATCTCCATCAGTGGCTGAGTGGCCAATTGTGGAGCTCTGGCTAACTCTTTTAAGGATTTATAGAAGTGATTATATTCACGACGTCCGTGACCGAGTGGATAGGTTCTCGGTCTGGAGGTGGTGGGTTCGATCCCCGCCTTGAGTTAGTATCCCATAATACAAGTTTCACTTAGTTTGGGGCTAACTTGATCTGTGTGTAATATGCCCGTATTTATTAATTAATTTATTTATTATATGCACATTGATTTTCTTAAAATAACCCTAAATCATAGAAAGGTGTTGTGAATAGGCTCGAGACACAACCCATCTTCATACTTACACGTCATATATAAAAGCCTTGAGAACGAATAGCACGCTATATTAATTTTATATCTTTTCAACATATTTTCAACACAAGATCTTCCAATTAAAATATGATTAGGTACACTTTTCCACGTTTTTTGCGCGATTAGACCTTAACCAAGATTTATACCTTTTTAGTTGTTGCTTAAATATTATAAATACTGTACTTTATATGTGAAAGTTTTTTAACGTACATTAATCACGCACTAAAAGTAATCTTTAAAAATAAAGATTAAGCATACAATTGCGAATTTTTATTTCTGTTTTGTCTATTTTCTTTCCCGCTGTTTTCGGTTGTAGGATTTAAAGGAAATTATTTCTTGGTGCTCTCCTAAACTCCAAAAGAACCTACACATAAAATTCTGATTTTTTTGAACACATGTTGTTGAGATTATGCCAAAATTACTTCAAGAAAAAAAAATGTATTATTTCATGTAATTTTCTCACATATTTTAGTTTTTAACACTATCTGATACACAAGTGACTACACTTTCAATACGATATCGACTAGCTATGATAACATTATGATAAGTGTTTACTAGATAAACCTTTAAGGCCAACTTGTGATTAGCTATAATTTCATTAATAAACATTATTACCTATCTATCCTCACGGCTTTTACATACATACATACATACATATGCTCACGGCTATATATCCCTAAACGGGGTAGCCAGAGCTTTGGGAATAAAATACTCCTCAGCCACTTTTGGAAGTTAAGTGGGGAAAAGATGGTAATAATAAATAATTGCTGGTGACGGGTCTCCAACCACATCGCCCAAAAGTTACTTAAAAAGCCCCTATACCCTTAGTCGCCTCTTACGATCACCCACGGGTAGAAATGGGGTAGTGCTATTCTAAGCCGACACTACACAGCATTTACCCCTTTTCACGGCTTTTAATCCGAGAAAAGGGGTAGCCAAAGATAGTGAATTATAGGATGGTCTTAGGGGATCATCAGCTACATCAGCCATAAGTCACTAATGAATATAATCACGTAAGTATAGTCGCCACCTGTGTTTGTGTGTCAGTAGGTAGAACATCACCTATGAGGGAGACAGGCGTGGGTTCAAATACCGGGCCTGCAGCAATTCGTCTTTTCTTGTCATAGGTGTAGTCAATATTTTATGATGGTTTACGGTGAGGAAATACATCTTGAGGAAACTTACATGACTAAGTTGTATTTAGTCATATTTGTATTTTGCTACGAAAGCTCAACATTAATTGCAAGAAATTATGTAGTAAAGAAGCTTGTGTTATTTATGGGATACTAACAGAATGACATTAAATATTATTATTTTTATATGTAAAATATCCAAGATATGTCATCTTATAAAAAAAAACTTTGTAGGAATAAAAGTTTAGGCATCTGGGCTCAGCTAGACATCCTCCTTACTAGTGGACCATGCGAATGTCTTCGTTTTTATTCTAACCTTTGCATTTCATAAGTACACTATAATGTATAAGTACACTATGTATGGTAATTTCAATAAAATAACTCCATATGATTTGAATAAATACTAAAAACGAGGAAGGTTGCTGCTGCGACACGACTTAACAATTCCAATCTCACAAAATCAGCAAAGATATGGTAAAGTGACATTCAGTTGGTGAGAAACAATGTCTCCTCAGCCATGAGCAGGAGGGTGCCAACCCTCAGGTATAAATTGGAAATTGCTATTCTACAAACACTACAAAAAACGCATTACCATTTAAAATATAAATTGACTATGTCTAATGTTGGCAAAGGAAATAAAGAACAAGATATTGCATATACATAAAGATTGTGGATTTGCCGCGTAGTGCTGGCTTAGAATGTCATCATCTCTTTCTACCCACGGGTGTTGTAAGAAATGCAGTTGGAGACCCATCACCAAGGATACTTTATTTCTAAGATCTTCTCCCCTATTAACTTCCTAATCCGGCTAAGGAGTTTCTAGCTCTCGCTACCCCTTTTCGGGATTTATGGCCATGAGTGTCTGTATGTATAAAGATACTGTAACAAAAATATATTTGGTAGTTTGACAAAAAGAACAGTCAGAGCTTTCTTGGCAACTAGCTGGAGCTTTATTTGCAACTCAAGTAAGTACAACAGAAAGAACAGAAATGTTTACTGTGCTTGTTTAATAAAAATACAGGAATAACATGAATTTTAGGATACTGGAGAGCTGAGTCACTTTTGTAAGATAAGAATTATATAGAAAGAGTAGAAAAGAAAACAATACAATTATTAATGAAAATCATTTATTTTTATTAAAATTAAGTATTTAATTAATCAATATTTTCGCTTATCATCACGACTATCTCTTGACTTAGATCTATTATCATAATCATCATACTTTCGTGAAGTTCTCCTTTTATCATCTGACCTACGTTCTCTGGACCGGTCACGGTCACGAGACTTATGCCTTTTGCTATAATCTCGTTTACGATCATAAGGAGATCTTGAGCGTCTGTCTCTTTTTGATTTGTGTGAAGAGTAGTATTTAGTAGACAGTGGAGGTGTTTTAGGAGATTTATCCTTTTTGCTATCCCGTTTAACATCCTTGGATGTGGAAGCTGCAGGTGATTCTGCTTTTTTCTCATCCAGCTTAGCATCTCTTTCTTTTTGAGCTAAGATTATTTTATTTGCTTGATAAAGTTTGCGTAATGTCTCTACTTTCCTGTCTAATTCTTCAGGATTAACTTTGGGCCTTTTGTATAGCTGCAAGATTTTAGCGCTGACCTCTCTGATATCCTCTTCTGTCACTTTGAAAAGTAGGAACCAATGTGGGTTGTTTGGTAAGGGCAAACCAATCTTACGAGCTGTTAAGTAAATACAAGCACAGGCGATTGTTTCTGGTGGAAATCTCATGAAAACATCAGTTCTCAATGAATCATTCATATAATTCCAAGCCATCTGCATCAGTTGCCGATTCTTTTCATACGTAAGCAGCTGCAGATACACCACTATGAGCTTGTGAGGATGCTTGATATGCACACAGAAGCCGAGTTCTTTCAATATTCTTCGTTCAGCTTTAATCACTTGATTTTTGAGTTCTATATAATTGGAATCAACTATAAGTGGGGATATTGTTTTCTGAAGTCTCACTTGTTTGATGTGATGGAAAACATTGATAACATCTCGAATTCTACATGGTTTTTCTTCCACCTTTGATGCCAGGTAAATGCTGCCCATGGCCATAGTCTCCATGGGATATCTGACGAATGATTTGGAGTAATAAAACCTTTGTAAGTATATCTGACCTGTTGCCATAGCTACTTGCGGTAATTTGAGGAGGATTCCTGCTGTTTGTATCATTTCACATCCTAGCACGCGCAGGTCAGTTTCAGTCTCAGGATCGAGGCCATCGGCTTGTGAAGGTGTAGGTTTAAATGCAGATTCAGGTAATAAGCAATTATGAAGAGTTAAAATTATCTTTCCATAGTTTTTTTGAGGTTTTACCGCAGGTGCTGCTGTAGTCGTTTTGGTCACTTGTTGTGCCGCCGTCATTTTTATTGGTTAGATAGTAGAACTAAGAAACTATGAACTAAGGTTGCACTAATTAATTAATCACATATCTATCATTACTGTAGATATTTAGACATTATCACACTTTTATTTCACAAAGGCGCCGTACACTCGAAAACGGCATCACTCAACCCAGATATTGACAGCTCAAATTCAAAATGGCGTCATCAGAAGAAACAGACGGAAAGTTTCAAACTATTATCATAGGACGATATTAAATTACAATAGTACTTAAATCTTACCCCGAAACATGATGTCAGCTACTATGAATCAATGTATCCTCATGTAAGAACTCATAAAAACCAGTGAGATTGTAATAATAGCAAAGCAAAATAAATAAAACTGATTTTTTTTTAATGATATTTGACTGTGTTGCCTACCTTAAAATATACTTATTTTCACGTCTCGTTTTACACTAAGATGCAAATAGTTTAGACTTAGTTGAAGGAATAAAAATATACAAGGTAAAATCATGATAATTTTTATCTTTTCAATATGTTATTAAGTGAGTAAGGTTAAGTGCTTAAATACTAACAGTGCAAATATCTTATCGAAGTCACTGTGAAAGTGAATTTACTTAATGTATACGTTCCGTTACCTCATATTACTAAAAATGAAAATATTTTTTAGGGTCTCCCAATAAAAGGGCAGATAGATGTAATAAATTATATGGGATTTCACGTGACTGAAACAATACAATTATTCTAGCTATTTCGAACAATTAAATTAATTAACTTTGATGCGGAAAATCTATTCATATTTATGAACAAACTCAATGACAAATCACGAAGAACATGGTAACTATATATATAAAAAACTATACTCTTGTATTTTTTGCACTCATCTACAGTCAATTTAAATAAATGATCAGCCTTGAACATAGATGAACATTTGAATTTTTAACTACATAAAAACAAATAAAATAATACTTACAGCCAGGATCAGTGCATTTTTGTACCAGGGAATCGAAAAAATCATGAGCTTCGCCAATTTCAAAACAGCATTTTACGAACGACATTTTAATTATATTTATTGTGATAACTAGTCAAATAATATTAAACACTGATATGAGATTCACCAACCAAAACACACACAATGTTTTTCAACAAGCCAGTCAACAACAATATTATTATTTTCATTCATAAACCTATTTATTTATAAACCTAATAAACGAAGACTATTTTTAGATCATTTTATAAATACCATTAAAAGGTAATATTTAACATTTTTGTATTGAGCTATTGAATGTATTACTCAGAATAAATATACTGACACTCACAACACCATAATAAAACTCCAAAATATACTATAACGAAAACAAGTGAAAATAGGTCGCGTTTTACATTTCGGAAATGAATGATAATGTGTGTTACATTGATACGTTAAGCGGAAAATTTAAAAACGCCTACGATGTAGACACAGCTTTTCATTTTCATACAGAACTCAAATTGCTAGTATAATGCGCGCGTTTATCTTTTAAAGTCCCCCATACCTACAGCCATAACTAGCGTGCATCAACGTTGTTACCGAGTAGAATACTAATTATTTGAGATTAAATAGTTCTGCTACTACATACTAGATGGCGCGCATGTATTGTGATTGTGTTTTAGTTGTAATAGGTATTAGTTAAAATAGTACCCGATTTCTTCCTATAGGTGTGGATTATATATATTGAGACTAAAAATTACAAGCATATTTATTCTGCTGTGTAGTGTCGGCTTAGAATAGCACTACCCCATTTTTTCCGGTGGGTGTACGTAAAGGGCGACTCAAGGTATTGGGGCTTTTAAGGGATTTTTGGGCGATGAGGTTGGAGACCCATCACCAACCACCTTTTTTACCATCTTTTCCCCCATAACTATCCCAAAGTGGCTAAGGAATTCCTAATTCCTTAGCTCTGGCTACCCCTTCTAGGGATTTATAGCCGTGAGTATATGTATGTATGTACATACATTTATTCTTACGGCTATAAATCTCAAGGGCCGGTCAGAGCTTTGGAATATAAAGTCTTAAGCCACTTTTAGGTTTTGAATGGCGAAGATATTAAAAGGTAAAGGAATACTTGGTGGCTGTGAAGTTTGAAGAGTTTTTATGTAAGAAACTTGTTGGTATGTGTTGTGCTAAGCAACAAATAAATTATATATTAACATCGGGTTTGACCAACGAATATTGATATCACTTAAGTTATTTACGTTGGTCAATATTCAATTTACTCCTGTTTCTTGTAAATAAACGCTTTTTTTATAATTCCTATTTTAATATATAACGACGTGATAGCTTAGTGGGTAGAACACTGATTACCATACAGATGACTACTTTTCTAATCCCGGGTCGGGCCTTCACCAATTTATCTTTTTTAAAAACATAATGTGTGGTTAATTTAACATGGCTGTTAACGGTGAGGGAAAACATCGTGAGGAAACCCACGTGGCTGAGTTGTACTTAGTCATGTGACAGTGTATTCGTATAAAATGACGATAGGCCTGCCCTCTATCACGTGAGTACACAGTCCAAGCGAAACGTGGGTGCTCTAAACACCAGGCGACAATGTCACGTGATGTTCAGAAGTATTAGCACCTCTGCCAACCCCTTCGGGGATATTTGGCGTGAACTTTAGAGTTTAATATATAATTTATTCAAACCGCGAGCGTTAAAAAATATAACAATAAATAAATAATTTTCTTTCTTTAGGTGGGTGAAACCTATATTGAACTCAACAACTAATCATATATCTTTCACTAGCGAGTTATATTATATGTGACGCATCCGTGAAACTTCCAGGATATTTAGGGAATGTAAAAATAATGAAAAAATGTTTAAAGGACAATATAATAAATATATACGTATAAATAACATAACATAACATAATATAAACGTTCACGCCGTTTATCCCCGAAGGGGTTGGCAGAGGTACCAATAATTCTGAACTCACATGGCAGCGCCATCTAGTTTCCAGAGAAGGTACCCACGTTTTGCTTAAAAAAGTGTACTCACGTGATAGGGGGCAGGCCTATCGCCAATTTATACGAATACAGTGTCACATGACTAAGTACAACTCAGCCATGTGGGTTTCCTCACGATGTTTTCCCTCACCGTTAACAAGCATGATAAACACGAGAGTGGTAATAAAACAGATAAGTGTGCATGACAGTATAATATTAAAGGTGAAATATTGTAGTGTTGCAAGAGTGGTGTGAGAGGAAACTTTCTGATAATTTCCGGAATAACCAAAAGTTATTCTGGAAGTATATCCGGAAGGAAAAGGGAGTTTCCCAAAACACGAGAGTGAGTGTAATAAGAGATAAACAGAATTTAATGTTTTTTGACATGAATTCCTCATGTGGGGATTATTACTCATAAATAAAAGATGTTAGTAAAGGAAAGAAAAATTTCGACACTGGCGGGGTTCGAACCCGCGACCTTCGGGTATACGCCCCCGTCGCTCTGCCAACTGAGCTACAGTGTCAGTTGGCATCCAGCGCGAAATTTCTCTATCCTTTGTTTCTTTTTTACACGTTCAAGTAGTGTTTGCGTTTCCTACCTCCGAATTTTAACTAATTCGGACGGCCACTTGTCTACCTTTTCAGATAGAATGCAAATGTTGGAAACGCCTATCACATAATTTAATGTTTTTTGACATGGATTCCTCATGTGGGGATTATTACTCATAAATAAAAGATGTTAGTAAAGGAAAGAAAAATTTCTTTATGTCTTTTATTTATGAGTAATAATCCCCACATGAGGAATTCATGTCAAAAAACATTAAATTATGTCGCTCTGCCAACTGACACTGTAGCTCAGTTGGCAGAGCGACGGGGGCGTATACCCGAAGGTCGCGGGTTCGAACCCCGCCAGTGTCGAAATTTTTCTTTCCTTTACTAACATCTTTTATTTATAAGAGATAAACAGGTTGAATTGGCGACGGACGAAAGTAGCATGAAACGGGTATGGAAGAATTATTTTGAGGGACTGTTTGAAAAAGAGGATGCATCCATTTCTTCGTCAATCGAGAGTAATGTTGATTGGAACGAAGAGATGGGTGATATCAGTGACAGTGAGATTAGTATAGAAGAAATAATGAAAGCAATGAAAAGTATGAAAGTAGGGAAGGCGGCAGGCTATGATAGGATTACTATCGAAATGCTGAGAGCTGGTGAAGGGTTGGTGGCTTCTCGGTTGTACTTCCTTGTCCAAAAATGCTGGTCGAGTGGAAAAGTTCCACGAGACTGGTGCAAGGCGGTGATTGTGCCTCTATATAAAGAAAAGGGGTCACACCAAGAGGCTAAAAACTACCGCGGCATCAGCTTACTCAGCATTGTTGGTAAATTTTATGTTAAGGTACTGATTGAAAGAGAGATGAATGAAACTGATGAGAAAATATGGGATGTGCAAGCGGGATTTAGGAAAGGAATGGGATGTATGGATCAAATCTTCTTTCTAAGGAGCATCACTGAAAAGTTCTTAGCTAAGAACCAAAACGTGTATTGTTCCTTCATTGATTTAGAGAAGGCGTATGATAGGGTGGTAAGAAAGTGTTTATGGGAGGTGTTATCCAAGTTCGGTTTGGGGAGTCAACTTATACGTGCATTGGTATCACTCTATGAGGATTCTAGTGCATGTGTAAGAGTAAACAGGGAAAACACTGACTGGTTCGGAATCTCTAGGGGTGTCCGACAGGGATGTGTAGCTTCTCCGTGGCTCTGCAATTTGTTTATGGATGACTGTTTGACAGAGTTGCGTGAAAGTGATTATGGACTAAGAATGGGTGGATACATCATTAAATGCCTCTTGTATGCTGACGATCAAGTGCTACTTGCATCATCGGCAGAAGAGTTGCAAGAGATGCTGAATATTGCATGTGAGTCTTTTGTAAGAAAGAGAATGAGGGTGAACGTGGATAAGACCAAAACGATGGCTTTTGAGAGACAGGAAGATGTGACAGAATGCGTGATTGCGATTGATGGTAAGGATGTGGAACAGGTGAAGGAGTTTGTATATCTGAGAAGTTTGTTTACAAGGGATGGAAAATGTGATGAAGACATTGAAAGAAGAGTGAAAAAGGGTAATGCGGTAAATGGAGCAATGAATAGCCTAATGATCAGTCAATCGGTGTCTGAAAAGGCCCGAAAAGCTGTGCATGATGCTGTTCTTGTTCCTACGCTTATGTATGGAAGCGAATGTTGGGTGTGGCAGAAGAAGCATGAGAGCAGAGTGAATGCAGGAGAGATGAGGTCCCTCAGAAAAATTTGTAATTTTAGATTATGTGACCGAGTGAGAAATAGTGTTATTCGTGAAAAGTGTGGTGTGAAAGATGATATTGTGAGAAAGATAGAAAAAGGAATGTTGAGATGGTTTGGGCACATAGAGAGGATGAATGATAGAAAACTGGTAAAAGGGATCTATAGAGCTAGTGTGGATGGTAACGTCAGTAGAGGACGACCACGGAGAACACACTTGGACCAAATTGAGAGTGTGCTCAAAAAGGCTTGCGTCCGAAGTATGAAGAATAAAAGAGCATGTAAGAAAATTTGATGGATGTAGACGAAGCAAGAGAGGTTTGTCAGGATCGTACGCAGTGGCGATCAATAGTCTCTGCATACCCTAATGGGAACTAATGGCGTTAGTATATGTATGTATGTATGTACGTACATATACTCACGCGATTAGTTCTTGCTGGGGTAGGCAGAGAATATCGATCGCCATTTTGTACGATCCTGGCAAACCTCTCTTGCTTTGTAATTTTTTCATGCATGCATTTATTCTTCATATTGCGGACACCTGCCTTGATCAGGGATGTTGGTAATGACAGAAAAAGCATGAAAAAAGGATAAATCCATTACAGATTTGCCGCGTAGTGCCGGCTTAGAATGTCGCTACCCCTTTTCTACCCACGGGTGTCGTAAGAGGCGACTAAGGGTATTGGGGATTTTTATTGGATTTTTGGGCGATGCGGTTGGAGACCCATCACCAAAAACCTTTATTCTCACCATCTTTTCCCCACTCAACTTCCAAAAGTGGCTGAGGAATTTATAATTTCTTAGCTCTGGCTACCCCTTCTAGGGAAATATAGCCGTGAGTATATGTATGTATGTAATGTATGTAGATGAGGTTTCTTAGGTATTTTTTTTATTATTGCTTATGTGAAAGAGTAAGAAAAAGTAAATTTCACGAAAAGTAAAATGTGAAAAATAATATTTTAAGCAAACATAAATAAAGGAATGCTAATAATGGTTGGGGCATAGAGATGGGAGATAAATGGTTATTGAT
This sequence comes from Bedellia somnulentella, assembly GCA_963576735.1. Taxonomy (NCBI): domain Eukaryota; kingdom Metazoa; phylum Arthropoda; class Insecta; order Lepidoptera; family Bedelliidae; genus Bedellia; species Bedellia somnulentella. The sequence continues at coordinate 13,011,286 of OY755193.1, forward strand.
AAAAGAGATATAAAGAGCGAAAAAATATGTTAAGGTAATGTCAGTGGAAAATTATGAACAATAAGATTAATAAGTCATATGTGTGGTTAATTTATTATGGTTGTTAACGGTGCGGGAAAACATCGAGAGGAAACCGACAATGCCAAGTGGTACTTACCCATGTGACAGCGCGGCGATAGGCCTGCCCCCTATCACGTGACTACACTGTCCATGCAAAACGTGGGTAACTACTTTGGACACTTGGTGGCGCTGTCACTCGTTGTTAAGAAGTATTGGTACCTCTGCTGACCCCTTCGGGGATAAACGGCGTGATTATCTATGTTTATGTTAGGAGGAATAGCGGTCAAATGAATAATTTGCTTATTTTTAAGCAGGGATGCGAAATGTAAATAAGGCCAAAAAGGTGATCGATTTTCACTGCCTACGCGAATAGGAAGAAAATGGAATTTTCATTACAGTTCAAATTAAAACAAACTGCTTGATACTCGTTTCGTCTGTCGTCGATACTTGTATATGAGTTTTAGGTCCCTGGCAGGTTATGTTTTAAGACAGTAAATTGTCCGTATCACGACGACTAAAAAAAAGTTATTTAATTTTAGGTGTTTATTGCTTAAGCTTCGCCGACAAATTATTTATCCTCGTTTTAACCAACGATAGGTCAGATGGAGTCCCCAAAAGTTCTACACAACGAGTATTCCGATGCTCGCATCCATTGACTTTTATCAAATGCCATGAATGCTTTTGTCTATCATGCACGAAATCTACTCATACTCCATCCGGCTACCGCTTTAAAAACCTTCAGCCCTTGCAGGGGTACCACAGTACCTCTTTTACTAGCACTTAAGCCACTTTCAGAGTTACCCTGCAAAAAGGGTCCGACTTCAAATTTCTCCAGAAAATCGTCGAAAGAAAAATACCAAGTGAAAGGCCACTAAAAGGACTTCGGTAAAAGTGGTTTTATTATATCAAGGAGCTGAAGGGAGGATCCTAGGACCGGAGACAACAAATGTTGACCTCCAAACTCCAATTTAAGCTTGGTGGACCCCATGATGATAATAGCTATCCTGGTTCATCTGCTAACTTCGTTTTTGTATACAATATATTAAATTTTACATATTATACTCATTCATTGATCAGAACTGGAATTTCCTCACCAACTATTTATATGTAAAGCGTGGTTGGTGATTGGCCCCCAGCCACATCACCGAAAAATGTTTTTGAAAGCCCCGAAACCCGCTAGAAAAAATGGATTAGAGCTATTCATTATACTACACTGATTCAATGATAATAATGTAGTTTTCGTAGTATTTAGAATAATATAATTACACAACAATTACTTACAATCTGCTGTGTAGTGTCGGCTTAGAATAGCACTACCCCATTTCTTCCGGTGGGTGATACGTAAAGGCGACTAACGGTATTGGGGCTTTTAAGGGATTTTTGGGCGATGCGGTTGGAGACCCATCACCAACAACCTTTATTTCACTATCTTTTCCCCACGCAACTTCCAAAAGTGGCTGAGGAATTTCTGATTCCTTAGCTCTGGCTACCCCTTTTAGGGATTTATAGCCGTGAGTATATGTATGTATATGTATGTACAACAATTACATCTAATTCTGCACATTTATTTTCGGCTAATACGTAAACCAATCAATATAGACTCAATGACGCAGAATACATACAATCACGTACAATAATATCAGTTTATGAATATGTATTTCTTACAATTAAACTACGTTTATTGAATCATTTATAATAAACACAAAGGAATCAGTTGGTATTAAATATAAACTTAAATAGTTATTGCTCAAGAATAACTTAAACCCAAGCGGTTACGTTTAAGGCAAGCGATTGAGGTTGATGGCTAAAAATCCTTGCAATTATACTTAAAAGGAAAAAACTGGCGTCATTTTTCCTTACCACCTCCGCAATGTAGCGAAAACAAAGATTTTATATCTCTTCAAGTCAGTCGACCTCGAGGTTCACAAGAGCAAGCACGCTCGACGCCATTTTGTAAAACCGCGTCGCTCCTTTCGCGCCAAGTGGTGAAAAAGTTTAAAGTGCGTTCATGTTAGTGATTTTGTGTTGGTGAAAAGTGATATTTTTGTTGGTTGTTCCTGGCATCGATAAGAGTTTGAATTCCCTTTTACGAGTAAGTTTTTATAAATTTATTATATGGTTGTTATTAGAGTAGGTATGACGAAGAAGGATGTAGTCTTTAGAATAATTCGTCACGCTTAAAGTATGATAAATAAGATATTGTGTTTTTTTTTCAGTGATAATAAATATATTTCTGTGATGCGATTCTTTAAAATAATAGTTAAATTGATACATGAATAATTTTATTCCAAATTTAAATACTTTTTATTAAATTTTGATTCATTAACGAAAAAAAAGTATGATTACAATAATAAATCAGGATTCAAGCCAGTCAACATCCATAAAATAAAACTAATTAAATCGTTAACAATTCTTACAAAGAATTCACTCAATCATCATCACGTGACAAATCACACATCAAGTCACATATTTAGTAGTAAAAAGACTTTGCTCTAATACTGTACCCTTTACTACCTCCGTTAGATCCATACCGCATCTGTGGTCTAGCGATTGAACGTTCGTTCCAAATAATGTGCTCGGGTTCTGATCCCAGGGAGTGATTGAAATTTGAAGTTGACTCAATTTATGAGATATAACTCCTTTCACTAGGATATTGCAGGCTTGAAAAATCATTTAGTCCCATAATAAGTTGTATCCTTACTTCAGAGGTTAAGTTGTCGGTCTCGGCTTGAAATAGCACTATCGTTCCGTAGGTTTCGTTCGAGGTGAACAACTACTTGATGTGATGCGATTGACAACTCATTACCGGCTATCCTTTATTAATCCAACTCCAACTCCTTTCAATTTCGAAATTATTTTTATAATTATCAGCTCTGGCAAACCGTTTTAGCGTTTGAACTGAGTATATAGTATTTTCATATAAATTTAACTATGCGTTAAATTCGAGAAAGGTGTAGCCAAAGTTTTAGATAAGCATATGTTCTGGTATTTCTACATTACGAATTGCATAACACACCATACATACATACATATTCTCACGGCTATAAATCCCTTAACGGGGTAGCCAGAGCTTTGGACTGAGAAACTCCTCAGCCACTTTTGGAAGTTGATTGTGGAAAAGATAGTAATAGTAAATGTTTTTGGTGACGGGTCTCCAACCACATCGCCCAAAAATCACTTAAAAAGCCCCTATACCCTTAGTCGCCTCTTACGATCATCCACGGATAGTAATGGGGTAGTGTTATTCTAAGCCGACACTACACGGCGGATACACATCACACACCAATAACTAAAAAAACAGTATCAATAAAATAATAATAGTCTCTATATACTCACCCATGTAAAGTATTAATAGAATTGTTAGCCAAAACTATATGCCATTGACTTAGTCGCGCAAAGAACCATTGTCAGAAATTCTACTCACAAAAATATTAATATAAAATTAATACTAATTCCGTCTCCTATGTTAAGGAACTCACTTTTTGCCCAGCTGTCTATCTGCCTATCTGCCCACGTGATAATGGTGACGTGTAAACACCGCTCATTATGAATACTGTCACATGACCAAGCATAAAGTCAAACCAGTCATGTGGGTTTCCGCACGATGTTGCCTATAAATGGCTGTGTATCTAAAACAATAAGTATATGGAATTAATTGGACATCATGACATGAGAACTGTGATTGGAAGAATTACGTCATAGACTAGTATTTATACATATATATAAAAATACTAGTTAAAAAGCCGTTTGCTGTGTAGTGTCGGCTTAGAATAGCACTACCCCATTTCTTCCGGTGGGTGTACGTAAGAGGCGACTAACGGTATTGGGGCTTTTAAAGAATTTTTCGGCGATGCGGTTGGAGACCCATCACCAACAACCTTTATTTTTACATCTTTTCCCTACGCAGCTGTCCAAATGTGGCTAAGGAATTTCTAATTCCTTAGCTCTGGCTACCCCTTCTAGGGATTTACAGCCGTGAGTATATGCATGTATGTTAAAAAGCCCCGCAGTTTGAAGCATGTGAGAGCGAACCTGGCACGGGAAAAATGAGATAAGGGCAAGTTACGAACATTATGTCAGTTTCTCACTTCTCACGTGGCGCACTCTCTCTCACTCGCCTCATGCTACACATTCAGGAATCATTTTTCGCCATAAAATTAACAATACTTCAGAATAAGACACTCTTCAGCCACTTTTGGAAAAATAAAACAAAGTTTGTTATTGATGGGTCTCTAACCACATCTTCCAACAATAGCATTAAGTCCCAAAAGCTCTAAGTTTCTTTCGAAACCCATGGAGGGAAATAGGTTAGTGCTATTTTAAGCCAACACTGCAAAACAAATAAAAAAAAATCAATTTAAACTCGTATACCACCTAAAATAATCAAACACACGAGCAATCATTAAAACTAGAACTCAACCAATAAGCAACACATCCTTAAAAGAACCTTTAGAATAAATTTACAACAAACTACCTTTTTCCCTTAAAAGCCAACTTATAGATGAAGTAGGTTATTTGAAAACCTGTCTACACTATCAGTGTAATCTAAACATGTCGGAGTGTGCAATAGTGTAATGGTCATACTAAAATGCCGGTCGATATCACTTCGGCTCTATTACGAAATACAACGAGCTAACTGAGAACTTTAGGTTTTACCACCTCCGTGTTCTGTGATAGCTGTACAAACTTAACTAAGGAGAAACTTTGTGTGATATAACGAGGCTGTTTTGTTTGGTTTAAATTAGATTTTATTGATTTGTGGCTGAGTAGTTTTTAGGTCTAGAAGGCTCTGCCTACTCCTTTTTGTACGTGTATATAGGAACGTAAATATTTTACTTTATGCCGCAAAAGTTTGTGTTTTCTATTAACTATATATATTATGGTTGTACTCACTTTCACTCACACCTTTTATTTTAATTGAGATAGGCAGAGATTTTTAATTGTCATTGCAGACAATCTTGATAAATCTCCCTTACTTTTTCCGCATTCACATTTACGTTCAGAAGTATGAGTACCTCTGCCAGCCCCTTCAAATATATACGGCGTGGATGTTTGAGTTCAATGGAGAAGAAGGTGTAAAGTTCATAAGTCATTTCAAATCATGATTAACCTGCTGTCACTGGTGCAATATGGTTGTCTTTCACTTTCAAATACTCTTTTGTGCTTTCTGTGAAACCGAGCTAACTCTTACCTAACTTTCGTATACTCAAACCATTATTTCCTGATGAGGTAAACTAACTTTAAATTTTTGGTAGACGCCAAAACTTTAAACTACTCGTAATATGACTCTACTTTTGGTTTACAAAGTAATTGTGAAGAGAAGAAGCAACAAAAATCTCCTTAAATATACGTTTTTGCCATTTTTGCTAATTGATATTTACATATTTTAAGGGACAGATACATGTTTTTTGGTTTATATTAAGTGTAGTTTTTTTTCCATATTCATCAACCCTTTTAAAAAATATATTTTTGTGTCTGTTTATCTACCCTAATTACTTACTACTATATATCTTAAAGGTAACAGCCTGAACTTTTAAAATGCAATTAGATTCTATTAGGATTGCAAAGATGAAAACCTTTACTTGATAAAATATAAACTAGAGGAAAAAACATAATATTTTACTATGAGCTTGACTTTTTTTGTAACATAGGATTTGGATACAACAGTTTTTCTGCCAAAATTAAACCGGTCTAGAGATTGCCTCATCGTAAGTTTTTCTGAGAACTTTTTAAAAATAATTTGACGAATGAGATTTTACAACACTATTGGTTTACTTTTAGCATCGTAATGAACTTAAACTCATGGTTTTAGAGGTTTTGATTCCGTTATGGCATTCCTACTAATGCTGCTTTTGTTTGAAGTAAAATAAAAGGAATTTCTGTGTTCTGTAAGTTATTTTATTATAATGAATTCAAAGAAAAGTTCATTGTATGATTACCATAAATATAACAGGAGCAACAAAAATCTGCGCAGATGATCTACTAGTAATTATTGACGATAGGCACTTTGGTATTTGGATTTATTTAAGAGATAAGAAGACGACATAGTTGATAACGTTATTATTAAATATATATATAAATATTTAATTACAAATGAAAAATATTGGCGTATCTTTTCTCTTTTGCTTAGAATTATATCCGAGGGCATGGATATGTAGTAGTTGCTTATATTTATACATACATACATATACTCACGGCTATAAATCCCTAGAAGGGGTAGCCAGAGCCAAGGAATCAAAAATTCCTCAGCCACTTTTGGAAAGTTGAGTGGGGAAAAGTGGTAAAATAAAGGTTGTTGGTGATGGGTCTCCAACCGCAACCGCTTATATTTATATCATAGCATAATTGTATAACAACAATAAAAAAGTTTTAAAATTACACACAGTCACATAGCCTGCAGCGTATTCCACACCTATTTCCAGGGTAGACAGAAGAAATAAATACAAAAACGTTGTTCTCGCACGTTCATAGATAAGTAATAATTACTGTCATTGTTACATCTTCATACATTGCTTTCTAGGCGTTTCTTGTTGTCAAAGGAGCGGTTATTATGAAGATCGAACTTATTATTATGTTACAAACTAGAGATGGTATTAATAGGGATGTGCAATATCGAGTGTTCGGCTATTTTCGGCCTCAGCAAATAGAGAGACTATAGATATCGATGCAAATATTTTAAGAAAGTTCTAATTTTATTTGAAAAAATCGCGAAGGTAATTCTTTGCAAATGTTGTCAAATCCGTTCTGTCAAACATACATACACATACATACATATACTCATGGCCATTAATCCCAAAAAGGGGTAGCCAGGACTTCAGAGCTAGAAACTCCTCAGCCACATTTGGAAGTTGTAAGAACCTTTATCTCACCATCTTTTCCTCACTCAAGTTTCCAAAAGTGGCTTAGGAGTTTTTAATTCCTCAGCTCTGGCTACCCCTTCAAGGGATTTATGGCCGTGAGTATATGTATATATGTATGTAATAAACTAATAACATAACATAAACGTTCACGCCGAATATCCCCGAAGGGGTTGGCAGAGGTACTAATACTTCTGAACATCACGTGACTTAGTCACCCGGTGTTCAGAGTACCCACGTTTTGCATGGACAGTGTACTCACGTGATAGGGGGCAGGCCTATCGCCGTTTTGTACGAATACACTGTCACATGACTAAGTACAACTCAGCCGTGTGGGTTTCCTCACGATGTTTTCCCTCACCGTTAACAACCATGATAAATTAACCACACATATGTCTTTAGAAAAGACAAATTGGTGTAGGCCCGACCTGGGATTTGAACACTAGTCGCTTACACGTTAACCGGGGTTCTACCCATTGAGCTATCACGTCGTTATACATCCTTATCCTTACTTATATTATAAATGGGAAAGTGAGTTTGTTTGTTTGTTTATTTGTTCCGCTTTCACGCTGTAACGACTGAACCGATTGCTTTGAAATTTTACAAACGTATAGTTAAAAATTTGGTTTAAATAAAAGGGACTTTTTATCCCGAAAAAAATTGGGGGAATGAGAAGTTTTCTTATAGTTGTGATTTATATCGTAATATAACCGAATTTCACGCGGGCGAAGCCGTGGGCGGTAAGCTAGTACTTATATATCTTGAAAAAAGCAAAAGTTTACTAGAACTGGGTTATTTCATATTCAAGGCCTTGCTCTTTCCGTTCTTGCTACCAATGTTGTCTGTTTATTTACGCAAACTCTCATTAATATTTCATCAGGTGAAAATGATGCGCTCTACATATTACTATTTTATTGCAATGGGGTAAATAAAGGTATGCACCGTGAATTCGGTATGCAAAGTTTTTTTTGTATTTATTTTATATTTTTATTCGATAGCAAGCACGAAAATAAAAGACCAATTTGAATATATTTCATTTAACGACATGATAGTCCAGTGGGTAGAACACCCGCCCGAAAACAGAAGGGTGTGAGTTCCAATCCTGGGTCGGGCCTACACCAATTTGTCTTTTCTAAAGTCATATGTGTGGTTAATTTATCATGGTTGTTAACGGTGAGGGAAAACATCGTGAGGAAACCCACATGGCTGAGTTGTACTTAGTCATGTGACAATGTATTCGTACAAAACGGCGGTAGGTCTGCCCCCTATCACGTGAGTACACTGTCTAAGCAAAACGTGGGTACCTTCTCTGGACACTAGATGGCGCTACCATGTGAGTTCAGAAGTATTGATACCTCTGCCAACCCCTTCGGAGATAAACGGCGTGAACGTTTATGTTATGTTTATGTTTCATTTAAAATGAGTAATTGTAAAGTTATGATTTTGTAAAGATTGTGTAACTTTTGTTCTTAATGACGTCATCGATTGACAAAATCACGTAGCGACATGCAAATGAAGCAAAATGTTTAATAAAAATGTTGCTGATTGCAAAAAAAATAACGAATTTCTGATCTGAAATGAAATTATTACGATGTTTTATTAAACAAACCTTTGATTTTAGATATTTTATTAATAAACTGCAAAAACGAACGTCTTTGAAACAACATTGAAGGTCAAACACTGCTACAGTTTTTTTAATAAAATAACAGTCATCTTAGGTTTATTTGATTAAATTTCAAGAAAATATTGCTTAAAAACATAATATCTCGAAATAGTTTCGTAATCAGCATCACTTTTGTAAAACTTTGCATACGGAATTATCGGCTCAGAATAGCAATACCCCATCCTTTATATTACTAAATATTATTATATTTTTACATACATGTACGCATGCGTGTTATAACAGTAAGTAGTATGTAAAGTCTTATTTGGAAAGCAAATTGTTTTTTTGATTAGAATTAGCATATGATTCGGGATTCCATGATTGAAGTAGTATTTCTTTGATTAGAAAACAGTGAATGAAAGTGCGTACGCTCGTTGATGTCTTTTGTATGACATTGCTTTGTTCTCGCTCGATTCATACGAATAGTAATTGTTTGTTTTGTTCGTCGTCGATTTGTTTCTGTTTTTCCTGTATTCATTTTCTAAACATTTCTGGTATTTTATGAATGCTACTGGAATGAGAAAACAAACAAGATCGTGGGTATAGTCAGCTTGATATTCTTCAAATGTTTATTACTGTAATCAATTATAAGATTACATACATACATATAATCAAGCCATTATAGTTCCCATTGGGGTAGGCAAAGACTACCGATCACTACTTTGTACGATCCTGGTAAACCTAGAGAGGTTTGGAAGCTACAGAGCTTCGTTTACATTAATCATTCGCATCCAAATATAAGGTTCTTTAGGTTTATGTTAGTGTAAGACTTAACTCTTTTAATTGTTTGGCGATGCGGCTGGAGACCATCCTTACACCATGCATACATACATATACTCACGGCTATGAATCCCTTGAAGGGGTAACTAGAGCTAGGGAATCATAAATTCCTCAGCCACTTTTGGAAGTTGCGTGGGGAAAAGATGGTAGAATAAAAGTTGTTGGTGATGGGTCTCCAACCGCATCGCCCAAAAAAAAATCCCTTAATAGCCCCAATACCGTTAGTCGCCTCTTACGTACACCCACCGGAAGAAATGGGATAGTGTTATTCTAAGCCGACACTACACGGCAATGCATTTCTATTAAACTACCAAAAGTAGCTAAGGGATTAATGCTGAAGCTAGAGCTACCCTTTTTGGGATTTATAGCCGTGAGTATATGTATGTATATTTAAAAACATACATACCTTACACAATATATGAAATATGATTCAAAACCTGGTCCGTCTATTACTTCTGCTTATCTTTCAAAAGATATTTAAATGATGAAGCTAAACAGGCTGTGTCGGAGTTGTGACGTCATAGTGAGGAATAGAGCCTTTAGTTTCCTCTGCCCACTCAGCCGCCTGCGCGCGCATATTTCTGCTATCCGCTAGATGGGTTGCCATGATTGTTATGTTTGTTAATTACTTCCATGTTCAAGGTTGAAAGCAACACCAAAATTGGTTCAGCAATTTTTGGAGAGACTAGTTTGGTGTCTTTTGTCATTGATATGACAATGTGGTGGAATCGGTTTTTTGGATCAAGGATTTTCGTTTAAGATGTGTTGCATTGATCATAGTTTCTTTTATTTGAAAGAGAACTAGTGACTTTTTACTCATCAACATCATTACAGCTAATATGTGCTCTCACTGGTTTGAGTATTTAATGCTAGGCTGGCGTGGGTTTGCAATTTATTTGCAAAATTTAAGCAAACCTTTTGGAATTAAAAATTCTTAAGCCTCTCGTGGAAGTTGGGTTGAGAAAAAAGTTTGTTATGAGTCTCTGACCACATTGCCCAATAATCACTTCAAAACCCACAGGTACTCTTAATTATTGCCTTGTACGGCATCCACAGATATTGGTCAGTGCCATTCAAAGCCTACAAATCTATTCATTATTAATATTACACACATATACTCAATCAAATGACTTTTAATGAACTCAGGCATGTGCGTTTCCTTACGCCTCCGTCCGTTAGCGACCCTGATAAAAATACAATTTTCCATATGATCTAAGATTCCAAAGAAATGTTACTCTATTTCATAGTTAGAACCCGGGATTTTTATGAAATCCTGTCTAACTGTGCTACAAAAGTTTATGAAACTTTTTACTTACTTCAGAACAAGAAAACCACCATAGCTATGTAAGTGTAATGTGCGGATAATTAAGTTGCTATAATTATTATTAGTTTAACTTTTTACTGAACCAACTATTTGCCTGTAAAAAACTCATCATAATAGGTTAAGTATACAGATAATTTTTTTTGACTTATGTTTCGTATATACCTTCTATATGCATGTAGTAAAAAGCGTTTAAATAAAGGAAAGAAAAATTTCGACACCGGCGAGTATCGAACCCGCGACCTCCGGGTATACGCCTCCGTTGCTCTTATCCTTGTTATTAATCCTGTTTTTACCAGATATAATCCCCACATGAGTTTTTCATGAACAAAAACATTCTATCATACATACATACATATTCTGACGCCGTTAGTTCCCATTGGGGTAGGCAGAGACTATCGATCGCCACTTTGTACGACCCTGGCAAACCTCTCTAGCTTCATTCACATCCATCAATCTTTTCATACATGCTCTTTTATTCTTTGTACTTCGGACACCTGCCTTTATGAGCTCATTTTCTATTTGATTTAAATGTGTCCTCCAAGGTCGTCTTCTACTAACATTACCTTCTATTCTATTCTAAGAAGAGTTTATGTTAATATAAAACACACTCCATTTTTGTTACATAGATTCATTAACATAAGTAGATCTGCATGCGCCGGTCAAGCCCATACAAATAGCTATCAATGGTCGTGTCGGCGTGAATTTAAAAATAGATTCTAATTCCAACTGCTAAAGATTAGAATCAGTTAAACGAATGTTTAGATTTATTAGTAATCAGTACTAGGTGCGTCGTGACATGTGGATTGCGTGTGTAGTTGCGTACAATGTAGCGGGTTCATAAGCGAAGCGGGATTTTTATGGTCATAGATAAAAAAAAATGTAACGAATATATAACAAAATATATATGCAGTTCTAAGGTAACAAAATAAAGACTATTGAACCCAGTTATGAAAATCATAATATAAACTCATTTGATATATTAATGACATACATACATATACTCACGGCTAAAATTCCTAGAAGGGGTAGCCAGAGCTAAAGAATTAGAAATTCCTCAGCCACTTTTGAAAGTTGAGTTGGGAAAAGATGGGAAAGTAAAGGTTGTTGGTGATGGGTCTCCAACCGCATCGCTCAAAAATCCCTTAAACGCCCTAATACCGTTAGTCGCCTCTTACGTACACCCATCGGTAGAAACGGGATAGTGCTATTCTAAGCCGATACTACACGGCTGATATTATTATATTAATTATTTATTATTATTTTATTATTGACTTATATTTATACATTATATATGTAAAGCAATCGGTTAACTACAAAATTTAACTGGATCACTTACGTGAATTACCATTTTTTTTTTTTTTAATTTATACTAAATAATCTTAACTCTTCTCGAGTAATCGTAACCGCAGAGAATTCATAAATGTGTAGTTAGTAAGTACTGACTCTTAAGCACAAGTTTCTTATTTTATTATCTTTTTTTTAATAGAAAAGGGTTTGAGCGCGTAGATTTACAGTTTTATCCTAATATTTCTAAGGTTAATTACCAAATTACAAATAATAACCTTATTTAAAACTACTAAATTCTTATCGCTCTGTATGGATATTGGTGAGAAATGAGGCTTTGCAATACGATATAGGCAACTATCGCAAATTAAGGTACATAAAATAAAACATTAATTTCATATTTGTTTGACATTACCTCAAGTTTGGCTAACCTGATTTTATTTTATACATACATACATATATATACTCACGGCTCTAAATCCCTAGAAGGGGTGGCCAGAGCTGAGGAATTAAAAATTCCTAAGCCACTTTTGGAAAGTTGAGTGGGGAAAAGATGGTGAGATAAAGGTTGTTGGTAATGGGTCTCCAACCGCATCGCATCGCCCAAAAATCCCTTAAAAGCCCCGATACCGTTAGTCGCTTCTTACGTACACCCACCGGAAGAAATGGGGTGGTGCTATTTTAAGCCGACAATACACAGCAAATGATTTTATTTTACAAAGGCGTTTATTTTATTTTACCAATAGAAATTGGCTGCAAATTCCGCTACAACCATGGCCACCCTTGTCACAGTGTAGTGTGTGCAAACTAACATGCTGAACAATGGGAAGATGATTGTGTTATGCAACGCTCATGTGTATGTATGTATGTGTGTGGCGGCGGCGACGGCGGGTGACACGATTCTTAAATTAACTTAGCTAACGTTTACTTGGTGAATACTGATCTAGAGTACTACGAAAAAGGTTGTGTGTTGAAATAATGTAACTTACGAGGTGGCTTATTAGTAAAGTTTACCATTCGTTTTGAACATCACGCGTTATTATGTCAGCAGGTGAGCAAAATTTGCTGATTGATGTAAGGACCGTTTGAGAAAATAAACAGATCACGTAAATTGCCAAAACCCATTTTTTCTTAACTCGTCTTCCAAGTCTTTGCTGTGTAGTGTCGGCTTAGAATAGCACTACCCCATTTCTACCCGTGGGTGATCGTAAGAGGCGACTAAGGGTATAAGGGGCTTTTTAAGTGATTTTTGGGTGATGTGGTTGGAGACCCGTCACCAAAAACATTTATTATTACCATCTTTTCCCAATCAACTTCCAAAAGTGGCTGAGGAATTTTTTATTCCAAAGCTCTGGCTACCCCGTTACGGGATTTATAGCCGTGAGTATATGTATGTATGTATGTAGCTATTTGTCAACCAAATCGCTCAACAGTCTTTTAAAAGTTCCCAATATCCTAAGCCGACAATACACAGCCTACAATTAGTTTATTTATTTATTGCATGATACAGTATTTTAGGTAGTAAATACCCTGGTAGGATATAACAAATTGGTAAATTAGGGCTAGCATGCTTTAGCCTCAAAAACAACTTATCCTATAGAGTTAACTTAGATAACTCGGTCGGGCCTACACCAATTTGTCTTTTCTAAAGACATAATGTGTGGTTAATTTATCATGGTTGTTAACGGTGAGGGAAAACATCGGGAGGAAACCCACATGGCTGAGTTGTACTTAGTCATGTGACAGTGTATTCGTACAAAACGGCGATAAGCCTGCCCCCTATCACGTGAGTACACTGTCCATGCAAAACGTGGGTACTCTGAACACCAGGTGACAAAGTCACTTGATGTTCAGAAGTATTAGTACCTCTGCCAACTCCTTCGGGGATATTCGGCGTGGACGTTTATGTTATGTTATGTTAACTTAGATAAAACATAGAGAAACAACATACATACATATACTCACGGCTATAAATCCCTAGATGGGGTAGCCAGAGCTAAGGAATTAGAAATTCCTCAGCCTCTTTTGGAAAGTTAAGTGGAGAAAAGATGGTAAAATAAAGGTTGTTGGTGATGGGTCTCCAACCTCATTGCCCAAAAATCCCTTAAAAGCCCCAATTCCGTTAGTCGCCTTTTACGTACACCCACCGGAAGAAATGGGGTAGTGCTATTCGAAGCCGACACTACACAGCATTAATAAGAGAAACAACGTTAATAAATATTAATAAAATTTAACGACGTGATACCTCAGTGGGTAGAACACCGCTTATCGTGCAGTGTAGTAATCCCGGGTCGGGCCTACACTAATTAGTATGTCCACCATGTTAGTTAACGGCGAGTACCTCTGCCAACCCCTTCGGTGATATTCGGCATGAACGTTTGAGTTGATAAAATTTAACACAAAATCAACACGCCACAATCTTTACTTCGCATTAGAAATTCACTTTAGTTTAATTTTACATACATATACTCACGCCATTAATTCCCATTGGGGTAGGCAGAGACTATCGATCGCCACTTCGTACGATCCTGACAAACCTCTCTAGCTTCGTGTACATCCATCAATCATCATCATTTTCATACATGCTCTTTTCATACATGCTCTTTTATTCTTAATACTTCGGACGCCAGCCTTTTTGAGCACACTCTCAATTTAGTTTAATTTTATAAATCAAAAAGTTCTTTGTAGTTCCTATCTTACAATTAGATTAGACAAAAAGGCTATAATTACAAAGACCATCCAACTAAATAGCGAACCTGCCACGCTCGAAGTATCACAGCTCTAGTGACGTCACCATCACCTTGCGCCCACGCAGCCAACCTGCTTGCGAATAGAAATGATAATACGAACATTATTATTGTTTCTCGAATGAATTGTTTGACAAGTCGAGATGTGAAATTGTGTATTCATATTATGTTAAGTAGTTTTTGTTTTTTACTAGCTGTTTTAAGTGGGAAGCTACCGGGGCGGTGTATTTATGTGACAAGAAGATGAAGATGTGGACTGGAATTACTCGTATTGTAGTGGTGAGCTACAATTATGGGCTGATTTTACTTGCACATACATACATATACTCACGGCTATAAATCCCTGGAAGGGGTAGCCAGAGCTAAGGAATTAATAATTCCTCAGCCACTTTTGGAAGTTGCGTGGAAAAAAGATGGTAAAATAAAGGTTGTTGGTGATGGGTCTCCAAACGCATCGCCCAAAAATCCCTTAAAAAGCCCCAATACCGTTAGTCGCCTCTTACATACACCCACCCAAAGAAATGGGGTAGTGCTATTCTGAGCCGACACTACACAGTAAGTGTGATTTTACTTGCATACATATATTCTTTTTGTCTTCAATTCTTGGTTGCCGTGTAGTGCTTAGAATGTCTCTACCCCTTCTACCCACGGTTGCCGTAAGAGGTGACTAATGGTATAGCGCTCTTTAAGATACTTTATTTCTACCATCTTGTCCCCTATCAACTTCTAATTGTGGCTGAGGAGTTACTAGCTCTGAAGCAATGGCTACCCCTTTCTGGAATTAATAGCCGTCAGTATATATATGTATACTATTAACGTCGAGAAGGTGTTGAGAAATTCCCAATTCAGTAGCTCTGTCTACCTCTTTGCATGTAGTAAAAGACTAAGTAAAGTAATGCTAAATTACTAAACAGTAATTGCTGTGTAGTGTCGGCTTAGAATAACACTACCCCATTTCTGCTGGTGGGTGTTCGTAAGAGGCGACTAACGTTATTGGGCCTTTGGGCGATGCAGTTGGAGACCTATCACCAACATCCTTTATTTTGCCATCTTTTCCCCACTCAACTTTCCAAAAGTGGCTAAGGAACTTCTAGTTCCTTAGCTCTGGCTACCCCTTCTAGGGATTTGTAGCCGTGAGTATATGTATGTATGTACTAAACAGTGAATACAACACGTTTCAATAAGCAGTAAACAAATGGTCATTCTATTAACCGCATATTGTTTCAAGGTCGTTATGTGACGACACAGCCTTTAACTGTTCTTAGCGACATTGCGCTAGAATCATATAAAACATTGATTGAACTTTTTATTAGATATAGATAAGTTGATTAAAGATTTTAAAATCGTATTACGATAACAAACTCAAAAATAATGCAATTTATTAATTAATTTTAATTTATGATATATGAAACTGTGAACCCAAAAAACGAGCTACTATTGCAAGTAAATCTTATGTATGAAAAGATTGATGGATGTTAATGAAGCTAGAGAGTTTTGCCAGGATCGTACAAAGTGGCGATCGATAGTCTCTGCCTACCCCAATGGGTACTAACGGCGTGAGAATATGTATGTATGTATTGCAAGTCGAGTGGGGAAACATTTGTATATAAAGGAATGTAGAAAAAGATCGATAGTTTTACTAGGATCGTACAAAGTGGCCATCGATAGTCTTAGCCTACCCCAATGGGAAGTAATGGAGTGAGTATATATAAAATGGATGTATGTATAAAAGATGGTTGGGAATGACGATGGGTATCCAGCTACAATGCTTTCTAAATGCTTAGCTTTTGGATTATCGTACATTTTATACATACATATACTCACGGCTATAAATTTCCAAAAGGCCACTTTTGGAAGTTGCGTGGGGAAAAGATGGTGAAATAAAGGTTGTTAGTGATGGGTCTCCAACCGCATCGCCCAAAAATCCCTTAAAAGCCCCAATACCGTTAGTCGCCTCATACGTACACCTACCGGAAGAAATGGGGTAGTACTATTCTTAGCCGACACTACACGTACATTTTATATCAACTCATATACACAAAAATGACCACGATTAGCTCTAATACAAAAGAGAATTACTGAAAAAGAGACATTTCTTCCCAAATCAAAACGAAGCAATTACAAAACACTTCGCTATTAAAACAACAAGCACTTGACAAAGACTAACCGTACCAAGTTAGATATTGTATGCCACAGTCAGACGACGTAACAAAGCCACACACTCGTATCTTACACTATTTAAGCATGGCGAGGTCTAACCTTGAAAAGCGTTGGACAATTGTAATGCAGCGAAAAAAAAAATATGATAAGAAAAATCGAGTAATACTTCCTTTTTTGGATTCTAAAAACTGCGTGGGAATTATAACAAAGAACAAAACTAAATTAATGTGTAGTATTTCCTGTCGTATGTAGCTGAAGATTTAAAGTTTGTATGAACAACCTTGTTGGTTCAACGGGAACACTACCGCTTCTCATGAAGAAGATGTTAGTTCAAATTGTCTTCATATGTGTGACTATACTTGGCGTGTAGTGCCGGCTTAGAATGTCGCTACCCCTTTCTACCCACGGGTGTCGTAAGAGGCAACTAAGGGTATAGGGGCTTTTTATTGGATTTTTGGGCGATGCGGTTGGACCCATCACCAAAAACCTTTATTTTTACCATCTTTTCCCCACTCAACTTCCAAAAGTGGCTGAGGAATTTGTAATTCATTAGCTCTGGCTACCCCTTCTAGGGCACTATAGCTGTGAGTATATGTATGTATGTGTGACTAATTTACTGTGAAAGTTTTACTTAGTTATACGACAATGTATTATCGATCTCACCTTCCAAAGGTTGTCTGGAAGAGATCGCTTTTAGCGTTAAGACCGCCAATTGTACCTCACTGTAAACTTTTTGATCATATTATTACTTTTGTAAATAAGGTCACATTAAAATCATTTCATTCATCATATGATAAATTATAATTTAAAGCAACTGGATACGAGTTTATTGACTTTTCCACTTCATTACCTCTTTGTATTCAGTTGGACCTTCTATTGTACGTTCGATCTACGTGAATGGCAGATTTAAGTATTGTACAGACTAATTCGATTGAAATAGCGGTTTTAACATGCATACATTTCTCTGGACATTATATTCAAGAGCATTAATCCCAAACAGGGGTAGCCAGAGCTTCAGAGCTAGAAACTCCTCAGCCATATTTGGAATCAGATAGGGGCAAAAAGGGAGAAATAAAGTATCGTTGGTGATGGGATTCCAGCCGCATCGCCCAAAATGTGCCTGAAGAGTTTCTAGCTCTGTAGCTTTGGCTATGGCCGTGAGAATAATGTATGTATGCATGTATAGTTAAAAATCTCGCATAAAAAAGAAAAATCACACTTTTTAATTATTTTAAATTCATTGACGACATTTGGACCACGGCTATCTTTGCTTACCACCAAGGTTAATAGTTGTTAAGCCTACATCCAATTTGTACAAAGCCTGACATTTCATTACGAATGCCTCCTTAGCAAGGCCGTTTAGAAAATGAGTTTTGTCCATATCAACTGTTTTTTATACTGTTTATACTCCACCATTCTAAACTTTGTTTTATAACGATAATGCTAAGCGAACTAGCGCGATGCGGTAATATGAGAGTGTCCAGATCAATAGGTTTATCATTATACGGCGATAGGCCTGCCCCCTATCACGTGAGTAAACTGTCCAATCAAAACGTGGGTACTCTGAACACCGGGTGTCAATGTGACGTGATGTTCAGAAGTATTAGTACCTCTGCCAACCCCTTCGGGGATATTCGGAGTGAACGTTTAAGTCTTGAGTCATTGTACGGTGAATTAAACGCGATTTTAAAATGATTAGATTCACCAAATACATATAGAGATTCTGAGTCAAAAGTAGGGTGTCCGAAATGTATCTAACCATTATGACACACCGTCTCACTGGACACGAAGGCCATCGTTTTAATAGACACATACTTAAAAATATTACTAATATTTTTTATTCTCCCAATTTGTTAATTGATTTTTTTACTCATAAAATCTTTATGAATTTGTTATAAAATAATGTAAATGAGGCCTTTTCTGTATGATTTTACTATAAAATATAGGTACATCATCATTTGTTTTTTTTTTTTTCACTTTAACAAACTGTTTAAGTTTTTCGTCATACAATACTTATAATGAATGTAATAATTTATTTATTCTTGACGCACTTTCTTATAATCGGTAAAGCACCATCAAAAAGCGTTTATAGGCTCGCTGCGAACGCTTCTTAAACGCGTTTAGTTTATCCTCTATCGCATAATTATATATTCACAGTTAAGTGGTTGCTGACATAAAAAATCTAATTTCAATATGTATTGCGAGATTACCTTATTGTGGTTTACTAATGATGGAATTATCAGAGTTAATGAGGAATCTAAATATCTAATAATATTGAATATTTATACGCTTATATTATAAAAATGAGTTTTATCCATTTTTTGTTTATTTTATTCTGTTCTAAAATGTACATACATACATACATAAAGTCACGGCTATAAATCCCTAGAAGGGGTAGCCAGAGCTAAGGAACTAGAAGTTCGTCAGCCACTTTTGGAAAGTTGAGTGGGGAAAAGATGGCAAAATTAAAGATGTTGGTGATGGGTCTCCAACCGCTTCGCCCAAAAATCCCTTAAAAGCCCCAATACCGTTAGTTGCCTCTTACGTACACCCATCGGTAGAAACGGGGTAGTGCTATTCTAAGCCGACACTACACGGCAAATAGATATCTAGATATCTATATTTAAGGCTTTAATTACAAATAAGAGTAACCAGTGCTTTTGAAATAATATTTGCTGAGCCCCCTTTTTATTACATTTAGAATAAGATAGCGAAAATTAAAGTGAAGAAGGTCTAACATTAAAATCATATTTACTGTTTTATTGAGACAAATAGTACTTCTATACCCACGACTATAAATTCTCAACCACTCTTGGATGTTGGTGGAGAATACTTGAAGTGAAAAATAACGAATGGATGTAGTGAGAGGAGACTTTGAGACATAACTGAGAAAGTGTTGATTCCGTAGTCCTGCCTACCCCTCATAGATATAACAGTCGTAAATATAGCTATATTTCAAAAACACATACATACATACATACATATACTCACGGCTATAAATCCCAAGAAGGGGTAGCCAGAGCTAAGGAACTAGAAGTTCCTGAGCCACTTTTGGAAAGTTGAGTGGGTAAAGATGACAAAATAAAGGTTGTTGGTGATGGGTCTCCAACCGCATCGCCCAAAAATCCCTTAAAAGCCCCAATACCGTTAGTCGCCTTTTAAGTACACCCACCGGCAGAAATGGGGTAGTGTTATTCTAAGCCGACACTACATTTCAAAAACACGTAAGCCACAAAGACATCTACCAGCTTCGAAAGTTGCAATTAAAGATTATTTATGATAAAAAACGAAATAATGTTTCTTCAGAACGTAATGACTTTGCGAATGACCTTCAAATCAGCTGTTTCCGTGGTATTGTTAAACAAATATAGATCTTATCGTATTCAACATTAGGTTAAGAATCATAATAAACTGTTTTTTCATTAAAATCGCTTAATCCGGTGTTAACATTAACTCGGATTTAATTATCTTGTGCGGAAATCATTAAAGATTTAATTTAAGTTACTTTTACTTATGCATAATGGTATTATAGGAATGTAGAATCACAACTTAAGTGATTTGCCGGTTGACAGTAGCATTAATCCATTTTGTCTCGATGGTGTTGTCCGCTATACCTATAGAATTTTGGGGTTTCTAAGAAATGGAAAGGGGAGAAGACATACATACATATACTCACGGCTATTAATCCCTAGAAGGGGTAGCCAGAGCTAAGGAATTTGAAATTCCTCAGCCACATTTGGAAAATTGAGTGGGGAAAGGATAGTTAAGTAAAGGTTGTTGGTGATGGGTCTCCAACCGCATCGGCCAAAAATCCCTTAAAAGCCCCAATACCGTTAGTCGCCTCTACGTACACCCACCGGAAGAAATGGGGTAGTGCTATTCTAAGCCGACACTACACAGCAGAAAGGAGAAAGGGGAGAAGCATTTGAAATAAAACGATAATATGTCTTTTCAATATCTTTTAATCATTTTTCAAATTCAATTTCAGTTGAAGATTTATTTTCCTATACCCCTTCGATATTATGAAGCGAGAATATTAATTTTATTTGTGCTATTTTCAAGAATAGCTTTTTTTGTATACAGACGATGAAGGTTCAAATCCCGAGTCGGGCCTCCACCAATTTTTCTTTTCTAAAGACATGTGTGGTTAATTTATCATGGTTGTTAACGGCGAGGGAAAATATCGTGAGGAAACCCACATGGCTGAGTTGCACTTAGTCATGTGACAGTGTATTTGTACAAAACGGCGATAGGCCTGCCCCCTATCACGTGAGTACACTGTCCAAGCAAAACGTGGGTACACTGAACACCAGGTGACAATGTCACGTGATGTTCAGAAGTATTAGTACCTCTGTCAACCCCTTCGAGGATATATGGCGTGAATGTTTGATTTGAGTTGAGTAGTTCAAGTAGAAGTGTAGTAAATGATTTGCCGACTGACAATAACATTAATCCTTCTCGTCTCGATGGTGTTGTACGGAAGTGACAGGGGATAAGAGTTTAAAATAACTTGTCATCAAGCTTATTTTAGCTGTGTAGTGTCGGCTTAGAAAAGCACTACCCCATTTCTTCCGGTGGGTGTACGTAAGAGGCGACTAATGGTATTGGAGCTTTTAAGGGATTTTTGGGCGATGCGGTTGGAGACCGATCACCAACAACCTTTACTTTGCCATCTTTTCCCCACTCAACTTTCCAAAAGTGGCTGAGGAACTTCTAGTTCCTTAGCTCTGGCTACCCCTTCTAGGGATTTATAGCCGTGAGTATATGTATGTATGTATGTTCAAAGAATGTGTTTATGTGTTGTGTAGATATTTTGATATTATTGAGCGTGAAAATTTATCTACATAATATTAATTTAGAGACTAGCTTATAAAGTATATTTCTGCCCTCTCCTCACTCCCTTTTCATTAGTGTAATTCAAGCATTTTGTACACGACTATCAAAATAAAAACCAGTTAAACAGTAGCAAATCATTTACCAAGTCAACCATTAAATGAATAAAATTGACAGTCGCAAAATACCTTCAAGCTTCAAACACAATAACATTGTTTGTCAGGTGGTATTGAGCCGGTGAATGGGACCAACCTTGCTCTGTTTTTATCATGATTCTTATCACAACGAGCTTTTAAAGCTTTTACTATAAGAAAGCGCCTGTCATTGCCGCGTTGCCTTACCAAGCCACTAGCTTTTAGAGATCTGTATTTTAGATACCAGTTACAATACAATATTGTTGTATAGTGTCGGCTTAGAATAGCACTAGGTGTACGTAAGAGGCGACTAAAGATATTGGGGCTTTTTAATAGTTTTTCGGACGATGCGGTTGGGTGGAGACCCACCACCTTTTTTTTATTATCGTTTCACTTAACTTCCAAAAGTGGCTGAGGAATTTCTCATTCCTTAAATCTGGCTACCCCTTTTAGGGATTTATCTATGCTTGTATATATTTAAGTTCCAATATGTTTCAGTTTAAGTTTTAGACGCCAGTTTAAGCGTTTTTTTTTTCTTTATACATTACAAACATATTCAGTTTTACATCACTTCCTTCTAAAATACATGTTTTACCAGTTTAGAAGGCAGGAAGTTTTTTTTATTCGACCCTGTGTTAACTAAGGTGCAAAAATTTCTCCAAATTTCAAACGCATTTATTCGCACACATACACACACTACCCTACATACCCATTCGCTTTTGCTTTTTTACATATAATTTATAATTTACCATGTAGTGCCGGCTTAGAATGCCACTACCCCTTTCTACCCACGGGTGTCGTAAGAGGCGACTAAGGGTATGGGGCTTTTGTTAGGTTGTTTTTTGAGCAATGCGATTGGAAAACCAAAACCAATGAAAATGTATTTCTACTATCTTCTCCTTTATCAACTTCGAACTGTTGCTAGCTCTGAAGCTCTGGCTACCCTTTTTGGGATTTATGGCCGTGTTTGTATACGTACATATACATACATATGCTCACGGCTGTAAATCCCTAGAAGGGGTAGCCAGAGCTAAGGAATTAAAAATTCCTCAGCCACTTTTGGAAATGATAGTGGGGAAAATATGGTAAAATAAAGGTTTTCGGTGATGGGTCTCCACCACACATCAACCACATCGCCCAAAATTCCCTTATAAGCTCCAAATTCGTTAGTCACCTCTTACGTACACCCACCGGAAGAAATGGGGTTGTGTTATTCTATGCCGACACCACACAGCAAACACAAACAAACAAAGATATGTTTTAAATAATTTGAAATTCCCTCTTTATAAAGCTGAATGATTGAAAGCTTGTCTCGGCTTTTAATATGTAATGTTAAGGCTGTATAAAGGATAGTAAGTAACCTTTTCAAGTATGAAAAAACATTTACGTTTCAAAACTTTTTTATAATTATACATTTAAAGCTGCCCTTTAGGCGCGTTCGAAGTTATATCTGTATAAGTAAATTTAATTTGGATTGCATGTTCGTATTGTCAGAATAGATGTTATTTATATGGAAAATATACCTTTTTTGACATTGAAGAGAAAAACATAGATATTTATATTTAGTTGCTGTTTAGTGTCGGCTTAGAATAGCACTACCTCATTTCTTCCTGTGGTTGTACGTAAGAGGCGACTAACGGTATTGGGGCTTTTATAGGGATTTTTGGGCGATGCGGTTGGAGACCCATCACCAACAACCTTTATTTAACCATCTTTTCCACACTCAATTATCCAAAAGTGGCGGAGGAGATCTAATTCCCTAGCTCTGGCTACCCTTTCTAGGGATTTATAGCCGTGAGTATATGTTATATTCATTACAAACCTTGATAGCTCAGTGGGAGGACACTGCTTATCGTGAAAACGATGGGGGTTCAAATTCCGGGCTGGGCCCACATCATTTTGTCTTTTTTAAATGTCATATGTGTGTGTTATTATCATGTTTTATAACGGTGAGGGAAAACATCGTGAGGAAACCCACATAGCTATGTTGTACTCAGTCATGTGACAGTATATTCGTACAAAGCGGCGAAACGTCCGCCCCTTATCACGTGAGTACACTGTCCAAACAAGACGTGGGTACTCTGAACAACAGGTTGCAATGTCACGTGATGTTCAGAAGTGTTAGTGCACAGCCAGTTTTGGATGACGATTGTAAAACAAAGGTTTTTGGTCTCCAACCACATCGCCCAAAAATCACTTAAACGCCCCTATACCCTAAACCGCCTATTACGTACACGGGAGGTAATTGGGTAGTGCTATTCGAAGCCAACAAACAGCTTGTAATGAAAAGTTTATATTTTTTACATGTAACCATGAGCTGAGTTTAGTGTGTAAAAGAGAGGTTTGCTAGGATCGTACGAAGTGGCGATCTATAGTCTCTGCCTACCCCAATGGGAATTAACGGCGTGAGTATATGTATATATGTAAACTAAAAGGTCATTTTATAATTATAACTAACTATAACTGGGTAAACCTTGGCAAAAAACTAGTTTAATTACAAAATTGTATTTCAATCTTAATCCGATATCCTCAACCCGATAATTTAAATGTCAAATATAACACTAGTTTCATGTAAAGGGAATTTATCTCATTTATATTAAGCTCGTACAATGTATGTATGTGACAGGTGGCCGCTAAGGGAGCGATTCCACTATAGTTGAGCGAGTGCTTTTATCTCTCGTAAGTAAATTACCGATAGAATGAGGACTAAAGCATATGAATTCGCCGCTAGAGGCGCTTGTGTAGCGTGAGGTCTCCAAAATGTCACTTGTCACTAATGTCACTATAATGAGTGAGCTGCGCGGTTTTATTAATTTCAATTAAGTTGAATTTTGAGGTATAACAATATATTTAATTTAATACATCCTTATTATGGCAAATACGAGATATGGGTCCACGAACGTTAGTGCTTTAAAAGTAGAACTAAGATATGAGGTGCAGAGTTTAGCGGACTGACGGAACAGCTAATTCAGATGATTGTTTCAGTTTACGAACAAAATATTTTGTCGAAATTAAGATTTTTTATCGAATTTAAAGCTATGAATTTCTTTTTAGATCTTTAGATCGGGCCCTCACTCGCCAGTGGCACCATCTGGTGAGCACAAAACGGTAGCCCTCATTACATCATTTGGCCCGTGCTAAGCGAAGCGAGGCGGGATTTGCAACCTTATTTTGCTTATTTTCGTTCGCATTAGCGTTGAAGAAAAGCCTTTTTATTAAGTTCCATAAGCTATGAGCTGACCACGCGACCAAGTTTGACTTTGAGCTAGTTTCAGTTGTTTTTTTATTTTTGTCATAATTTCCTCTGTTCATTGACAGCCGTAAAATTGTGGTAAGTTGACTAGTTTTTATATTCAAAGGTCGCGAGTTTGAATCCTGAATAAAAATGTCCACTTATATGTATATATTAACTTCTTTAAGACTCATAGGGACATTACTCCCTCTAGAGATATGAACCATGCTATCTCACTCATTTGCCAATCTTGGTAGAACGTTGGATTTTGAAATGAAATATAATATTTCTCATACATACATATCCTCACGGCTATAAATCCCTATAAAGGGTTACCAGAGTTAAGGAATTAGAAATTCCTCACCTACATTTGGAAGTTGATAGGGGAAAAGATGGTTTTTTGTGATGGTTCTCCAACCGCATCTCCCAAAACCCACTTAATAAGCACGGTCGCCTCTTAAGACACCCGAGGGGTAGTGACATCCTAAGCCGACACCGCACAGCTATAATACCAAACAAGTATATTTTTTATTCAATAAATTTTGAAAAGTAGTAATGTAGTGTCGGCTTAGAATAGCACTATCCCTTTCTTCCGGTGGGTGTACGTAAGAGGCGACTACAGATATTGGGGGCTTTAAAGGGATTTTCGGGCGATGCGGTTGGAGACCCATCACCAACAACCTTTATTTTACCATCTTTTCCCCACACAACTTTCCAAAAGTGGCTGAGGAATTTCTAATTCTTTAGCTCTGGCTACCCCTTCTAGGGATTTATAGCCGTGAGTATATGTATGTATTAATAAATTTTACGGTCAAGCAAAATGTTATATAAATCTCCAACTATTAAAGACATTGGGTCTCGTTCCAAAGGAAAGAAGTTCTCAGAATGGAATCATTACCTTAATTATGTGATATTTACATAAATTCTTCGCTTGACTAGCGCCTTGCGTGTTTGACTTTCAACTGCAATGTGAATTTGTTAAAATTAGGAGAAACACTATTGTAGATATTTTATTTTATAAGTTAAGATGTTTCTTAGATGCTCAAACGTAACGCAAATTTCGTGTAAAGGTGGTAGAGGTACCAAAACTTCTGATCATTAGGAATTTCCTTTTGTAAATTAACGTAATACAATTTTTCTAGGCCTAATGGTTAAATACCAAGTACTAAACGCATACTTGTTTTCGCTTATATTTTACTAGTATAACCAACATAACATAAACTCACGGCTATAAATCCCTAGAAGGGGTAGCCAGAGCTAAGGAATCAGAAATTCCTCAGCCACTTTTGGAAATGTGATTGGGGAAAAGATGGTAAAAGTAAAGGTTGTTGATGGGTCTCCAACCGCATCGCCCAAAAATCCCTTAAAAGCCCCAATACCGTTAGTCGCCTCTTACGTACACCCATCGGTAGAAACGGGGTAGTGCTATTCTAAGCCGAAACTACACGGCAACCACATAGTATAACCACATGTGGCATAAAGATATCTGAGCACAATCTTGTAAGCATATCTAAATTTGGCACGTGGATGATTAATTATGGACGTATATATGTAAAAGCATGAGAGCAGAGTGGATGCAGTAAAGATAAGGTCCCACAGAAAAGTGTGTAATGTAACGTTATGTGATCGAATGAAAAATTTAGTGATTCATGAAAGGTGCGGTGTGAAAGATGATATTGTGAAAAAGATAGAAAAAGGAATGATTGCCGTATAGTGCCAGCTTAGAATGTCGCTACCCCTTTCGTACCCGTGTCGTAAAAGGCAACTAAGGATATTGGGGCTTTTTATTGGATTTTAGGGCTATGCGGTTGGAGACCCATCACCAAAAACCTTTATTTTTACCATCTTTTCCCCACTCAACTTCCAAAAGTGGCTGAGGAATTTATAATTCCTTAGTTCCGGCTACCCCTTCTAGGGATATATAGCCGTGAGTATATGTATGTACAGAAAAAGGAATGTTGAGATGGTTTGGGCAAAAGAGGGCATATAGGAAAAGATTGATGCATGTGAACGAAACTATGTATGATACATATGTATGTATGATTCATTAGCTTATAAACTCTTTCGTTTTTCGTCAGTCAAAATGAAACTAACTTCTCTCTCCTCAAACGACCCGGATCAAATTAGTGATATGTCTTGTTAAACAATTGGACAGACGAACATTCGGTTACCAAACGTTGATATTCAAATGGACTCGCGAACCCCAGTTATTTTTGTGTCAACACAATGGACGAATTCGGAATTTTAACAAGTCTGCCGTGGCAGGGTCATAATTCTTCTAAATTGCCACGAGCCGTATTCGATTTAGGGGTATTTTGGCGGTAAAATTTAAGGATTAGTTTTTTTATCTATACAAATAAGTATTAGAGATTACATACATACATATGCTCACGTCTATATATCCCTAAACGGGGAAGCCAGAGCTTTGGAAATAAAATATTCCTCAGCCACTTTTGGAAGTTAGGTGGGGAAAAGATGATAATAATAAATGTTTTTAGTGACGGGTCTCCAACCACATCGCCCAAAAGTTACTTAAAAAGCCCCTATACCCTTAGTCGCCTCTTACGATCACCCACGGGTAGAAAGGGGGTAGTGCCATTCTAAGCCGACACTACACAGCAGAGTTTACCTTTCTATCTATAACGTCACGCTTATATCTTAGTGTAGTTGGTAGAGATTCCACTTGCCACGGCCCTCACATAGCTCTTGCATTAAAGTTTTTGAAAGCACTTTTAGTAGCGATGCAAGCTTATCGGGCGAAGCTCCATTTAACCACGAATTTCGTATTTCGCTTGTGACTTCACTCCTCCTTAACGGCTGGACCGATTAATACCAAACTTGGCATGATGGTCGTAAGCATCGAGTGACAGGTCATGACATACATACATACATACATACATAAATCCCTAAAAGGGGTAGCCAGAGCTGAGAAATTATAAATTACTCAGCCACTTTTGGAAGTTGAGTGGGGAAAAGATGGTAGAATAAAGGTTGTTGGTGATGGGTCTCCAAACGCATCGCCCAAAAATCCCTTAAAAAGCCGCAAGTCCGTTAGTCGCCTCTTACGTACACCCACTGGAAGAAATGGGGTAATGCTATTCTAAGCCGTGCCGGCAGCACAGCTACAATACCAAACAAATATATTTTTTATTTGATAAATTTTAACAAGTCCTCCTAATTTTTACGGGTCGTGACCTTCGAATAAATACAAATATTATTTATTTTCTAAACGGTTCATACATTGTTATACAGTAGTCTCCACACTAGGCGCGTAGCATCTATAGTAACGGCCAAAAATTATTAACAGCCCAAATTTTCGTATGCATGCAGACAGTTGGTTTAAACTTAATTTAACTTAACTGAAATGTATAAAAAAATACTAAAATGTTACTATTGAGGAATAATCACCCTTAAAACATTCCCATGTAAGTCTAACGTTCTCGACAATCACTCGCAACTTCGCTCCAACTTGGCGCCAATATTTGTGAACCTTTGCCGTTAGCCTTTTTATTAATATTATTGTAGTTGTTCTGATAATGAGCACAATGATTTTAATTGAAGAAGAAGAAGAAACGTTTATTTGTTGCTAGTCGCATACGAACATGTAAATATTTTTACAAAATTAGAAAAAGTAAAAAATGAACAGTTTACAATAAAAACAATATTGATTTCACAAAATTCCCGAAAACAACAAGTTGGCGCCTGACTCAGCTTTGTCGTTGTGAGGTTTATTTACCTCACAACACTGATTTTCAGTCAGCGCCAGACTTGTAGTGACACACGGACCATACTTAAATTTAAATCACTACAGCCAATTGATAACATAACAAAACAAATATCAGTGACAAAATTTCCTACTTACATAAACACATACACAAATATAATATAAAACAAAAAAAAATAGAATAAGAATACAAATCATATATGGCAAATCAATAATAACTTAAGTAATAAATACGTTCGCTACATACCTGTACACAAGAAATACAACTTATAATATGAATTTGTTTAATTGTGCAATAGAACAAGTTTTACCCTGGTTGAATTGGCTTGAAATAAAACAATCGCATTTTATTTCGTATTTGTTTATGATTTAGGTACATACCTACATACTATACATACTTAACTTACGCCTATAAATCCCTAAAAGGGGTAGACTTCAGAAACAAAAAGTTTTTCAGTAATTTTTATAAGTTAAGCGGGGAAATGATTGTATAATATATGTTTTTGGTGATGGGTCTCCAATCGCTTCGCCCAAAAATCCCTAAAAAAGCCCCGATACACTTACCCATGGAAAGAAAAAGGATTGTACAATTCTAAGCTGACTCTACACAGCATGTTATGTATTTTAAACCAAAGCCTTTGATTTAGCATAAATCATCTGCAGCCATTTTCTCAGTTTTGAACGAAGCTTTTAAAAGCTTTCAATATTATTTTACATAACATAACATAACATACATAAACGTTCACGCCGAATATCCCCGAAGGGGTTGGCAGAGGTACTAATACTTCTGAACATCACGTGACATTGTCACCTGGTGATCAGAGTACCCACGTTTTGCATGGACAGTGTACTCACGTGATAGGGGGCAGGCCTTCCGGCGTTTTTGTACGAATACACTGTCACACGACTAAGTACAACTCAGCCATGTGGGTTTCCTCACGATGTTTTCCCTCACCGTTAACAACCGTGATAAATTAACTAATATTAATTAATATTATTTTACTGTTTCTTTAATGCTAATATGACTCATTAAAACAAATCATGACGATGTGTAATATGTCTCAAGTCCAGTCAATAGCCATATACAGGAGTTACGATGACACAGCGCCGGCCGACCGCGTGGGAGCGATGTGGGATTCGTTTCGTAAGTTCGCATACAGGTGACGATTCTAGCCGAATTTTTATTTTAATTACGTTCTAAAAGGCGTGTTTCGACATACTTTTAGATCACCTTCAAGACTTGCGGTCAGAATCTCAAAAATACATAACTAGAACTCTAGAATCAACTCGCTTATGCCCGCAACTTAGTTTGGAATAGTTACTATAACATACACATACAGACATACATACATATACTCACGGCTATAAATCCCTAGAAGGGGTAGCCAGAGCTAAGGAATTAGTAATTCCTCAGCCACTTTAGGAAAGTTGAGTGGGGAAAAGTGGAGTGGCCGTGTAGTGCCGGCTTAGAATAGCACTACCCTATTTCTTCCGGTGGGTGTACGTAAGAGGCGACTAACGGAATTGGGGCGATGCGGTTGGAGACCCATCACCAACAACCTTTATTTTACCATCTCTTCCCCACTCAACTTTCCAAAAGTGGCTGACGAATTTCTAATTTCTCAGCCTTGGTTACCCCTTTTAGGGATTTATAGCCGTGAGTATATGTATGTATGTTTGTATTTTTCTTGGAAAGTGATAAGGGCCTATCGCCGCTTTGTATTATTTTATTCCATTCAATTTTAAGCCACCCAAAGATATTAACTACAGAATTCCAAACATGAATACAATAACATTCCAATATTTACAAAATCATGTATAAACCAAATAAAATTCATAAGCTCAACATTGGGTTTACGTATTTGCATGATTTGAGGTCGGTGCCTTGAAAACTGCAGCCCACTGTTTGTTAAGAAAACTACACCTACATACATACAAACACTTCAACGCACTACACATCTTTTCAAGGAAATTTATTATGATGATTTTATGATGAGCGACATGATAGTCCAGTGGGTAGAACACCCGCCCGAAAACAGAAGGGCGTGAGTTCCAATCCTGGGTCGGGCCTACACTAATTTGTCTTTTCTAAAGTCATATTGTGTGGTTAATTTATCATGGTTGTTAACGGTGAGGGAAAACATCGTGAGGAAACCCACTGGCTGAGTTGTACTTAGTCATGTGACAGTGTATTCGTACAAAACGGCGATAGGCCTGCCCCCTATCACGTGAGTACACTGTATAAGCAAAACGTGGGTACCTTCTCTAGACACTAGATGACGCTGTCATGTGAGTTCAGTTGTATTGGTACCTCTGCCAACCCCTTCGGGGATAAACGGCGTGAACGTTTATGTTATATGTTATTATGATTTGTTGCGCTAACTGTTAATAGAACATAGATACATATGTAGCGACGCGCTGTCAGTACACAATGACGCGCACTACATAGAAACGCTGACAGTGCAAGAAGAATCACATTCCACAGCAATACGAAACCAAGTAATATACGTCACACGCGTCATCAAGACTAGCCATACAAATCGTACATCGCGCAATCGAAGTTTCCAAAACATTTACTATGTATACAAGTTCCAACTTAATACAGTTGGACCGCGGTTCCGCGGTCCCCAGGCATACCACCGCCTCGCGGATTACTTCCCTTTTCCTCCACACATACATACATATTCTCACGTCATTAGTACCTATTGGGGTAGGAGGTAGACTATGGACCACCACTTTGTACGGCCCTGGCAAATCTCTCTAGCTTCGTTTACATCCATCAATCTGTTCATACGTGCGCTTTTATTCTTGACTAGTGGATCGTCCCAGCTTCGCATGGGTAGCGTTGTTTTTTTAAATATCTGAGGTTTCTTTCTTCAGTCACTGCTCAAGCATTGTGAAATTCAGCGCAATGTTTTCAATTTACTAAGCCACGTGATGTTCAGAAGTATTAGTACCTCTGCCAACCCCTTCGGGGATATTCGGCGTGAACGTTTATGTTATGTTATGTTTTCAATTTATTAAATTTATAGCACTCCCTAAACAGTGTAGTTTGTTAAGATAAAGATAAAGATAAAAAATATTTATTTCAAAATAAAAAGAATTGTTCTCTATTTTTTGAACGTCACAAACTTACGTATAAGTTAAATCTTACTCTACTGACTCTACTTCGGATTCGGAAGGTGTATTGTTGCGAGAAGAACCCGTAAGAAACTCAGCAACACACATCTTTTCTTAGTCAAATTACAATATTGGTGTATGTCTGGAAATATCCTGAATAGAGCCCTGGTGACACCAAGCAGTTTCATCTATCATATAATCATTTAAACTGTAATAAGCTTTTAAATGAAGACTGCGTTTTATAATTACTTTGAATTTCTTTTCTGTTAGATTCAAAATGTCATCAGGTATTTTATTATAAAATTTTACACATAACCCCATAAAAGATGTATTTATTTTTGACAATCTGTACTTTTGAATTGAAATTTTATTATTATCTCTAAGACTTCTAGTATGTCTGTCACAGTTTTTGGAAAATGCTTTCAAATTTTTTCTCACATACATGATGTTTTCATAAATATATTGACATGGCAGTGTCATTATATTTATGGTTTTAAACAATTCTCTAAGGGAATCTCGTGAACCTAAATTATAAATAGCTCTTATTGCTCTTTTCTGTAAAATAAATATTGACCCAACATCAGCAGCTCTGCCCCAGAGTAAAATGCCATAAGACATGATGCTATGAAAATAACTATAGTAAACTAAACGAGCGGTCTGTACATCAGTTAAATGTCTTATCTTTCTAACGGCATAGGCAGCACTGCTTAGCCTGCCAGCTAGCGCGCTAATGTGGGGTCCCCATTGGAGCTTTGAGTCCAGATGTATCCCTAAGAAAACTGCGCTATCCGTAAATGGTAATTTTTCATTATTTAATGTAATTTCATTATCAACACTTTTAACATTTGGTAATGCAAATTTAATACATTTGGTTTTTTTGGCATTTATTACAAGATTATTTGAAGCAAACCATGTTTGAATTTGGGAAACTGCATTATTTACATCGTCAATATTTTCCGAATTCCTTTTAACGTCAAAAATTAAAGAAGTATTATCAGCAAATAATACTATTTCAGACCTTTTCTCGACCATGAACGGCAAATCATTAATATATACTAGAAACAAAAATGGGCCTAATATAGATCCCTGTGGAACACCCATTTTTACATGAGTTCCAGATGATTTTATTTTATCGATTTGCACTTTTTGTATTCGATCTGAGAAGTAGGACTTTATTAATTTAAGTGCGTCACCTTCGATGCCATAATGTCCCAATTTTATGAATAAAATATTATGATCTGCACAATCAAAAGCCTTTGTAAGATCGCAGAACAAACCGATTGCATCATTCTTAAGTTCCCACGAACCAAAAATATGTTTAATTAGGGCAACGCCTGCGTCAGTGGTAGAGCGGCCTTTCGTGAAACCAAATTGTTTAGGGTGAAACAAATTGTTGGAACTAAAATGCAAGAGCAGTTGATTAAGCATAAGTTTTTCAAATATTTTACTCATAACCGGTAGTATAGATATAGGCCTATAACCTTCAGGATTATTTTTATCACCTCCAGATTTTAGTAAAGGTACAATTTTACTATGTTTCATGAGATCTGGGAAGATACCATTACTTATACATTCATTAAATATTTTCGCTAAATAAGGAGCTATTATTACAATAAAATTATGGCATACTTTTACTGACATACCCCAGATATCCTCAGAATTTTTCAATTTCAGTGATTTAAACACTTTAATGATATCTTCGGGACTGACAACTTTAAAATTAAATATAGATTTACAAATTGCAACGTTTTGTTGCAACAGCTCTTGAGCTAACGTAGCAGATGAATTTAAGTGTTCAGTGGTCTTAAAAGGTATATCAGCAAAATATTTTTCAAAAATACAAGCAATTACATCATTTGAAGTAGTCAAACCTCGATCAGACCGAATACAAAAGTCCTGATCACATGATTTGCTTTTGCCAGTTTGAGTGTTGATAATGTTCCAAACGGTTTTTACTTTATTATCAGATGTTTTAATACGTTGATTTTGAATGCGCTTTAATGAACGGTTCAGTATTTCCGTTTAATAGCAAATTTTGGAATAAAACGCTATGAAGTATTTATAACAATCTAAAAAATAAATCATTACGTGATGTAGGATGCGACTACTGGCGCCATCTAGTATGTTATATGTAAATTAGTAAAGATTTGGTTTTGGTCACGGGCGCGATGGCTTATTTTATGTATAATTTCGCCGTTTCTCTACTGATTTCTATGATTCTTTTTTTATTGAATAGGTAATAATGTTACCCTTTTTAAATTAGGGATGAGTGAGAGGTTTACAAACGTAAGAGTAAACAAATATAATCAGAATGTTCCGAACTGCTAAGCTATCAGGAATTACACGTGTTATTGTGAGTCAACCGTAAATGATAGACATAAACTGTTGAGGATTTTTTTTTAGATAATTTTATGAAAAATGTTTCCGTCATACATGATTTCTATGTAAGTTTAACCATTAAGGCTGCACACGCGACGGAAGCTTAAAAAATGGAGTAACTACTCCCGTTTTCCCAAAATTTCCCAAAATTCCCCTTTATTACTCTGCTGGAAAGTATACAAAAACCTGCCCAGGAGTATGAACAATAATTGTGCCAAGTTTCGTTAAAACCCGTCGAGTAGTTTTTGTTTCCATAAGGCACATACAAACCGACAGACAGACAGACAGATAGACAAAAATTTTACTGATTGCATTTTTGGCATCAGTATCGATACCTAATCACCACCTAAGAGTTATTTTGAAATTATTTTTCATGTACAGAATTGACCTCTCTACAGATTTCTTATAAGTATAGATAATTCGGACGTCTACCTTTTAATCACATTCTTTATTTGATCTAAAGAAGAAGTTAGAAGCATTCGTTATGTCGAAAACAGTAATGTTATACTTACCAAGGGTTTGGGGCTTATGTAAGTGGTTTTTGGGCGATGCGGTTGGTTCACCAACATAACATAACATAAACGTTCACGCCGAATATCCCCGAGGGGGTTGGCAGAGGTACTAATACTTCTGAACATCACGTGACTTTGTCACCTGGTGTTCAGAGTACCCACGTTTTGGATGGACAGTGTACTCACGTGATAGGGGGCAGGCCTATCGCCGTTTTGTACGAATACACTGTCACATGACTAAGTACAACTCAGCCATGTGGGTTTCCTCACGATGTTTTCCCTCACCGTTAACAACCGTGATAAATTAACCACACTTATGTCTTTAGAAAAGACAAATTGGTGTAGGCCCGACTCGGGGTCTGAACACTAGTCGCTTGCACGTTAACCGGTGTTCTACCCATTGAGCTATCACGTCGTCACCAACGATTCTTTATTTCTACTATCTTGTCTCTGGCTACCCCTTTTTGGGATAAAAGGCCTGGTATATATAAATACGAATATACTATACGTATGTATGTATAAATGTTATACATAAATACAAACATATACTCACGCCGTTAGTACCCATTGGGGTAGGTAGAGACTATTTATCACCACTTTGTACAATCAATACAATCTTTTCATACTAGCTTTTTTGGTAGGTAGTGTTATGATTATATCGATTTATCGTCAAAAAGCTTTCAAAGATAAACCTGCTGAATGTTGTAACACTTGCTCATGCCACTTTTAATGCAACATTGCGGTCATCGTGTCATATGAATCCAGTTTCATCTACATTGCAGGTCAATTACTATCTCACTACGCTTGTTATATAATTAATGCGGTTATGACTACGTGAGGACTCAAATCAAGATCGGTTATTTATATTGATGACGAGTAATTATATTGACGGTTGGAGACCCATTGAGATACTTTATTGCTACCATTTTCTCCCCTATCAACTTCCAAATGTGGCTGAGGAGTTTCTAGCTCTGAAGCTCTGGCTACCCCTTTTTGGGATTTATAGCCGTGAGTATATGAGTGTATGTATGAATATTGAGGGAATGATGACATTGCCATCTACTTATATTTTGCTGGGTCGTGTCAGCTTAGAATAGCACTACCCCATTTCTTCCGGTGGTGGGTGTACGTAAGAGGCGACTAACGGTATTGGGGCTTTAAAGGGATTTTTGGGCGATGCAGTTGGAGACCCATCACCAACAACCTTTAATTCCTTAGCTCTGGCTACCCCTTCTAGGGAAATATTAATAGAGCCAGAGCTAAGGAATCATAAATTCCTCAACCACTTTTGGAAGTTGCGAGGGGAAAAGATGGTGAAAATAAAGGTTGTTGGTGATGGGTCTCCAACCGCATCACCCGAAAATCCAATAAAAAGTCCCCATACCCTTAGTCGCCTCTTACGACACCCGTGGGTAGAAAGGGGTAGCGACATTCTAAGCTGGCAATACTCGGTCCGTGTATTTATTTATATATATTTCTTACTACGGATATTGCAAGACGCTACTTACGATTTTAGTGTTTTTAAGAGACTCCCAGAGACATCCAATCTCAAAACATCCCTTATTTCTCAATGTTTTTCCTAATCCACATTCAAAAGCGCTATGGAGATACCAATTCTAAAGCTCTGGTCACCCCTTTTTGGGAGTACAGCCGTGAGTATACGTATTTATGTATTTTGGTTTAATATAACTTGTCCAATCCTTTAAGTTATTTCTGGAGTCATATTTGTGGTTCTTTATTAGAGCTAGCAGTTAGAGCCGGAGTAATTCATTTTCGTACCTTTCGTTCCAAGATTAACTCATGATTAAAAATATTATTACTATTGTTACAGATTAAACAATGCGAAATAAAAAGCATTGACATCGGTGCTGAGACAGCAGCCTTCAGTCATGAAATTTAAATAAAGGAAAGGTAAAAATAATACATTGTTTGTTAAATTTAAATATTTCATTTACCTTCAGTCCAGAAATGTACGCATCCATTAATTTTACAGATAAAAAAATTTAGTAACTAAAATAACTCGAGGTCGCCGAAACGTTACCCATCACTAATGTCCGAAACAGAAGAAAAGTTAGACAGAGATGGCGATAACGTAACGAAAATCGAAACAAGCGACATAGAAACGAAAGAGAAAGAGACAACTAGAGAACCAAAGTCTGTCTCTTTCAACAGAGACGTACACGTGAAACGGTTCGGTAAGAATCGATATCGATACATCTATACGTTTGTAACTTACTAATGTCATTTAACCGTCATCGCTTGGAAACCAGAATATTAATAAATA
The DNA here is from genome assembly GCA_963576735.1 of Bedellia somnulentella. Classification (NCBI taxonomy): domain Eukaryota; kingdom Metazoa; phylum Arthropoda; class Insecta; order Lepidoptera; family Bedelliidae; genus Bedellia; species Bedellia somnulentella. The sequence goes on from OY755193.1 coordinate 13,048,379, forward strand.
TAACTACATTGTTTTAATCAAACATAATATTATTAATATAAATAAAATAAAATCATTTATTTAAAAAATAATTAAGACACTTACATAGTAAATAACATTCATATAAATAACAAGTAAAAGTATTAATAGAAATAACGCAATATTTAAGTAAGCATTATTTTACTTTATTTAGAAAATCATCGATATAAAATATTTTTTGCCTCGTATTTAAGTTTATCTTTATTTGCTATGAGCTAGATCTTAAATATTTCTTGTTTTTCTTTTAGCTCCACGTATTTTAAACCATTTTTTTAATAAATTAACGGTAATCCGTAAACAAGTTGAAAGTATAAATGTTAAGGCTCGGCCTTCAGAGCAGGATCTCCGGTTTTTTCCCTGATGCATATTTATCGCATTTATGTCGACAAATATATCTGGTACTAGGCTGGGTAAATACAGGGAACTCTGAATATACAATGAGAAATCATGGCCATATTAACTAGTGTTTATAAAAGTGCTATATTGTTGTTGTTTTCTCCTAACAGATGCAGCAGTATACCTGATATAACTCAAAACAATTTATGATAACATCATTATAAACAATCTTTGTAATGTTTTCATTTATGAAAACAAATAAACAAATACAGTTGAACTAGGCCATAATGAAGCTTAGCGTCGATGAAATTTTCAGCAAAACATTGAGATACTTTATTGGTACCATTTCCTCCCCTATCAACTCTCAAATGTGGCTGAGGAGTTTCTAGCTCTAAAGCTCTGGCTACCCCTTTTTGGGATTTATAGCCGTGAATGTATGTATGTATGTTTAATCACCGTTTCTGGGGCACAACAAAAGGACATAACAAACAAGATAAAACTAAGTCATGTGTTAATTCGTGAATTAATTGTGCATGTTATTTTCACTCGACATGTTTTTTGCAGCTTTACAAGTAGTAACTTAATACACTGCTCAGTCTGTCAACCCTTATCAAACAATGTCAACATTAATACGGTGGCCTGTCAAATATTGGCCTATTCAAGAGAATTTAATCAAAATATATTTTATACCCCGACAGTTATACTCGTATATTAGTTTTTTTACATAATATACTCACGGCTATAATTCCCTAGAAGGGGTAGCCAGAGCCAAGGAATTATAAATTCCTCAGCCACTTTTGGAAGATGAGCGGGGAAAAGATGGTAAAATAAAGGTTTTTGGTGATGGGTCTCCAACCGCATCGCCCAAAAATCCAATAAAAAGCCCCAATACCCTTAGTCGCCTCTTACGACACCCGTGGGTAGAAAGGGGTAGCGACATTCTAAGCCGGCACTACACGGCTAAATATAAACAACGTTACCTATATTGCTATTGGTAATGTTGCTTCGGAGTCCAAGTATTCAAAAATTGTATCCTCTTTATTCAAAAATGTTCTAATTAGTTCTCATTGGGGTAGACAAAGACTATCGGTTACCACTTTGTACGATCCTGACAAAATCTCAATTCTTTAATCTCCATTCCATATTTTCACATATAAGTAGTCTTTTATTCTTCCGAAGCCAGCCTTTATATGTCAAATTCTCCATTTGATTTTAATTTGCCTTACGTCTTCGTCCTTTTCTACCATTTACATACATACATATACTCACGACTAAATATCCCTTAACGGGGTAGCCAGAGCTTTGGAATGAGAAACTCCTCAGCCACTTTTGGAAGTTGATTGGGAAAAAGATGGTAAGAATAAATGTTTTTAGTGACGGGTCTCCAACCGCATCGCCCAAAAATCACTTAAAAAGCCCTTATACCCTTAGTCGCCTCTTACGATCACCCACAGGTAAAAATTGGGTACTGTTATTCTAAGCCGACACTACACGGCCCATTTATTGCAATAAAATAAGTATATGTAACCGAAAGATCCTTTAAAAGATTTACAAACCAGTTTTCACAGATGATAACTCAAACTGTGGTTTAAATATTCATTTAGCATAAATGATACTGTAATAAAATAACAAAATAAACTATCCTGTTACATCAGATTTCGATCTCCCAAAAGACTGTAAAACATGTTTATTAGCAAATAAATCCTGCCACTTCATTAATTTACAAAAAGTTGTTTTACAACACTGGGTATATTTGGGCACCTTTTCTTAGGTCAATGTCGGACTGCTAGTGAGGGGAATGAATCCGTAAAATATCGATAATGTGTAATTTAACATGAAGATAATTAATAATAATACATTTTATAAACCGTTAATAGGTCCACACATATGATGAAAGAAGAGTGAATGCAGTAGAAATGAGATCCCCCATATGTGTAATGTAAGGTTATGTGATCGTGTGAGGAATGATGTGATTCGTGAAAGGTGTGGTGTAAAAACTGATATTGTAAGAAAGATAGAAAAAGGAATGTTGAAATAGTTTGAGTATATAGAGATGATGGATGACAGTAAATTGGTGTAAGAGATATATTGAGCCAATGTGGAAGGTAATGTTAGTAGAGGACGACCTCGGAGGACACATTTGGATCAAATAGAAAATGTGCTCAACAAGGCAGGTGTCCGCAGTATGAAGAATAAAAGAGCATGTATGAAAAGATTGATGGATGTAAACGAAGCCAGAGAGGTCTAAGAAATGATTACGCAAATAAAATTTAACTTCCAAATACATATAACAAGATGGTTATATAGATATAAACCTAAATCAGCAACCTTTAGAAAGAGAAACATCGAAGTAAAAAAATAAAATAATTTTCAGCTACATACGTTATTGTTCCTATAAACATTTAATCAAGCCATTAGTTCCCATTGTGATAGGCAGAGACTATGAGTCACCACATAGTAAAATCTTAGCAAACTTCTCCTTCTTCATTTACATTAAATAATCTTTTACATACACCCCTTTTCATTCTTCACTCTTAGGATGCCTTTTTGATAAAATTTTCGTATCAACTATACAAATTATAATAGATTCATTTTAGATTGACCGAGAGATATATACCGTAAAGCTATAAATCTTCCCTCGTTATTCCTAGGAATAATTGTCTGGTGAGAATTTTTCTTCTCACGTTATGTGATTAGTTTTTTGTGATGGACAATTTATTTTAATTATGTCAAACTAGCGTTTGGTATGGTCGCATAGAAAATCTTTTATAAAGCAAAAACATGTTAATAAACTGAAATTGTACAAATCATATCATATTGTGAATAAATGAAAAAATGTTAATGTAAAGAATTTCTTTGTTGCTTCTTCTCTTTACGAACACCTTCCGAAGCAACGGATTAATCATAAATTTAAATATTTGACGTTCAATAAATGTCAGTATGTAACTTAATTTTGAAAAATAAGCTTTTTGACCTTTTTTTTACTTTTTTTTATTATTTACATAATTCCTGAATGTAACGTGTAAAAAACTCATTTTTTTATTTGTGTTTCTTAGTTTTTTTTTACAACGAATGAAGTTTAAAACAGTTTACCGACCTTTTTTAAACGTTTACAAAACTGAAATTGTCATAGTTATCATCCTTGTATTGTATCGTCATTATCTGCTACTGAGCGACTCAATTTCTAATGTTTTGTCTGATTTTACTCAGAAACTTATTTGTTTTTGATCATTTTATTTATAAGATATTTTTTATGAACTTGCCTACGTGCTGCAGATGTTTAGTATTGGCTTAGAAAAGTACAACCCCGTTTCTTCCTGCGGGCAGCGAATTTAAGGTTTTAAGTGATGTGCTCATAAATTATTTTCTCTTCTATATTATTTTACTAACAATAAGAATGGTTCGATTACTCAATTTATGCCCTGATTAAGACCCATAATGGATAATCTGAAACTTAGATAGCCTAATGTTTAATAAACTTCTCAAAGTCAAAAACGTCACTTCTTCGCTGTGTAGTGTCGGCTTAGAATAGCACTACCCCATTTCTTCCGGTGGGTGTACGTATAAGGCGACTAACGGTATTGGGGCTTTTAAGGAATTTTTGGGCGATGCGGTTGGAGACCCATCACCAAGAACCTTTATTTCACCATCTATTCCCCACGCACCTTCCAAAAGTGGCTGAGGAATTTCTAATTCCTTAGCTCTGGCTACCCCTTTCTTGGGATTTATAGCCGTGAGTATGTGTATGTATGTATGTATGTCAAAGTTGAAAACCCATTTCAGAATATCATTGGAAGAATGATTTTTTCATCTTTACTTTAATATCCAAAAATATATTTGATGAAATTAAATGTATTTGATTGTTAATAACCAAAAGGGAAAACTTTGAGTTTTACGGCCCTTTATCACAAGAAAACAGAGTTCATTACGAAAATATGATTTTACATCGCTTCCATAATATAGTTTTCTTACGTATTCTAATCGTTGTTTTTTAAAAAAAAAAGAAAAGAAAATATTTATTCGTTGCATATAAACTTACAACACTTAAACAGAAAATCAAATCAACAAATACAGTAAAACAAGATATAAATTCAAAAGTCTGGCAATTAAATTATTATTTTATTAAACCGATCATCCAAAAATAATGTCATATCGATAATTCCCAACACTAATCAATGAGTAAGATCGCATATCGTCATCAACGCCCCCTACAGTGTGAGTAACTCAGATCACGCCGCCGCCGCCGCCGCCTCCGTCTGAAACTTTAAAGAGTGCCGCAGGGCTCCGATTTGGGACCAATATTTTTATATTGTTCATTTATTTCGTGTCTGATTATAATTGCGTAAATTTAACCTTAGCAATGCCTTTGAGGTTAGATTGTTTACTTGTAATCGTAATATATTTTATTGTTTTATGTCTAGTTTAGAGATTACGCTGGTTAAAGAGTTTCTACATCTGACGCTCTGGCTACCCCTTTCCGGACTTATGGCCATGAGTATATATACGTATGTATTAAATAATGTAAGTATGTATAAAACGTGGTAATATGGTTAATGAGAGTTAACTACGTTGTTACTTTTTACGTTATATGCTGCAGCATTGGAAACAACTCTTAAAAAATGACATACTGCCGAGGGACAACTCAGTATTTGAACCTAACACCTCGCTACTCGAGAGGCGGTGTTGCTCCCCACTGAGCTATTACATTCGTTATGACCTAAACAGGCTACAAAATTTTCATTCATTTTCTGATTTATCTTGAAATATATTTATATGTTAAACTGTGAGTTATTAAGTACTGCACGAATTGTTAGTTGAATGTTGGGCGATATGACTAAAGACCCACCTTCCTTTGTTTTACAATATTTTCCCCACACATAATAAATAAACATCTTTCAAAAGTGGCTAAATTTTATCCAGTTCTTAAATTTTGACTACTACTTTTTGGGATTTACAGCCGTGAGTATATGTATGTATGTTAAATAGCATACTCGTGCAACACCTCCACAAACCAGATGTCCGCAACACATAAGTTCTAATGGCAAGTATCTCCCACGACAGCCGGAAGCAGCCTTGCAAACACATGCGGATCTACAATGGGTGTAATGCTATTCTGCTAAAATGTATGACCTTTTGTAGTATATTCGTGTGTTTAGATCATTTGATTCATACATATACATACATACATACAAACATATACTCACGGCTGTAAATCCCTAGAAGGGGTAGCCAGAGCTAAGGAATTAGATATTCCTCAGCCACTTTTGGAAATGTGAGTGGGGAAAAGATGGTAAAAACAAAGGTTGTTGGTGATGGGTCGCCAACCGCATCGCCCAAAAATCCCTTAAAAGCCCCAATACCGTTAGTCGCCACTGACTTACACCCATCGGTAGAAATGGGGTAGTGTTATTCTAAGCCGACACTACACGGCGATACAATACTATTTAATAAACACATAAATAACATCCAACACCAAGAAACTATCGTTAATATCGACTATATAAATACTGTGAGAAATACTGTGATCCGTGAACGAGTAGGTTTGAAAGATAAAGTAGTATGCAAGATAGAAAAAGGAATGTTGAGGTGGTTTGGGCACATAGAGAGGATGGATGAAAATAAAGTAGCGAAAGAGATATATAGAGCCAATATGGATGGGAATGTTAGTAGAGGATGGCCTCGTAAAACGTTTCTTGACCAGATAGAAAACGTTCTTATAAAGGCGGGGGTCCGAAGAGAGAAGAATAAAAGAGCATGTATGAGAAGAATAATGAATGTAAGAGAAGCAAGAGAGGTTTGTCAAGATCGTACTAAGTGGCGATCGATAGTCTCTGCCTACCCCAATGGGAATAATGGGCGTGAGTATAAGTAAGTAAGTAAGTTACTAAATGAGTAGTGTCAGCTCAGAATAGCACTAACCTTTTTCTGCCCGAGGATCTCGAAAGAGGTGACTTAGGGTCTTGGGATTTTTAGAGATTTTTATGCGATTAAGCTTTAGAATCATTACCAATCATCTTTTATTTTACTATCATTTTACACTAAATTTGCCGGTGTCGGCTTAGAATAACACTACCCCATTTCTACCTGTGGGTGATCGTAAGAAGCGACTAAGGGTATAGGGGGCTTTTTAAGTTATTATTGGGCGATGTGGTTAGAGACCCGTCACCAAAAACATTTATTATAACCATCTTTTCCCAATCAACTTCCAAAAGTGGCTGAGGAATTTTGCATTCCAAAGCTCTGGCTACCCCGTTAGGGATTTATAGCCGTGAGTATATGTATGTATGTATTTTACACTAAACTTCAAAAAGTGGCTGGTATATATCTAGTTCTGAAGCTCTGACTACCCCTTTTTTGGATTTAAAGCCGTGACTATGCGTATGTTACAAAACTGAATTCTAAAAAGCCATTAATGCGCGCCTATTTGTTTCTTCCCCTTGATCTTATATTCACTCAAATTTTCAAATCACTAAAACACTTTTTTGTACAAAAACGTGAAACGTTGCCTACACCTACATAGAATTAAAGTCGTGAAATATAACAATAGTTTCTTTACTAAATAAAGACGTGGCCTCTACAATCCACATTCAGTGCATCTCCGGACGGAAGCGGCCAAGGATGTTCCTAATTGGGTGCTAAATATCAATAGAACGATTCAATACATTTTTAGAAATCGGTAATGACTCGGAATGTCTGTTAACAGCATACATACCTACTTATATTAAAAACGACGTGATAGCTCAAGGGGTAGAACACCGGTTAACGTGCAAGCGACTAGTGTTCAAATCCCGGGTCGGGCCTACACCAATTTGTCTTTTCTAAAGACATATGTGTGGTTAATTTAGCGTGCGTAAAGCTGGCGTACCATGAAGCTGTATCGAGCTGGTTACTATGTCAAAAAACTCTGCCTAAATAGTGCCTAATTAGTGTAAAACTAAAAAAAATAGTGCCTCTTTAGTTTAGGAAATAAACACCATTCTCACTGTGTACGCTGGCGTAACGTCAAGCTAGCGTACACATCGCCGTACTCGAAAACGGCTAATTGTTAAGCAACAGAGTTAACACGAAAAAACTCTGCCTAAATACTTCTCCCGTTATGCAAAATTTCATAACGATTGATCTTGTAGGAACAGAGATATTGAACAAGACTTTTCAATGACATACCGTCCCGGCGTTATGCCAGCGTACACAAATAGTGCGTATAGAAAGGGACCTTTTCTTTTAATAAACTCTATATGTATAAATAGTGCGTCAAATTCTGCCCCTATTAGTGTAAAAACATTATGCAAATACGCAGTGGATTAATTAAAAATTCTGTGTTAATTTCTGTTCATAGTACAGGTACAGGTATGATGAAAAGTGCTTTGTATTTTTTTTCTAAAAATTATAATTGAAACTGAAACGTGGGTCAAACACCGATCTAGGAGAATATTAACTTTATTTACCTATAAATACAGCTCGAAGTGCAAATGAAATAGTAAAAAAATGGAAATATAAAAAGAAATAGGTTTATCATAAAACTTACATTTAATTTGCCATAAACAACTAGGTATTAATTATTACAGTACACAGTACATTTTTTTAGTACTATTTTCTTGGCCGAAATGGCCTAATAGAACATATAATGTTACTGTAAAATAAACAAGTACTTACCTAAGATAAAAATGATTAAAAAAAATGGTCGATCGACACAGGTCTAATGTCAACTGCAACTGGGCGCAATTCGTATCCGCTCGAGTTGAAATGTCTGTAACTCGAATTCGAACACCGAATGGAACCGACATGGAGCTCATATTGCGATATATTCGAATCTACGTCAGTGAGTGTACGAATGTACGTGTTAGGTGCAAATAGTGTATGGTATCACTCATAAAATAATTATATACTTAATACTGGTGCCGTACAGTGTTGGCTTAGATTGTCACTCACTACCCCTTTCTACCCACGGATGTCGATATAGGCGACTAAGGTTATGGGGCTTTTTAAATTATTTTTGGGCAATGCAGTAGGAGGTCCTTGACCAAAGATACTTAATTTCTACCATCTTGTCCCCTATCAACTTCTTCAATTGAATAAATTTCGAAAGTAGAAGCTATATTATGCCTTGTCAAATTTCCTCTAATTTGACAGAATTGCAACAGATAAATATATGATTTGCCTGTTCAATTTTTTAATGAATTTCAGCCAAGGAGATGAGATAATTTGGACAAAACTCAAAAAACATTCACTTGCCCATCCAGTTAACTCGAATAACTTAATTCGGGTTAACTCGAGTTTGGCTTTTTCAGAGTTGGTACATCACTACCCGTCGCCTGCGCTTGTTGATCACCACCACCCCACTGCCTGCTGCCAACCAAACGTTCAAACGCGAGAGAAAAAGTATAATAGTCCATTTCACATTAGCATTTAAAATTATGCGTTGTTGTAGGTAAAGATACTTATTTAATTTATTTATGTCAAAACACATCATGCTTAACAAATAACTTCTATTAGAAAATAACGCTATGTTTCGGCTATAATTACCTACATAATTTCATTAGTTATACATTTTGATCGCGTCTGTACATCTATTCATTTGTTCCTAAAACTTAACATAGATTTTTTAAATCTTTCCACTGCGTATTTGCATAATGTTTTTACACTAAGAGGGGCAGAATTTGACGCACTATTTATACATATAGAGTTTATTAAAAGAAAAGGTCCCTTTCTATAAGCACTATTTGTGTACGCTGGCATAACGCCGGGACGGTATGTCATTGAAAAGTCTTGTTCAATATCTCTGTTCCTACAAGATCAATCGTTATGAAATTTTGCATAACGGGAGAAGTATTTAGGCAGAGTTTTTTCGTGTTAACTCTGTTGCTTTACAATTAGCCGTTTTCGAGTACGGCGATGTGTACGCTAGCTTGACGTTACGCCAGCGTACACAGTGACAATGGTGTTTATTTCCTAAACTAAAGAGGCACTATTTTTTTTAGTTTTACACTAATTAGGCACTATTTAGGCAGAGTTTTTTGACATAGTAACCAGCTCGATACAGCTTCATGGTACGCCAGCTTTACGCACGCTTAATTTATCATGGTTGTTAACGGTGAGGGAAAACATCGTGAGGAAACCCACATGACTGAGTTGTACTTAGTCGATAGGCCTGCCCCTATCACGTGAGTACACTGTCCATGCAAAACGTGGGTACTCTGAACACCAGGTGACAAAGTCAAGTGATGTTCAGAAGTATTAGTACCTCTGCCAACCCCTTCGGGGATATTCGGCGTGAACGTTTATGTTATGTTATGTTATTATATTAAAGGCTGTCGCAATCTTCTGCTTGTGGTGACTTCGTAAATTAACGGATTGTGTGCTTAAAATAACCGGAATGTTAGACGATTGGATTCGGATATTTTTATTTCATATTGGACTACCAATCAACTTTTAAAAAACAATTCCTTCCCCACTCAACCTCAAAAAGTGGATTATAAAATTGTAATTCTTGTACTATCGCTATCCCTTTTTGTAATTTATTGTCTTGGGTATAGATTGGTAGGTAATATTCAAGGATTCAAGAAACGAGCGTAAGGATGTGAGCTAGAAACGAGCGATGTAAGGATGTAAGCGAGGCTTAACAGTCGTTCCTCAAAGGGCTTTTAGTTATTTCAGTGATATTACTCGTAATTGTGTTTGTTGTTATTGTGAAAACAAAAATACCTAAATTATCTGTGAATATTTCAACTGTCACGGATCACGAAATACAGCCTGGTGACAGACACATATACAGCGAAAACTTAGAAATACGGTCATTTTTTTCCTTTTTTAGCGAGGAACCCCAAAAATGGGAAAATCTACAGCAGAAAAATGGAAAATTTTAGCAGATAATAACATTTGAGTAAACGAAACAAAGTATTGACAGTATTGTTAATATTTACCACTCAAGGCCAAAATGACATTGAATTAGCTATTCATAACTTCAAAATTACATTGACACCCAATGGCTCATGAAATATGTTAACAAAAGGTTCGTGCATGTTAGAATGAATCATTATTTGTACAATTGACGAATTATTTCTGAAAAATATTCTGTATCTCCTTTCGTATTACTTAAACAGAACGAGATAGCAAAATACATGTTTTTGATTACGGATATGACAGTTCTAAATTATTTAGACTTTTCACATAATGCTGATCTGTGATTGGTCAATTTTGACATGTCAAAAACATGGCGGATGTCTAGCTCTAGTTTTAGCGCCATTTCATAATTTCTATCGAAAAGTAACTTAAATAAGGAATAAATGTGTATGAGGAAGTATGTCTGAGAATGAATTTAATATAAATTTACACGTTTATCGCGGGATTTCAGTGTCAAGAATGATTTGAACGTGAGATGTAATTCAAGTAAGTTATAAATACTTTGAAAACGTTTTGTTGCGATAGATTTTATCAAATTTAGTTTTCGCGGTCATCTGATATATTCTATTTATTATCTCTCTATTATTATTCATTGCATATCTGATTTATTGTATATCTGGTTTCAGTTTAAGATTGTAAGGTGTGGTAGTGTAGTTAATTTAAAGAATAACACTACCCCATTTTTGTGTTTGTGTGGCTGTGGCAGTCTAAAAGTGCAGGCTCATTCATACGACTCTCACGGTAGGAGACCCTTCTAATCACTACATGCAATTATGTACCATATTTCTCATTTAAACTTGTTTGTACCAATAAAATGATAAATATATTGCAAGGACATATTCGCACATAAATTTATCAATCTCAACTAAATTATCGATGTTTATAGTCAATGTCATAAAAAAATATAATATATTTTTAAACGACGTGATAGCTCAATGGGTAGAACACCGGCTATCGTGCAAACGACTAGTGTTCGAATCCCGGGTCGGGCCTACACCAATTTCTCTTTTCTAAAGACATATGTGTGGTTAATTTATCATGGTTGTTAACGGTGAGGGAAAACATCGTGAGGAAACCCACATGGGTGAGTTGTACTTAGTCATGTGACAGTGTATTCGTACAAAACGGCGATAGGCCTGCCCCCTATCACGTGAGTACACTGTCCATGCAAAACGTGGGTACTCTGAACACCAGGTGACAATATCACGTGATGTTCAGAAGTGTTAGAACCTCTGCCAACCCCTTCGGGGATATTCGGTGTGAACGTTTATGTTTATGTTATGTTATTTTTATATTGATGACTATTTTTTCCTGTTTTAATAAACGTTGTGTTGTTGGCTATAGCAGTCATTACGCTTAGGTGAGCAAAAGAGAATTAAGATGATCATAACCGCGTTTTTTTTCTATGGAAGCCAATTTTTCGTTTAACTCAACATTGAGTTGTGTTCATTCACGCCGTATGTAGTCGAAGGGGTGGGCCAGTGTGATCACTTAATATGGGGTAGGCTTAACTAATTTGGTATGTAAAGTTTTACAAGTTTTATATTGTTTGATATCGTAGTAATATCATTTGAGATTACAAATTCGGGAATCGTTTTGCAATCAGCAATATCTTTATTAAATAATTCGCTTCACTTTGATTTTGCTACGAGATTTTGCCGATCGATGACTTCATTGAGGGTATGAAAAGTTTAAATCTTCTTTACTTAACAATTGGTTAATTTAAATAAAAAATATTAAAATAAGTCTATTGTTTTTGTGTTCGCTATCGAATAATATTTTTATAAAAATAAAAAAAAACGTTGCATTCCGAACTATCGTGTTTTACCCAAATCTCCCTAAATCCATCTTTCTAGAAAAACTAGTGCCGTGTAGTGCCGGCTTAGAATGTCGCTACCCCTTTCTACCCACGGGTGTCTTAAGAGGCGACTAAGGGAATCGGGGCTTTTTATTGGATTTTTGGGTGATGCGGTTCGAGACCCATCACCAAAAACCTTTATTTTACCGCCTTTCCCCCACTCAACTTCCAAAAGTGGCTGAGGAATTTATAATTCCTTGGCTCTGGCTACCCCTTCTAGGGAATTATAGCCGTGAGTATATGTATGTAGAAAAACCACTTTTATCCTTCTCACTTATTTTTATTATCAACAATACACTTTTAACCCAAGGTCATTGACTTGTTTTAAAATAAAAAATGATGTCATTCCAAGAACGGTATTCAAATACCATTAAATCTAGTTCCTGCTAATCTATTTATCACTTAAACTTGTTAATTTCAGTCACCTTTGTTTGAGAGTCAATATTTATTTTTCTATTCGCAAGCATTTTTGTAAGTTAATGTACAGGGTCACCGCCCTATGCATTTGAATGTACCAAATTCAAAATAGTTAAAAAAAGACAAGCCAACTCAAATTTTCCATCAACGTAACATTTTAAGCATACTAGCTGACCCGGCAAACGTTGTTTTGCCATATAAACTATTTTTAGGGCATAATTTAAATCTTTTTGTTCATGAAAACCTCATGTGGGGATTATTACTAATAAATAAAGAATAAATAAAGGAAAGAAAAATTTTGACACAGGCGGGATTCGAACCCGCGACCTCGGGTATACGCCCCCGTCGCTCTTGCCAATTGAGCTACCGTGTCAATGGCTGCCAGCGCGAAATTAATTGCCTGTGTCGAAATTTTTCTTTCCTTTATTTATTATTTTTAGGGCATTCCTAGTCTAGATAATAAAATCCTTATCACTTAGGAGTATAAATAATATTAGTTATAAACCTATTCTCGGACCTAAAAAATGTGTATGCAAAATGTCATTTCAATCGGTTCAGCCGTTTCAAAGAGTTTGGTTACAAACACTGTGACACGCGAATTTTATACATACATACATATACTCACGGCTATAATTCCCTAGAAGGGGTAGCCAGAGCTAAGGAATTATAAATTCCTCAGCCACTTTTGGAAGTTGAGTGGGGAAAAGATGGTAAGAATAAAGGTTTTTTGTGATGGGTCTCCAACCGCATCGCCCAAAAATACAATAAAAAGCCCCAATACCCTTAGTCGCCTCTTACGACACCCGTGGGTAGAAAGGGGTAGCGACATTCTAAGCCGGCACTACAAGGCAATTCTATATATTAGGAGTTATCTCAAACATGTAACGACTTTCGACCTCTATATATTTGAATACATCATAAAATTTAGGCCACTATTAGCACACGCTATCTGTATAAACTAGAGTTAAAAAATTATACTCTTCTAAAAGCATGTAGAAACTTATCGCAAAATACACATAATTAATTAATTTTCTGGCGTAGGAAAATGTAAGCTCTCAAATACGAATACAAAGAGTCTAAAACGTTGACAAAAGATTATAAAATAAGTGACGTTCTTCATTCTGGGACAATTAAAAATATATACTGTAACATTTACAATTTGAAATATATTACATCGAAATATTGTATGCACCTTTTCATGAGTGCCTTAAGAGCTTATTCCATTACACTTTGTCGTTTCTGAATTCAGACGTCCTTCGAAGTTACTGCCGCAGACGCTTGTTATTCCACTACACAAATTTGTCTACTTTTCAGAAGCCTAGCGTTCTGAACGTTATTCCACTAGTCTGAATTCAGATTCTGTGGCTTTCAGACGTCTTCATTCAGACAAATGGAATAAGCTCTTTACACTTCATACTTTTGGAGGTTTATAACGTTACTGTCACGTCAATGTACTCAAATATGGAAAGAGCATTATGGTTTAATGATGACACAAAAAAAGATATAAGTTTCATCCTAATGAGATTTGTAAACAAAATGCAAATCTTAAATCAGTGAGTAAACGACTGCGGAGGTCAATGTCGTTCCAAATTTAAATATTTGCCACGAAAAAAGGTGAATAAATAAGAACTTTTTGCGATGATCTGGAGAAATCCGGTTTCACGATTCGTTTATCCAAAATATAAATAATTTAACAGAAATGCATCGTCTTTTGCTTACTCAAATAATTTAGATTTCCAAAGAATTTGAACATACTGAACAGTTACTTCTTGATTGGTTTATTTTTTGTCGCCTGGTATTAATAAATTATCTTATGATGTAATATCGTTTGTTTTATAATAAAAAAAGTTTTTATACACATTCCTACTTACAATATTTTTGGCAATTATTAATGATTTAACCTAAACAACTACTAATAATGATACGCCAACTACTATATACTCAGATCCAACTATCATTTAAGCAAGAAGTTCTATAGCGAAATTTACGGTCCTCAGTACGGAATTTTATATTCCCGACAAGATGGACTTTATTGTTTCTATTAAAATATCTCGCTTTACATAATGTCCGTATATTGGCGGAGGAGACATGTTATTTGTCTTAATATTTTTATACCTTATAATTGTAACCCCTTAGTCTGCCAAACTTAACTATTGTGGGAACAAAAAATGGTTGATGTATACCCCACGATATCTTAAAATATATTATGGTCACATTATTATATAATTATGGATTCTCCTAAAATATAACATATCCAACAGCTATAACAATAACCAAGACTAACGAGCAAATATAGAGATACAAAAAACTCATCAATTTTGTTGCGTTTACAGGTCGACCACGTGAAAGCCGAAGTTCTTCAAGCGAATACCAAAAACCCATCAGAAAAGAACCATTCACACATCTCTCTGAAGAAGAATTAATCAAAGAAGCTAACAAAGTAATCGAGCAAGCATCAAGTATAACTTGCACCGCCGACCATCCTCCTGAAAAATTCTTCTCTTTGCCTCACAGAAAGAAATTAAAAGAACCAGTAGATAGGAGAAATAGTGATGAGGGTAGTACAGATGATAAGAAAACTCTAGAAAGGTCTATTAGTGACGTAGGTCAAAAAAAGAGAAGAGAAAGGACCTCTCTTTCTACTTTATTTCGTAAAGCGCAGAAAAATAAAATAGACAAATCGCTGAAGGTTGAAACAAAACCATCAAAACCAGTTGTTATTGTGAAACGTAGTAAAAGTGATGTTTCAGATCTAAAGTCAAACGGCAAACCGTTGAAACCTATAAGAAAACGATCCGGGAGTGAAACTGAGGAGTTTTTAAAGTCACTTAGAAATAAAAAGTCTCAGCTGTCGCCTATCATTGAAAGTTCTCCAAGAGAAGATTACTTTAAGAAATCATCACCTCTCGACGTATTTGCCAAAACTAAAAAGAATCAAGAAATAAATAAGGTTGCTGATCGAGTTGTGAATCCCATCGAAAAACCACCTCGTTTTAAGAGTCCTGATAAAGAACCAAAACCTCCTATCAGGACTAAAAGAGGAAAATCGTTAGAGACAGATAAAATTACTGCCACTGACAAAACCCAAAATAAAATAGAATCTAAACCTTTGGTGGTCGATGAAATAGATAACAAAAAAAGTAAAGAATTAAATGTTTCCGAAGTAAAAGAAAGAATAAAGGAGAGTATAAGAAAATTAGAGAATAATATTTATGGAAATAAAGACATGATTCACAGCAGTCAGTTACCTCCTGAAAAACCTCCGTTGACTAGAGGTCACACTGTTGGTCACATTGTAAGAATTCTAAAAGAGGATCAACAAACACCATTTAAATCTTCATTAATTTCTAATGGCTCTAATACTAATCAACCATTCTCATACATAAAGCCTTCACTCAGTCCTGATCCAAATTTGTTTACTAGAAATACAAGCCCTGAAAGAGTACCATCGCCTGTTAATAAAATGGCTGAAAAAGGGGTTGTATATGCACAAGTCGTAAGGGAAAATGGGGAAAAAGGAACTAATAGACTAAAGCAAACTGTTCATAAAACATATTCACCTACAAGGGAAAGGTACAACAATTTGTCCGATGAAGATGAAGGACTGGGTTATGAAGATAGGTATAAAACTGCTTCAAAAAATAATTTTTACAAACCAAGTGAAAGAGATCTGAATATTATTGAAACACCCATAAAACCAACATACAGAGAGTATAAACTAACTAGTTTTGATTATTACGAACCTACCTATGAAAATGGTTACTCCAAAAAAGACAAATCATATGATTATGTGGATTCGGCACTTCGAGGTCGGGGTGATGGAATGGATAGAAAACCACTAACAGAAGAAAACAAAAATGATTTGGACTTCAATGAATTAAGTCATAGAAGACAACTTCTTGAATCTCGATTGAAGTCTCGACGGTTAGAGAAGGACACTATTGATGTCAATGATCCTATTTCCAAATATTTTACAGAGGATCCAATATATGCTGCTGAAAAACGAATGAGAGCAACAGAAAAATACGTTAATGAAACGGCTAAGTACTACAGACATACATTAGAAAGAGATGGATACACTGCCAATAAAAAAAACGACTACGATGCAGATTTACGGAAAGTAAAACACAGTTCTGAATCGAGAACATTTGATAAAATCGATGAGCACCGAGACAGAAGAGAGTTTTCAAACAGACATGTTTCGCCGAAATTCGATGAAAACTATTTCCCTCCGGAACCTGAATATGAGCCACCCAGCTTAGAATTTAATACCAAACCTGTACTCTCTCCGGAAACATATACTGAAAAGAAATACAAATTAAGGAAACAAGTTGTAACTAATGATGTAACAACCAAAAGTCAGAAATATAAAACTGATTCTAGTTTTGACAGTAGAAGGGATCGATATGCTTCTAATCCTGAAGTTAATCGGGACTCTGAAGATAATTATGCAAATACAAGAGGTTCAAATGATTCTTTAAACCGAGAAAAAAGTCGGGGAGCATATAAAACAGTGACCCGCCATGATTCAGGAGATAGCCGAGACTATTACTTGGAACAAAAATCTCATCGACGACGAAATGAACCCGACAGTCGACTGTTTGATTCAGGGATTGAAAATGATTTCCGTAAAGATTTCAATCCTAACGAAAGTGATGAAGATATGAAATTTACATCAAGACTCCTTGACAGCGAACGTAATCATTCCGATTCGAATTATCATAGTGAAAAAATATATGCGAATGGTGAGGTTATAACAAGATTTGAAAACCGTCCAGAATATCCTAGGAAGGAGTATATTCCCAGAGAGAAAAGTGCTGATGATGGATCTAACTTAGATCGGCACGGTTCTTCTGATAAGAGTCCGAGCAGATATGATGAAAAAGTCAGTTCTAAGCCGCCAAAAGCAAAGAAGTTAACTGGACTAGAGAAGGTAAAACAATATCAAGTTCATTAGTAAATACATTGTTATATACAGAAGTAATATATGTGTAAATGATGCAGATTTCCTATACTTAGCTTATAATTTGCTGCATTATTTTATATGATGCCACGATTCTATACTAACCGCTATTTTAGATTATGAATGCTCTATCTATTTCCGAATGTGGCTGAAGAGTTTCTGGCTCTGAAGCTCTGACTTCCCCTTTTTGGGAATTATAGACCGTGAGTATGTGTATGTATGAATACATTAATAGTTAGTGAATGTTCAGGTAAAACAACTGTTCTCACGCGACTCTTCCAAGAAGACAAAGAAAGAGAACGAGGTGATAAAGCAGCGGACGAGGGTCCTCAAGAGCCCGGAACATCTTGAAGATCCAGGGTACAGGAGATACAGGGACCCAGAGCCTAGTGATGATGAGAAGCGAAGAGACTATAGGAGTTCCAGAGAGGATTTAACGCTGAGCAGGTAATTATTTAAACAATTGTAGCTAAGTTATGGAATTATGAACTAATTACTGGTTGTTAGTGAGATTCCTTTGATATATACTTCAACCCTGATATACTAAATAGGACGCGAAAAGATATATAGGTAGTGTGTTCGAAAACCTATAGTGCAAAATTTAAGACTACTACCGTAATAGTAGCTGGGACCGACGGCTTAACGTGCCCTCCGAAGGACGGAGTCATCTTAATTTTCGGATAATCAGGTGATTCAAGCCTGCAATATCCTTCCAAACTGGGTTAAATCTTACAAATTAAATTTGTAAGGATACCACCCCCCGGGGATCGAACCCGAGACCTCTGTACTTGAAACTTAACCGGGAGACCACGGAGGCAGTCAATAACTAACTCGGTTAAGACGAATTTTACGTACTTTAGAAAAAAAATTAATATTATTATCTTCATTCAGCACAGGGTGTCTTTAATTAAAATTTGATGATTATTACTTACTTTACTTACTTAGTAATATTATCTACTTACTTAAAATATTATTAACTTTACATTTATTAAAATCTATATTTTACCCATTTTCGCTTATAATGATTGAGCACTGAGTTTTTGGTATTTAATTTATATTTTCTTGACGTTTCTCACACATTGTGATGTAACGCAATAAGTCCAAAAATAAGTTATTTGCATTAAGTTTTAAAACAAAACTTAACCAAGCGTTTGCAAACAGTTCAATTCGGTATGCAAAGTTTTACAAAAGTGGTGCTGATTACGAAACCATTTCGAGATATCATGTTTTTAAAACATATTTTTTTGAAATTAAATCAAACAAAGCTAGGATGACCGTTATTTCAACAAAATACTGTAATAGTATTTGACCTTCAGCGTTATTTCAAAGACAATCGTTTTTGCAGTTTATTAATAAAATATCGAAAATCATAGGTTTGTTTAGTATAATACCGTAATAATTTCATTTGAGATCACAAATTCCTGAAATGTTTTGCAATCAACAACATTTTTGTTAAGCATTTCACTTTATTTGCATGTCGCTACGTGATATTTTCGTTCGATGACGTCATTAAGTACAAAAGTTGAACAATCTTTAAAAAATCATAACTTTGCAATTACTCATTTAAGATGAAAAATATTCAAATTAGTCTTTTATTTTCGTGTTTGCTATCGAATAAAAATATTTAATAAATACCTAAAAAAAACTTTGCATACCGAATTGACGTAGATTAATAATTTAGGTAGTGTAAAAAAATATATTTTCTATGAATGACATCATCTTCTAAAATGCTTAAAGTGAGATAGAATATTGAATACATACTGAAGCTCTATCTAGCTGTGTAGTGTCGGCTTAGAATAGCACTACCCCATTTCCGCCGGTGGGTGTACGGAAGAGGCAACTAATGGTATAGGGGCTATTGAGGGATTGCCTGATGCGTTTGGAGACCTATCACCAACAACCTTTATTTTACCATCTTTACCCCACTCAACTTTCCAAAAGTGGCTGAAGAGTTTCTAATTCCTTAGCTCTGGCTACACCTTCAAGGGATTTGCAGCCGCGAGTATATATGCTTATGAAGTTCTATCAACACGCCTCAGCAATTAAAATATATCCCTTTTCACAGACGCAAACCTGTTGGCTCAAAATCAGTCCAAGAACATAAATATACACAAGAGAAGTACCGAGAAGACTACGGAAGAAGACGTCATGATTCCTCTGAAAGAGACAGCGATTACAGAAGTAACACAGAAGATTACAAGAAGGAGAGTTATAGAAAGACTAGGTCTAACGAGTACGTCGATTCTCCGGTCCTGGTGAGTTCAAAATAATTATATAAATGCTAATAATTCTATGCGTGTATGTGACTTTCACCCGATTTCTGAATTGAGTATTCCAGCCGAGAACAACTTAAGTATCTTTCTGTCGCATTTAAATCATTACAACTGAATGAGACAAAACGATACTTAAGTCGTTCTCAGCTTGAATACTCAATTCACAAATCTGGCGTTTGCATGATACATCGAAGATTCTCAAAACACATAATATAGAAGAAAAAAACTTTGCCTTTTTTATGTTATGGATAAAAATCTACTTACGTAGTTATCCTCACGCTCATTTTTTCCAGTGGGATTGGCAGAAATTCTCAGTTGCCACTTAGTACGATCCTTCATTCTTATTAGTCCGATTCCTTCCTCTCTCTTGCTCACATTAAAAAAACTCATAGTTACATCCTCTTTAATTCTTCCCAATTCGGTCTCTAATAATTTTAAATACATTTACAATATGGTCTTCTAACTTCTTGCGTCGTTTTCCTCCACATGGTATAAATAAGCTAGGACTTAAAAATGAGTATACTTAAAATTTAGGCCCCATATATTTATATATACATACATACATATACTTACGGCTATATTTCCCTAGAAGGGGTAACCAGAGCTAAGGAATTATAAATTCCTCAGCCACTTCTGGAAGTTGAGTGGGGAAAAGATGGTAAAAATAAAGGTTTTTGTTGATGGGTCTCCAACCGCATCGCCCAAAAATCCAATAAAAAGCCCCAATACCGTTAGTCGCCTCTTACGACACCCGTGGGTAGAAAGGGGTAGCGACATTCTAAGCCGGCACTACACGGCATTATTTATATATATACGGATATATTACACTAGTTTACAGTACATATGTTGCTGGGATTTTTTAAGCTGTTGTTGACTACTCATATTGAACTATATTTAAAACCATAAGTTTTTTTTATCAACTTTAGTTTTGGAGTTTCAGTTAAGTGCGGTTTAAACAGAAAAAAAAACGTGTATTTACCTAAAAGAATATTTATTTAAAAAATACAATAATTGGTAAGTTCCAGAAAACTTCGCTTTAAAGCTCTTCTCTTATGTGTAGACTTAGGGAAATGGTGTATCAGAGACCAGAAAAGCAAGCACGAGCGCTATTTTATCGACACGATAACGGTTAGAATGAGATGGCAGTATACGATACTAAGTAAGTGCGTAAGAGATGGCTGCTTTATCCCACGGGATAACTAGTTTAAACACTGCTCGTACTAGCCGGGCAGAAATAGTTAGACATCATATATATATCCCAGAAACCCTAATAACGTTCCTCCATGACACGTAAATCTTGATGCATACACTCTCATAAGGACATTATGCACAGGTCAAGTTGGCCCCAAACTAAGTTCAACTTATATTATGGGATACTAACTTAACGATATATTAAACATACATACATACATATACTCACGGCTATAAGCATAGCCAGAGCTAAGGAATTCAAAATTTCTCAGCCAATTTTGGAAAGCTGAGTGGGGAAAAGATGGTAAAATAAAGGTTGTTGGTGACTGGTCTCCAACCGCATCGCCCAAAAATCCCTTAAAAGCCCCAATACCGTTAGTCGCCTCTTACGAACACCCACCGGAAGAAATGGGGTAGTGCTATTCTATGCCGACACTACACAGCTTACTATAATACTCATATAAATAACATCCAAGACTAAGTGACAATCATTTATGCTCATCACATAAATATTGCTCTCAGCAGGGATCGAACCTGCAATTTCCGGACCGAGTAGCTAGTCACCTATCCACTCGGCCACGGACGTCGTCAAGGCGTATAAGAATGTTAGATATATTTTATAGTAAATATCACTCTATCTCAGAAAGTAGTTGTGCAAATTTCTAAGGACAACTCGAGTGAAAGTAAAAGGGTAGATGGGACAAGTTTATTAACTTAAACAGGTTTTACTTGCGTTCTATACTTAGTTAGAACATTAGAGATATTAGCGACGCAGTGTGTGACAACCTCATATTATATGCGAAAGTAAGGATGGAGGGTAGAAAGTTCTTGATGAGGGTTATCAGAAGAAAGTGAAAATTGAAGAATATGAAATTAAGTTCTTAAACATACATACATACATACATATAATCACGGCTATAAATCCCTTAACGGGATAGCCAGAGCTTTGGAATGAAAAATTCCTCAGCCACTTTTGGAAGTTGATTGGGGAAAAGATGGTAATAATAAATGTTTTTGGTAACGGGTCTCCAACCACATCGCCCAAAAATCACTTAAAAAGCCCCTATACCCTTAGTCGCCTCTTACGATCACCCACGGGCAGACATGGGGTAGTGTTATTCTAAGCCGACACTACACGGCAACGGTATATGACATTAATAACTGTGAATGTTCATATGTGTGGTTAATTAATCATGGTTCTCAACGGTGGGGGAAAACATCATTAGGAAATTCTCTAGGCTAAGTTGTACTCTGTCATGTGACATTGTATTCGTACAAAATGGCGATAGGCCTGCCCCCTATAACGAGAGTACACTGTCCAAGCAAAACGTCAACTGGTGTTGACAATGTCACGTGATGTCCAGAAGTGTTTGTACCTCTGCAAACCCATTCGGGAATATACGTCGTGAACGTTTGAATTTGAGTTTAGTTGAATGTCCTAATCGTGGTAAAAATCTAGTGTAGACAACAAGAGTGAGATGATGACAATATGATAATATTGGCCCAGTGAAAGTATGACACGGAGTGACGTAACACAGAAAGGTCACTCAGAACATTCAGGTTGAAAAGGTTAATTTAGAAATGGTCTGTGTTCGTACATTTGTTTTTAAATTAGTCCATATCCATTAGGCTTATGCGAAATTTATGTAATATTATAAAAAATCGAAAACAAAAAAAGCACTGGGCGTCTTAAATAATGCCAAAGGTATTGAATGAAAAGAAATACAAATATTAATAGGTCACTTTTAAAAAAGTAAAGTTGCGATAGAAATCTTTTCTCTACTCAACTTCCAAAAAAAATTTGTTAATTACTGCTGCGTAGTGTCGGCTTAGAATAGCACTACCCCATTTCTTCGGTGGGTGTATGTAAGAGGCGACTAACGGTATAGGGGCTTTGAAGGTATATTTGGGCGATGCGGTTGGAGACCCATCTAGGGATTTATAGCCGTGAGTATATGTATGTATGTATGTATTAGTTAATTATATACATAAAATAATAGTATATAATACATATACTCACGGCTATAAATCCATATAAGGGGTAGCCAGAGCTAAGGAATTAGAAATTCTTCAGCCACTTTTGGAAAGTTGAGTGGGGAAAAGATGGTAAAATATAGGTTGTTGGTGATGGTTCTCCAACCGCATCGCCCAAAAATCCCTTAAAAGCCCCCAATACCGTTAGTCGCCTCTTACGTACACCCACTGGAAGAAATGGGGTAGTGCTATTCTAAGCCGACACTACACAGCATGCAAAATAAAATGTTTTTAAAAAGGCGAAAGTATGAACTGTGAAATATAAAAGGGAAAGTATGAGAGTAATAAAATGCACCGTAAATTATTTTAATTACCACTTTTACTGAAGCTTAGATATGGAATGTTGGCTTAGAATAGCACTTAGCTGTTTCTTCCTGCAGGTGTCGTAAGAGGCGAGTAGACTATTGCGGCTTTTTAAGTGATTGTTGGGCAATTTGACTAGAGCTCTATTACCAACTACCCCTTATTTCCCAATCTTTGCCCCAATCAACTGGGGAGGAAATTCTAATCCAAAACTCTGGCGACCCCGTTAAGGGATTTATAGCCGTGAGTATATGTATGTATGTAAAAGCGAGATTACTGAAATTACTGATTTTCTCACGTATCACGCGAGATACTCGCTCTCACAGGACTGTGACAGTGTCTGTGGTGGTAGCTCGCATGTCTTTGTGGAGGAAAAGGGAAGATCTTCCGCCAGGCGGTGGTATGCCTGGGGACCGCGGTCCAACTGTATTAAGTTGGAATTTGTATATATAGTAAATGTTTTAGAAACTTCTATTGCGCGATGTACGATTTGTATGGCGAGTCTTGATGACGCGTGTGACGTGTTGCTGTGGAATGTGATTCTTCTTGCACTGTCAGCGTTTCTATTTCTATGTAGTGCGCGTCATTGTGTACTGATAGCGCGTCGCTACATTACTCCCCCTCCAACAGGAAATTTTTGACTCCATATCTTCGTGCCAGTGTGTGTATGCTCGACGGCCATGTCAGCCGGAACTTCAATGCTGACTCCAACAGCCACGGTGTGGGTGCCCCGTTGCGTGTCCCATTGCTGCCGTGCTGCGAGTCGTGTTTCGTGAGCCGTGGATTCGAAGCGCTTTGTCTGCAGTCCTTTGATATCCTTTTTCTGCTCGTGCTTGTCTGGCCAATCCAAATGACTCCTTGTGCTTTGAAGGACGCCATCGTGTTCTGTAGTCGGTGGTCACCAATGTGGAGGAAAAGGTAAGATCTTCCGCCAGGCGGTGGTATGCCTGGGGACCGCGGTCCAACTGTATTAAGTTGGAATTTGTATATATAGTAAATGTTTTAGAAACTTCTATTGCGCGATGTACGATTTGTATGGCGAGTCTTGATGACGCGTGTGACGTGTTGCTGTGGAATGTGATTCCTCTTGCACTGTCAGCGTTTCTATGTAGTGCGCGTCATTATGTACTGATAGCGCGTCGCTACATCTTAACAAAAATTATAATCACGAGGTTTAAAACAGTTATCTCTATCACACTCTAAAAGTATCATATATCTTCATCTCTTTCTAATCGACAGCTCACAATATTATCACGAACGTACTATTTAAGCTGTATGTTGAAATTTATCGTAAAATACAAATTATTTGAAATAGCACCTCAAATAAAGTCATGGAAGGGTGATTTACTACGATGACTATAATTAAACAATAAACTGTAATAAAAAACTATTTTGAGAACATAAAATTGCAATTCGATAGTACTGTTAACTTGTTTAAATATATAGTAATTAGGGTTCCTTTGCTAGTTTAATGATAAGGTCTGCTGGGTTTGCTCATTGGTTAACAAATATGTTTTTATGAGGCATCTTTTACGCTCGTTTTTTCTGATAGAAAATTCTCTTCCGCTCCTTAAACATACATTAATATACTCACAGCCATAAATCCAAAAAAAGGTTTGCCAGAGCTAGAAACTCCTCAGCCACATTTGATAGGGGACAAGATGATATAGAAATAAAGTATCGTTGGTGATGGGTCTCCAACCGCATTCCCAATGATAAGTTATATCTAGGTCTCTAGTTTTCAATTACACATGTCATAGCAACGCAGAAAAATAAGAGATTAATGAATGCAATGAATGTGTACAGTAACAAAAAAAAACGTTAAATTCACAAATGTGTATTTACAAGGATAGTACAAAATTTAAGGTTCCAATTTCAGAAAAACTTTTTGGGCAATGAATAATTTTAAACAAAGAAATTCATCTTAACAACATGGTTGGTAAATAAGCTATCTACCATTGACAAAAATTTATAAGCAGCAGTTTCCAACATTCGAGATTCAAATTTTCAACTTTAAATTATACGGAACCCAATCCCACAAAATTCGTATCGTACTAGCCACTCTCCTAATAACACTTAATTTGGGCCCGTGTTGATGACGTCATAGTATGATGTCAATTGCATGACATTGACCCGACCGGGTCGATGACCTCGGCGCTATAAATTATCTAAAAGGATAAAAAAGTAATGGGTTTAAAGGAAAATCGTGTTTTGTATCAAAGAGGTGTACGGTGCACATTTTATGGACCCTCTAATTCGGTTTGGTCCTTCAAGTTGAAGATAAAGATTAAGAAATGAGATCATGAACTCTCGAAATTTCGGAAAGAGTGCTGCGTCAGTTTCAGCGTAAATAATACTCAGGATAAAAGGAGCTCCCCAATTTTAGGATATTTTTTATCAATGCGTCGATCTTGTGTTATCTTACCTACTTTGCGTCGTCCGATACGTGGCCGCCACTCTAGAATCTTTCAAAAGTACATTCAATAAATAAATATAATTTGTTTAAATGGGACAATAGTGTCGTGAACAATCATAAGAAACATACATATACTTAATTTAATGTTTTTTGACATGAATTCCTCATGTGGGGATTATTACTCATAAATAAAAGATGTTATGAAAGGAAAGAAAAATTTCGACACTGGCGGGGTTCGAACCCGCGACCTTCGGGTATACGCCCCCGTCGCTCTGCCAACTGAGCTACAGTGTCAGTTGGCATCCAGCGCGAAATTTCTCTATCCTTTGTTTCTTTTTTTACACGTTCAAGTAGTGTTTGCGTTTCCTACCTCCGAATTTTTAACTAATTCGGACGGCCACTTGTCTACCTTTTCAGATAGAATGCAAATGTTGGAAACGCCTAACTATCACATAATTTAATGTTTTTTGACATGAATTCCTCATGTGGGGATTATTACTCATAAATAAAAGATGTCATGAAAGGAAAGAAAAATTTCGACAGCGACGGGGGCGTATACCCGAAGGTCGCGGGTTCGAACCCCGCCAGTGTCGAAATTTTTCTTTCCTTTCATAACATCTTTTATTTATGAATACATATACTTACATATTCTCACGCCGTAAGTTCCTATTGGGGTAGGCAGAGACTATGGATCGCCACTTTGTACGATCGTAAGAAACGTAGTAGATTTCTGTTAAACTTATTCATAATTTAACATTATTATTTTAATTCAAATTATTTCTATCTTCATCTTTAACTTCAGAAACGAAAATAATAAAAGATTGCAATTAAATTGAGCACATTCCTCACAATAATTTTAGAGCAATATTTAAGAATAAATAAATATATTAGATTATATTAGAGGCTTAAAATTCTCTATGAATTACCTAATGGTATTTACTTATTGGTACCAGTAGTGTTCTCATTATAAACATGAAACAACATTCTCAAGAAAAATATTTAATTTCCCAATGTATCGAAATAGTAGAAATGTATGATACTAATGATGATGATTTCATCCAAACAAAGACACGTCTTACAAATAATATTTCATATTTAAATTAAACTGCTAATAATATTGAATATTCTCTCGCGCAATTTCGGTCGTAATTATACATTAATGTGTTGTTTGTAGATACAGCGTTTGGGCGTAAGTCTTAAATTAATGGCAGACATTTTTTGTGTCGAGTACGAGTTGAAAGTACCAATTATTTGGGCTTTTTACCGCGTCGCTGTTTTTGCTTGCTTGCTTGCTAACTTAAAATAGATGTGGGTGTCATGAGAATTGAGAAATACTTCTAATATTCTCACTCGACTCAAACGTTCGTGCCGTATATCTTCGCTGGTGTTCGCAGAGGTACTAATACTTCTGTATATGACGTGATATTGTCACCTGGTGTTCATAATACCCTCGTTTTGCTAGGACTGCGTACTCACGTGATAAGGGGCGGGATTTTCGCCGTTTTGTACGAATACACTGCCACATGACTAAGTACAACTGAGCCATGTGGGTTTCCTCACGAGGTTTTCCCTCACGTATGTCTTTCGAAAAGACAAATTGGCTTAGGCCCGACCCGGGATCAGAACTCTAGTCATCTGCACGATGAGTGATGTTCTACCCACTGAGGTATCACGTCGTCGTCGTTCGAGTTAAAAATACCAATTATTTGGGCTTTTTACCGCGTTGTTGTTTTTGCTTGCTTGCTAACTTAAAATAGATGTGGGTGTCATACAAATTGAGAAATACTTCTAATATTCTCACTCAACTCAAACGTTCACAGCGTACCTATATCTCCGCTGGGGTTCGTAGAGGTACCAACGACTGATTTTTGAATTGAATATTCCAGCTGAGAACAACTTAAGTATCGTGCTGTAACATTGAAATCTTAACAACTGAATGAGACAAAACGATACTTAAGTCGTTCTCAGCTTGAATTCTCAATTCAGAAATCGGGCGAAATACTTTCGGTATATGACGTGATATTGTCACCTGGTGTTCATAATTCCCTCGCTTTTCTTGGACAGTATACTCACGTGATAAGGGGCAGGCCTATCGCCGTTTTTTACACATAGATATACACTCTCACATGACTAAGTATCGCTTTAGCAATGTGAGTTTCCTCACGATGTTTTCTTTCACCGTTAACAACCATGACAAAATAACCACACACTATGACTTTAGAAAAGATAAATTGGTGTAGGCCCGACCCGGGATTTGAACCCTCATAGTTTGCACGATAAGGTGTTCTACCCACTGAGCTATTACGGTTGCTACTTCTTCTATTGTTAAGTAAAAATCTTTTAATTTAATGTTTTTTGACATGAATTCCTCATGTGGGGATTATTACTCATAAATAAAAGATGTTATTAAAGGAAAGAAAAATTTCGACACTGGCGGGGTTCGAACCCCGCCAGTGTCGAAATTTTTCTTTCCTTTAATAACATCTTTTATTTATGAGTAAAAATCTTTTGTCGTAGTGTAAGTGTCTTTATACGGATAAAGTCTTACGCTATTTCAATTAGGATAGGCGGAGGATGTTGATTCCTACTTTATTCCTGCCGTGTGGTGCCGGCTTAGAATGTCGCTACCCCTTTCTACCCACAGGTGTCGTAAGAGGCGACTAAGGGTATCGGGGCTTTTTATTGGATTTTTGGGCGATGCGGTTGGAGACATATCACCAAAACCTTCATTTTTACCATCTTTTCCCCACTCAACTTCCAAAAGTGGCTGAGGATTTTGTAATTCCTTAGCTCTGGCTACCCCTTCTAGGGAAATATAGCCGTGAATATATGTATGTACGTATGTATAATCTAGACAAACCATTTTTTTTATACATTCCCTTATGTATAAGTAACTTGTAGTTTCGTATATTTAAGTACTATTTCCAAGTAGCTTGACCAACGATACTTAATTTCTACCATCTTGTCCCCTATCAACTTCTTCAATTGAATAAATTTCAAAAGTAGAAGCTATATTATGCTTTGTCAAATTTCCTCTAATTTGACAGAATCGCAACAGATAAATATATGATTTGCTTGTTCAAATTTTTAAAGAATTTCAGCCAAGGAGATGGGATAATTTGGACAAAACTCAAAAAACATTCACTTGCCCATCCAGTTAACTCGAATTACTTAATTCGGGTTAACTCGAGTTTGGCTTTTTCCGAGTTGGTACATCACTACCCGTCGCCTGCGCTTGTTGATCGCCCCCACCCCACTGCCTGCTGCCAACCCAACGTTCAAACGCGAGAGAAAAAGTATAATAGTCAATTTCACGTTAGCATTTAAAATTATGCTTTGTTGTAGGTAAAGATACTTATTTAATTTATTTATGTCAAAACACATCATGCTTAACAAGTAACTTATATTAGAAAATAACGCTATATTTCGGCTATAATTACCTACATAATTTCATTAGTTATACATTTTGATCGCGTCTGTACATCTATTCATTTGTTCCTAAAACTTAACATAGATTTTTTAAATCTTTCCACTGCGTATTTGCATAAAGTTTTTACACTACGAGAGGCAGAGTTTCACGCACTATTTATACATATAGAGTTTATTAAAAGAAAAGGTCCCTCTCTATAAGCACTATTTGTGTACGCTGGCATAGCGCCAGGACGGTATGTCATTGAAAAGTCTTGTTCAATATCTCTGTTCCTACAAGATCAATCGATATGAAATTTTGCATAACGGGAGAAGTATTTAGGAAGAGTTTTTTCGTGTAAACTCTGTTGCTTTACAATTAGCCGTTTTCAAGTACGGCGATGTGTACGCTTTAATCAGCTTTAAATCAGTCATACCTCAGCATCTTTTGGAAGGTTTGTTCGAAAATATTATATAATAAGGAATGTTTGGTGGTAGGTTACCATCCACATAAACCAAGAATCACTTAAAAATTTAACCGCCTAAGTTGAAGCTAACTACTCCCGAAAGCAAATATAGATAAGTGCTATTCTGAGCCTACACGGATATATATAGGGCCTATTGTGTCATTGTATTTATAGTGATGTTTTTTTTAAATACAGACTGTATGAGAGTAACATAACATAACATAAACGTTCACGCCGTTTATCCCCGAAGGGGTTGGCAGAGGTACCAATACTCCTGAACTCACATGGTAAGCGCCATCTAGTTTCCAGTATGTATGAGAGTGTATGACGAATTACGATTAAAAGAGTATAACACTTGGGTGTTATTTTTAATGACCTTAGGATTTGGGAGTCTTTCAACTCAATTTTTAAGCTCACAGTATTAATTATAAACTTCTTAATTAAACCTGATAAATGAATCACTAATACCTACCTATACTCACGGTGATAAATCTCAAGAAGGGTAGCCAGAGCTTTTAGAAGTTGAGAGCGATAAGGAATGTGATATAATAATTGGTTTTTGATTAGGGCAAGCTGATGTATTTATATTTGGCAACCATGATAGCCCAGTGGGTAGAACACTCGGTTATCGTGCAAACGACTAGTGTTCAAATCCTGGGTGGGGCCCTACACCAATTTGTCTTTACTAAAGACATATGTGTGGTTAATTTATCATGGTTGTTAACGGTGAGGGAAAACATCGTGAGGAAACCCACATGGCTGAGTTGTACTTAGGTGACAAAGCCACGTGATGTTCAGAAGTATTAGTACCTCTGCCAACCCCTTCGGGGATATTCGGCGTGAACGTTTATGTTTATGTTATGATGTATTTAAAAAAATGATCTTAACGTATTCGTTGCGTCAAAAATTTGAAAAAGTTGGTATAAATACTGTTCCGTGTCAATTGATGTATAAGAATATTTTTTTAGCATAATAACCGACATTGACTCTACATTGACTTATGTTTATCATATTAAAAGAAATGCTTACATGTAAATATGGATGTAGTATATACAGTTAAAAATGGAAGAAAAGGTGGATGATAAAAATGCATTCAACTCAGTGGATCGGGCAGCCTTGTTGACTGAAGTTAAAAAGAAAGCTCCACATATTTTAAACTATATTTGGCAGTGTTATAGTAAACCAACTAAATTATTATACAAAGAAAATTTAATTTCATCTTGTATCGGCTGTCAACAAGGAGATCCCCTAGGACCAGCAATATTCAGCCTAGCTATCCATCCATACATTGAATCAATCGCCTCTAAATTCAATGTATGGTACCTAGATGACGGGACCATAGGTGGCGATGCGAATACAGTATTATATGATTTTCAAAATTTAAAATTATCTTTTTCATCCATCGGCCTAGATTTTAATTTTAATAAATGCGAATTATATATTAAAAACTGTCTGCCCGATGAACAAAAAACTGAAATTGTTAATAAATTCAACGAAATAGCACCAAACATTACGGTCCTACATAATGATTCGCTTCGTCTCCTTGGTGCCCCTCTAAACGAAAATTCCCTTCCAGATTTTATTCAAGACAAAATTTTAAAATTCAACCAATATTCGGAGCGTTTACAATCTATAAATCCCCATTTGGCCTATACAATTATAAAATTCTGTTTGTTCGTCCCCAAATTCACATATTTTTTAAGATGTTGCGACACTTGGAGGCTTGTTTCGGCTTTGAAGGATTTAGACAATATTATACGAGATACGTTATGCAAAATTCTAAATTGTAAATTTGATGACCAAAGCTTGGATCAGGCTACCCTACCAGTTCGGTTTGGAGGTTTGGGCGTACGCAAACCATCTGACGTGGCTTTACCTGCTTTCTTGTCATCAGTACATTCTACAATTGATCTGTACCAAAAAATTGTCAGTCCCTCTTTAGGTGACACAGATATCAGTGGAATGGACGATGCCAAGACTGCATGGATTGCTTTGCTTGGTCCAGATTCGAGTGTTCCGACAAACATGGCTTCTCAGAGGTCTTGGGATGACATACTGTGCGGGCGGATTCAATTAAACCTCTTGAACTCTGCTTCCGATCCTGCACAGCGTGCTCGTCTCATGGCCTCTATGGAACCTGAGTCGGGATACTGGTTGAATGCATTACCTTCTGAGGCGATTGGTACGTTACTGGACAGGTCGACTTTTTGTTTAGGAGTATGTTTGAGAGTTGGTGCCAGAATCGATGAAATTCATCGTTGTCGCTGTGGAGTACAGGTTGACCAATGGGGCCACCACGGACTTTCATGCCCCCGCAGTGCAGGTCGCCTGTCACGACACGCTGCCCTAAATGATATCATCCGTCGGGCTCTTGTCAGCGCCCACGTGCCAGCGACCTTGGAACCTCCTGGTTTAATGCGGGACGATGGCAGGAGACCCGATGGTATGACTTTGTTGCCTTGGAGGAATGGCAGGGCGCTGATATGGGATGCAACCTGTGTCGACACTCTGGCGCCTTGCCATTTATCCGGGTCGGCAGCACGGGCAGGTACTGCTGCTGCCAACGCCGAGAGTTTCAAACGGCGTAAATACTCAGTTTTATCAAATTACTATCATTTTATACCTTTCGCCGTTGAAACTCTCGGCCCGTGGGGCAACGAGGCGCGGCTTTTCTTTAAAGAACTGTCTGCTCGCCTCGTGGAAGTGTGTGGTGATCCCAGAGCTGGCAGCTACCTCGGCCAACGCATTAGCTTGGCCATCCAAAGAGGAAATGCTGCTAGCATATTGGGCACGCTACCCTACACCGAGAACGATGAATTTCACGAAATTTTTCGTTTGTAATATATACATATTTGGCTATAATTTAATTTTTAATTTTTATACTATCAATGTAAATATTTTTTAATTGTATAAGTTTAATAAATATGTTCTAACACAGCAATTAAATAAGTTACATGTAAATACATACACTTAAAGGTACATTATGTATGTATATAAGTTACATATACCATAGCATCATTTTAAATGTTGCGACTGAAGCGGGTGGACCAATTCGGACCAGACTTTCAGGGGCAGATAGCTCATATATCAAGGAGTAACAAAGGCTACTTTCAAAAAACTCTAAAAACCAGTATGGAGCTGATTGTTGTAATTTATTAAAAGTACATACATACATACATATACTCACGGCAATATTTCCCTAGAAGGGGTAGCCAGAGCTAAGGAATTATTAACTCCTCAGCCACTTTTGGAAGTTGAGTGGGGAAAAGATGGTAAAAATAAAGGTTTTTGGGGATGGGTCTCCAGCCGCATCGCCCAAAAATCCAATAAAAAGCCCCAATACCATTAGTCGCCTCATACGACACCCGTGGGTAGAAAGGGGTAGCGACATTCTAAGCCAGCACTACACGGCAAATTAAAAGTGTAAGCCCAAAATAGATTTGAACCCTGGCCATTCACACGACAGTCCGAGCTTCCTACTCAGCTATGAAGGTCATATCGTAGACATCTTTATTTTCTCTACATATATCTGAATGCAATATAATTGGTACAGATGTGTAAGGTCAACTACTGTGCCATATGGTGCGTGGCCTTAAGATACCTTTTTGAACAGACCTTCGCTTTGTGGAGCCTATTTTGTCTTTCTGTGTGTTTTGTATTAAAATTATTCATTTTGTATAACTATAAAAATATATATAATTTTTTTGGGCGATACGGTTGGAGACGTATCACCAACAGTCTTTATTTTTACAACCTTTTCCCCACGCAACTTCCAAAAGTGGCTGAGGGATTTCTAGTTCCTTCCTATCCTGACACCTTACGACTGTCAAAAGTTGCTTAAAATCAGTTGTCCTAAAGTTCCACATTCAATTAATAGTATTCAAAAAAATCTTCTAATGATTTCACGGGTACATTCTCAAAAAGAGATATTAATTACATAATAAATCGTTGGTACATAAAGCATCGTTAGTAATACCTACCTACCATATCATACTCCTAACCCTTAGTCATGTCAAACAACACGTCAAAAACTTCAAACTTAAAAACATTTTCTTCATATAATCACACAAATTTCAGGCGGACCGCTACAGAGAGCGGCGCAGGCTGGCCACCCCGAGTCCCACCCCGTCACCACCGCCGCTGAGGGAACCCACCAGCGCTGGGAACTGGTTCAAGTCACTGGACAGACTTACTAAGAAGAAAACTAAAACGAAGGTAAGAGTTGTTTTACATCTTGAAATATGTGTTACCTTCGTAGTTTTAAGTTGGAGCTGTAGGTTAAAATCCAGAGATCGCTGATGCGAATCATGGAAAGCTTGTGTCAAAAATAAATGATTAGGATATTATCGGCTGAATCACAGGATGATACAAAAAATTACGTGGATAGGTAAATCCACGGTTTCGTATATTTTTGAGATATCTACCAACCTATCGCGATATCTGTGGTGGATAATGGACCAATCACTGGTACAAAAAGGGCCCAAGTCCTTTTTTGAGGACAAATGTACGCTGATAATGATAATTCTGAATTGTTTTACAACACGCATGCTTTGACTATATCCTTAAGTCCTGTATATTTTCATTACTCCCTTCTTTCAACTCAAATTTTAATTTTCAGATTGAAAAAGACAGTCCAAACAATACAGAAGAAGAGACTCCTGTAAAACACGCAAGCAAGCAATCTTCTCCCGCCAAAAACTTACGATTCTTCGGTGACACTGATTCGGACACCAACAGCAAAACATTAACAAGATCCAAACATCCAGTGTTACGGAAAACCACTTCAAATTCTAGCACAGGCCTCGACGAACCTGACAGAAGTATACTGTCAAGAAAATCTTCTTCTCTATCCAACTTACGCCAAGAAGAAGACTCGAGAAGATACAAGAAGAAGCTTCAGAACATCTCAGAATATAGCAACTCGGAGAACGAAGCGAGACGTTTAGATGTTAAACCCCCGATTGATAGAAGATCTAGAAGTCAGAGTAATTCTAAGACGCTGAAAGACAGGAGAAGTGGGAGCAGGGGTGATTTAAGAGATAGGGGCAGTTCTACGGAGCTAAGGGGCAGTATACAGGAGTTGAGAGATGCTCAGTAAGTTGTTTTTGAAATGTCGAATTTACTAGCTTCAGACCTTTGTAGGAAAGATATTGGTCTAATATCTGTTTGGTAGATATTAATTGAGATTTGAAAATTTTGCTCCGTGGTTAAAACTGAAATTCTTACTTCTTAGACTCGAAAAGGATTGTTTGGGATGATGACAAATATTTCCGAAAGTTCAGAAGAGAAAATAATGTCCGATAAAGGCTTATGTTTGGTTTACTAGTATTTTTTCACTCATATGCTCCTTCATCGGACAAATTTTCACCCAAGGCAATATGGCAGAATAGAATAGAAAGTTTTTTATTGTACATCACACATCACAGTTAAATATTTATACAGAGATTATGTTCTATTCTTCTTTGTGACTACTTTTGTAAAAGTTTGTAACTATCTGTTTGTCTATATTCCAGTCGTCGCCGCCGCACTCCCAACACAAATTCCGGAGAAAGCAGCACGGAAGGGGAATCCAGTCTTCAGTCGCAAAGAAGTGTGGTCTATCTTCACGCTACCACGGGTAAACTATCATATGTCTTAAAGAAAATTACTTAAAGGGGTTAATAGAGCTAATGTTGGTGTCAAAATCAATAGAGGCTGCCTTCGAAGGAAACATTTAGATCATATAGATAAACATAACATAACATAAACGTTCACGCCGAATATCCCCGAAGGGGTTGGCAGAGGTACTAATACTTCTGAACATCACGTGACTTTGTCACCTGGTGTTCAGAGTACCCACGTTTTGCATGGACAGTGTACTCACGTGATAGGGGGCAGGCCTATCGCCTATCTATCAAATAGATAATGTGCTTAAAAAGACAGGCGACTGAAGTAAGAAGAATAAGAGAGCATTTAAGAAAAGATTAATGAATGTAGGCGAAGGCTAAGGCTAGAGAGGTTCTCCAGGATCGTGCAAAGTGGCGATAGATATTCTCTGCCTATCCTAGTGGGAAGTAATGGCATATGTATATATATATATATATATATTTATATATGTACGACATGATAGTCCAGTGGGTAAGAACACCCGCCCGAAAAACAGAAGAAACAGAAGGGCGTGAGTTCCAATCCTGGGACGGGCCTACACCAATTTGTCTTTTCTAAAGTCATATGTGTGGTTAATTTATCATGGTTGCTAACGGTGAGGGAAAACATCGTGAGGAAACCCACATGGCTGAGTTGTACTTAGTCATGTGACAGTGTATTCGTACAAAACGGCGATAGGCCTGCCCCCTATCACGTGAGTACACTGTCTAAGCAAAACGTGGGTACCTTCTCTGGAAACTAGATGGCGCTTGCCATGTGAGTTCAGGAGTATTGGTACCTCTGCCAACCCCTTCGGGGATAAAACGGCGTGAACGTTTACGTTTATGTTATATTTATATATCCTTAAAACTACACATACTCACTTATCACTTAGGCCGTTTACCCTCGAAGGGATGGCAAAGGTACTTATAATTTTCAATGACAATATTTTTCCCCTGGTATTCAGAGCGTTTGAACGATCTGGAGGTCTCGGGTTAGATTTCCGAAGGATCACAAATTAATTTTGTTTCATCTATCTCAGTTAATCTCAGAAAATTAAGATGATTCTGTGTTTTGGAAGCGGGAAATCCTGGTTACAGTTTGCTACGATAGTAGTTGTCAGTCTTGCAAACTGCACTGAGCTAACCTAGTGGAATACTGCTAAATATCCCCTTTCAGGGTAGGCAAAACATGTAATTATGGGCTTAGACAACAAAGAATGAAACTGTATATTTTTATTTTATTAATTTGTTTTTTTTTTATTTCAGTCGGTGACATCCCAGACCCGGGCGTTTTGGCGCGAAACCGTTCCCGCGATGACGTCTCATCTGTCAACTCTTCCAACCTCCAAGTCAGAACTACGCAAAAAAGCTTCTCTCTCTTCGCCCCTTGGACCCCTAAATTGTACAACGACCAACAAGATATCAACTACGGCCAAAAACCAAGAAAACCCAAAAGAGAACCAATAACAAAATATTCGTCATCAAGAAACTTAGCGGAACCACCATCGACATTACAAAAGAAAAAATCGTACAGTCAAACAACATTAACTAGACGCCCACAGAATAGTAGGCTGTCTAGTTCGAACTCAACTTTGTACAGAAAACCGGAAAAAAGAATTAAAGATGATGATAGCGTACAAAGTTCTACTATTTACAGAAATAAAAAAACTCAATCGAATAATGCTTTGAATCACGACAGTGATACTGAAAGGATTTCTAGATCCATATCCATGCCTAAAGATAAAAATAAGAAAGCAGGCTGGTTTAATTTGACAAGTAAAAATAAGAAGCAAGAAATAAATACTAGAGTTCGCTGAATTTGTACTTACGCATTTTGGCTTCCAAATAAAAATTAGATTAGGCCTTAGAATAGGTTAAAACTCTAAACCAGTATTGGGGAATATGACATGACGCTATGGTAATGGTGATGATAGTACTTCACACCGAGAACGATAATTATCATACGTATCTCTTCTACCCATATTAACATTTATTTCTGTCTCCCTCTCACGCAACGAATATTCAGATTTTGACATTTCTGGAGCAAAGCAATATTAATATTGGCGCTTTCTAGTCGATGAAACCAACGACAACTACAGAGGTATCGTCACTTATCAAAAATGAAAAAATCCGAATTATCGTTTTGTGCGAGCGAGATAGAAATAAATTTTAATATAGGTTAGAAGAGATAAGTATGCATATTATCGTTTTCGACGTGAAGAGTAGACCTTCTGTACATATTTGACATTGACAGATCTGGCTGTCGAACGAAGATGACGACACAAAAAAAGGACATAAATACATGTAAAAAACAAGATTTTTCTAAACGTAAAATGGTCCTGCCTCGGCTTATTACAGTGTTTTATCATATTCGTTTAGACAGAGGTTGACTTGAAATAAGCAAAAATGATGTTTTAGATTCTTGGTTTAGAGTTTTTACTCATTCTAAGATTTAGGCTTTTTATTTTGTTTTTTTTTTTATTTTATAATGGCATTAATGGTTTATTTCCAACACAACATTTTACTTGTACATTATTGAAATGGTCAAGTTTCCATGGCTAATAATAATGTAAAGTGAATAAAAGGATTTTGGCTCCACTATTTGCTTTTTTGCTAATTTAATCATTACAGTCTTTTGGGTCAATTTTTATTTTAGGAGGTACTATAAGTATGTACTTAGTGCCATTGTATTAAATGTCAGATAAAACTAAAAATATTTTGAATGTATATAAAAAGACTGACTCTAGTTTTGTTAATAATAATATACACAATGACAATATTAAAATAAATATATACTTGAAAAAATGTTACCATCTTCTTTCTAAATCCGCAAATTCTACAACTTCTGTATTTTACAATTAAATTTATGTTAAACATTTGCTTTTCTAACACTTTGACTAATAATGTAATATTAAATAGATAAATAACACTTTATTTAACAAGAATGTATAAAACGTGAAATAAATTTCCTAATAAAAGAGGTTTATTTTATTTACTACCAACCATTAATGACACTTCTCTGTAATTCATTCGTTGAAAAGCCTTAGCTTGATCTGATTGAGCAAAAAAAAACAGTTCCAATTTGTCCACTGGACACTTTGGCTAGGTTAGTTTTTCGTGGGTTCTGAACGGTCCTAGTTTCTTTCCGACTACATACATACATACATACATAAACTCACGGCTATAAATCCCTAGAAGGGGTAGCCAGAGCTAAGGAATTAGAAATTCCTCAGCCACATTTGGAAAATTGAGTGGGGAAAGGATGGTAAAGTAAAGGTTTAAGGTAACCAACAACCGTTGGTGATGGGTCTCCAACCGCATCGCCCAAAAATCCCTTAAAAGCCCCAATACCGTTAGTCGCCTCTTACGTACACCCATCGGTAGAAACGGGGTAGTGCTATTCTAAGCCGACACTACACGGCAATACTTTCCGACTATATTTCCTAATTCATGGTGTTGCATGAATTAGGAAATTTAACTTCATCTGCCACTTTTGGAAGTGAAGGGATTGTAGTAAAGGACGGTTGACACTTAGTACTAGTATAATATAGTCACTTAATAACACCCACGGTATAACAGTCACAGGAAGAAATTAATATTATTATTTTATTGAAAGAAAGAAAAAAAGTAATAATTTAATTCGTATCCACAATTCACAAACAAAACAAACATGCCTTATTGCTAATAAACTGTGTAAGTGGAAAGGATTCGGCAATGCGGTCAATTGAATGTGTATTTGAAATTTAATGTACACTTGGGTGGAAGTGGGTATTTCGGCGCCTAATTTATATTTATTTATTTTTGTTTATCAAATAGGATATCCTATAAAGATTGCATGCAGTGATAAGACCACCAATTGTACTTATTATTAGAAAATCCACTATGTGTAAGATAGAAGAGAAATAAAGAGTTTTCTCTTATGTATTAGGTACCTACATTTAAAAAACTTATCGTTTTGTTAGTAGATATTTATAACAAACAGTTTGGATGAATGATCTGTAACGATCTCACGAACTACGAACTCATAAAATACAACCTTATGGTTATCAAAATAATAGTGACAATTTGCAGATGTACTCTTTGATTTTCAGTAGTGCATCGGCTTAAAAAATACACAACTTTATTAATTCCAGCTAGTGGGTTGCCGAGATTTGAAAAAAATACAAAAAAAGCCTTATTTCGGTATGAGTATAAAAATTCATTAATATTTTTTTTCTCTTAAGGGCCTCCCCGTATTTTGCAGCTATTGCGCTCACTCTTACGTCAAATTTACTAAGAGTGACAGGGACGGAAAAAACGCGCGCGCAGGATAAATGTAGTTTATTTAGTTTTATTGAATAACTATAATGTATAAATGAAAAGTTAAACATCAAAGTTACAGATCTTAAAGCTACGCGTATATAGAAACATAATGAGTTCACATGTATGTTATGCCAGTGGAGCCTATACGGTTTTTATGAAAACAAAGCATGTTCCAATTAAATTTTTTTCATCATATTTTTCAACAAATTATTAAAATGTTAAACATCAAATTTTAACTCCATGAACTAATCACCAACATATATTTTATTCATGTCATATCAATATCATTAAATCAGACTTTATAGAATTTCCAAACAATCAATATCAACCTATTTTTCCGGGGACGCCCTTAATATATCTACCTGTATCATAAAATTACGTAAGTGCTGCCATCTATAATGGAATAGTATGCACTAATAGTAACTTCTACTCAGCACAAGATGGCAGTAAAATCGACATGCCAAAACCAGCTGATTTGCTTGGTCAACGTTTCGTTTTACGTCCAAACATGTGAACAAAACACGTATAATGGCAGATTATTCGTCACACGTTACCTTGGGTTCTATTCACCGTAAACAATTTCATTTATTTTTAATCATTGATTACAGCTTCAAAAAATAAATGTCAATAAATTCTTCTAGCACGGAGAATGGTAAGAAATGTCGGTAAATTATGTTGTGGAACGAAGCGAAAAAAAGACGGCACGGCACGGCAACCGAATGTAAATAAATAATGTGCATTGTGAAAAATAGCAAAGCAACTTCGTTCAACCGCAACAGGTTCTAAAGCAAGTTTCAAATTACTGTGCTGCCGCCGTAATTCGATAAGAAGTAATAATTGAATGATTCATCGGCCCTTTATTGGACATTGGATGTTATGTTGCCCAATTCATGGTTGTCTGAAACTGCACGTCGACAGTGTCGGATTGTATTCTTGTGTTTATTGTGAGTGTAAATAAGTGAACAATGAGTGAAATAGCTACTTTTGTATTCTTTGATATAGAAACAACAGGATTACCATTTCAAGAACAAAACAAAACTAAAATTATTGAGGCTAGTTTTGTTGCGGTACTACGGAAAGATATCGTATGTACTCCCTTTGAATCATTGCCGCCTATTACCAAACTTACTTTCCAATTAAATCCTGGAAAGAGTATTCATCCTGAGGCTGTTAAATTAACTGGACTGAGCAATAAGTATTTGAAATATGCTCCTTATTTTAATCAGAAATTTCACACTATTGAAGCATTTCTGGATGATCTCCCAAAACCGGTGTGTCTAGTCGCTCATAACGGAAACTGCTTTGATTACAAAATCCTGTTGGCTGAATGCAACGATGCCCGTGTTCATTTACCTCAAGATTTAAAATGTGTAGATTCCATTGTAGGTTTTCGTAAATTATTAAAAGCAAATGATGTGACCTATTTTGACATTAAGAATAAATTAAATGATGAAACTAGTGACTGTTTAACTGATGATACTTCTGATGAAGATGATTGGCCAGAATTAGAAGTAGCTTCCCAAGATTGGGAGGAAATAGATGGTATTGAAGAGCCATCTTCGAACAGTTCATGTGAAGACTTTAACTCTGATGAAGAAATTACCCAAAGGAGAGACACAGTTATAAAAAATATTTTTACAAAAAAGATGAATAGCACTACTAGTACCAAAGGAGTATTTACCCTAACAGCATTATACAAAAGGCTTCTCAACAAAGATGGAAGTAATGCTCATAGAGCTGAAGCCGATTGCTTCATGTTAATTGAATGTGTTATTGCTTTAAAAGAAGATTTTTTACCCTGGGCTGATGGGGCTTGTAAATATTTAAATCAAATCAAACCTTTACAGAGATACTAACCCAGTACCTACCCCTACAAGGACAAATATAAGGACAATATAACAGCCTTCTTTAGATACTTATTATATCATGTATAAATGATAGATATATGTTAGATATCATAATACAGTTATTTTAAAACTTTTTTTACCAGCTGGAGTAGGAAAAAAATGGGATTTTATCAGGAAAAATATAAATTATGTAATGGATCTGTCCAGTCAGTATCTTTTCTGAATATTTTTAAACAGATTATTTATTATGGTCCCCTAGGTCAGAGATTACAAAGTTTTTATTATACTTTTCTCTGAGCCTAAAATAAATATGCAAATAGACATTTGGTTAGTCCCCTATTGCATTAGTGTATAATTAAGGCAAGAAGAGAATACTCATTTCATTATGTGCCATCAAATGGAACCACAAATGTGTTGTAACTTTTTTCAGGGAGCGGCAAGTGTCATGTATTGGTTTCCGCATGTTTTGTGTTTTTAAATAACAATATCATTTGATGGAAACTTATGTTATTCTTTATATTTACTAGAGCAGGATTTTGAGTCAATGTCAT
Source organism: Bedellia somnulentella (assembly GCA_963576735.1). Classification (NCBI taxonomy): domain Eukaryota; kingdom Metazoa; phylum Arthropoda; class Insecta; order Lepidoptera; family Bedelliidae; genus Bedellia; species Bedellia somnulentella. Next base: position 13,090,290 of record OY755193.1, read on the forward strand.
GTTGTTATTTAATTTTGTTGTTTATACATTTTATCTTCTCAATAGGTGCTAGTAAGAAAATATGTAAAATATGGTAGACTTTTTTGCCAACTTATGGCTTGATTAATATAAACAGGTATTCGTTTTCTAAATTGATATTTTAGAAATGTATGTTTGAATAACTCTATTCTATTAATTGAAAGATACCTAAGCTAGTTTTTAAAGATTATCATGTTAAAATTATGACCAAAATATTTACTATTTTTTTATTTTAGAACTACACTTATTTTTGATAAAAAAAAATGTAATCTTAAGTAAGTTAGCTGTGAGCATATAGAGGTATTTGTACCGATAACTTTGTTATATTGACAATTTGTTTTGACTGTTGTTGAGACTGCATGAAAATATTTAATATATAAATCACATTTAAAAATACATTTCCGTTTTTTATTCTACTTCCTTATATTGAAACAATCATTTAGAGTTAAATATACTCAAACTCAAACTTTTATTGCAAACCATAAGTGCACAAATAGTTGGTGTAATCAATACTGCACAATAATATGTATACTGCACAGTATTGTTTAAGATTATATAGATAAATCTGTTAAAGCCACATCTGATGCTTTTGCATATATCCAGTCCAACAAACTGTCGGTATATTATTCATATATACATATCCTGACGCCATTATTTCCCATTGGGGTAGGCAGAACCTATCGCCACTTTATCGGTATATTCTAAGCTTTAATTAAAAGAGTCATTAAAGATACAATAATAATATAATTTGGTATCAACATAATCACCCAATAGACATTCACTTCTGGACATAGTCCTCTACCAAAGATTTCCACAACTACCTGTCCTGTGCTGCCATCGTCCATCGGCTTTTCGCGACCTAGACCAAGTCGTCGGTTCACCTTGTGGGGGCCTACCCACACTGCGTCGTCCGGCACGTGGCCGCCACTCCAAAACCCAACAGTCGTCGGTTCGGTGTGCTTGGGGCTATTTCAGTGACCCCGATTCTTCTACGGAATCCCTCGTTGATGTTTTTAATATTAAGGGAGTACGAAACTCAACTTGTGTAGTTTAACGCGTTGTGAAATTCATAACATAGGTGAGGCCCATTTTTAACACGCTTTTATTAGGTCGACCTGTATGTATGTAACTATATAATCAAATCTAAGAAAACTAATTTAACCATCTTCTAAAGGTCATAGCGTTATGAAAATTGGCAGTTGTATGTGATTTCGATGACAATACAATAATATGGTACTGTCGAGCTGATCTGATGATGGAGCCGGAAGATATTAACTGGAACTTCATGATGGATGATCGTATTATAGCCGTATTTGGACTTGTTAGAAAGGTCTTGTAATGAACTTTGACCACGAAATGAACTTTGACCACGATTAGGTTTCAAGGTCTGAATACAATAATATGGTACTATCGAACTGATCTGATGATGGAGCCGGAAGATTTGAACTGGAACTTCATTATGAATATTAGCATACGATGTATCGTTACCAACCCATAACGTCCCACTGCTGGGCACGGGTCTCTTCCGTGAGGAAGGTATTAACCATACTTCACCACGGGGGCCAGCCGGGTTGGTGGAGGTGTGTATGGCTAGTGGTCACCTTACCGTTAGATGTTATCAAGCCGCCCGTTTGGGTCTCTGACAAAGCTTGACGACTGCTATCTTACGATAACAACCGGCACCAACGGCTTTACGTGCCTTGCGAAGCACGGTAGCGCCCGAGATAAATACCACTAGGCGTTACCCATCCGTGGACGGACCGCAGCTCGCGTTGCTTAACTTGTAAATACGATTACATCAGTCCAACTGAGCTACAGGCGCTACTACGATACGATGTATATTGACGTGTAAATGGGTAGTAGCTTGTTAAAGATGCCACTTAAGCCAAGGTGAGAAACGTGCCGAGGGCTGAATGGCATGAGGGTGGTTAAAAATGTCATGTCGCTAGCGTCACCTCAGGGAACCGGGCGAAACCCTGTTGTAAGTAGCCTTGCTCCTCTGCTCGGACCTCTGGGGGGGTTGACCGTTTAATTGTCTTATACTCGTGGGAATTCTATGGTAAAAAATATGCTATTAGCAAAGACTAAAAAGCATAAAATAAATTAATAGTTTAAAAAACACTAAAAAACACGCTTTTATAAGTGCACTTAAAAGTCAAAAATAAATTACGGGTCGTTCAAGTTGTCTCTATTTCTGGGCTGAAGTGTAAACTATGTGCTTTTAATTATAATATTTGAATGTAAAAGCGTGGGGCGCTGGAAAAGGAAAGATTTTTGTTATCTGATTACCGGTATCTGGGCATGTCACAAACCATCGGTGTGAAGGTGGCAGACGTGAAACAGGGTGTTTGCGAGGAGTTTTATGAACGCCTGAAAAGTGTGCTTAATAGCTACTTGTCAGGCGTTAATAAGATCCGAGCCATTAACTCCTGGGTCATGCCTGTACTGATGTACATATTTGGAGTGCTCAGATGGACTCAGACCGAACTCGACGCTCTGGACAGACTAGTGATAAAGGACTGACTCCCTTATCGTTGGCCTCACAGGATTGGCGAACCCCGGAGGTACTTAGCACCTCTGTTCGGGAGTCCGTATGGAAAGAGAAGGAGCTGCACGGGAGGTTTACAAGGTACTTCACGAACCTTTCGTGGACCGTAAAGCCTCCCTGCATTGGCTGCGTTTCGGGGACCTCTTTGGGGAAACCGAAGGTTTTGTCTGTGCAATACAAGACCAGGTTATCAAGACGCGGAACTATCGGAAATACATCCTAAAGGACGGTACCACAGACGTTTGTCGAGCATGTGGCCGTCGCGGAGAGTCACTTAGGCATGTTATTTCCGGTTGTTCGGCTTTTGCTAACACTGAGTACCTGCACAGACACAACCAAGCAGCCAAAATTCTGCATCAGGAGCTCGCTCTAAAATACGGACTCTTGCAACAGATGCTGCCGTATTACAAGTATCTACCGGAGCCAATCCTGGAAAACGACCGTGCCAAAATCTATTGGGACCGATCCGTTATCACGGACAGGACTATTCTAGCGAATAAGCCTGATATCGTGGTATGGGATCGGTCGCAGTCGAGGGTATTTTCTAGTGGATGTCACTATCCCTCTTGACGAGGGTCTCGTGAAAGCCGACACCGAGAAGCGTCGGAAATATCTCGATCTGGCTCACGAGATCACCGACATGTGGGGTGTGACTTCGACAGAAATAATCCCAATTGTTTTGTCCGCGAAATGGGTTCATTCCAACCAGCCTCGCGACCAACTTGAGGCGGTTGGATTTCTTTGGCGTGTCGGTTCCAGCACAGATGCAGAAAGCGGTGCTGCTCGATACGGTTCGGATCGTCCGTCGGTTCTTGAACCTGACTCCCTCACCCCGACCGACTGTGCTCTTGTCGGGGAGTACCGCCTCTCCCATTTAAAATTCTAATTTTCTGTTTCGGCCATGGGAGAGGCGAGAAACTAAAAGTGTTCCCAAAATAATAATAATAAGATTTTATTTGCCTCTTTTAAATACAGAACTACATAAACAACATGAGAAAAACACAAAAAGACCAAATGGTTTAGAGCTTGGTCTATTCACTGTAAGCGGATAGCGCCGATTTTCAGCTCTGACCATGACTTAAAACTAACTCAAAACTAACTTAAGACTAAGTGCACTAACACAGATGCACACACATACACAGATACATCAATGCTTACACACACATGCATTCATGAAAGCATTCTACATACACACACACACACACACAAATCACACAAGCATTTAAATTTAAATAAAGATTAAATATGTAAATAAATTAATCGAATATAATAATTATAAAGAATAAATCAATAAATAGATAGATATACATATTATGGATAGAAAACTAAAAATTTATTGATAAAAAACATAAAATAAAAATATTTTTTAAATTAAATATATAAGACAAATATAAAAATGTAATACATAGATAGTGTATAGCGCTAAACAGAGTAAGCCCTCATTCGAAATTCATAGTTGAAGCACAACCATATGGTACTGTACAGCGAATTCTGTACTGAGATGTAATTAACCATGTGCGAAGTTTTTTCCGAAAACACTGAATTGATTGAACATTTTTGTTAGGTGGTGGGATGTCATTCCAGCATTTAGAGGCTACTATTTTAAAGCAGCCCTTGGTTCTAGTAAGGTTGCGCTTCGGCAATATAAGAATATTTCGGCGTTCGCGGTTCGAAAATTTAAGTTTTTCATATAAGTATTTTGGAGTTTTCCTCTTGATCACATTAAAAACCAAACAAGATAATTTAAGTATTCGTGTATACGACATGTTGAGCAAATTCCGTTCTATGAGGTGTGGGGTTATATGTTGGCGGCGAGGGATGCAAAAACAATATGGCATACAGGCATTCTGAATACGTTGTAATTGTTTTTCAGTCTTTCCTAGTAAACAAGGACCGTAGACTATGTCACAATAACCAAATTGGGACAGAATTAAGCTCTCACATAACTTAAGTCGTACGGTTGAACTTAAAAATGGTCTTATTTTATATAGACTGCTTAAGGCAGCAAAACTTTTGCCAATTTTAACATCAACATGTTTTTGAAAGTTGAGATGCTGGTCAAAGTGAAGGCCAAGGTTCCGTACGCATTCCTGAAAGGGCACCATTACTCCATCAACTAAAATGGTCGGTTGTAACTCCTTAATCTTGTTTACCTGATTAGGTGTGCCGCAGAGCAAAGCTATGGTTTTGTGAGGGTTTATTAGCAGATGATGAAGTAATGAAATCTCTAAAAAATAGAATAAAGTTTGTGCTCTAAAATAAGTGGAACCAAGTCTAAGGTTCATTACTGCGATTTCAAGTCACGTAAATTAACTATAATAATAAATATATTGCAGTAAGGAACCTTAGACTTGGCTCCACTTATTTTAGAGATTTGATTACTTTTTAGAGATAAACAAGCAGCTCTATTGAGACTTGGCTAGTTTTTTACAGAATGTTTTTTGTGGGATTTCACTTCTTTTTGACAGTACGTAGACTGGTTGAATGGTTAAATTTTCTTATTATTATATTACGTTGTGAAATCAAACAAAAATAAACTCCACGACTTCTCAAATCTTTAAAATACACGAAAAAACCTTTTAAATGTGTGAATAAATACGCTATCGGGATTTAAAATACAGCCAGCATCTAGTGACGAGTATTGGTACTAATGCTAAATAATAAGTACTATTGAATGCTGTGTAGTATCGGCTTAGAATAGCACTACCCCATTTCTTCCGGTGGGTGTACGTAAGAGGCGACTAACGGTATCGGGGCTTTTAAGGGATTTTTGGGCGATGCTGTTGGAGACCCATCACCAACAACCTTTATTTTACCATCGTTTCCCCACTCAACTCTCCAAACGTGGCTGAGGAATTTCGAATTCCTTAGCTCTGGCTACCCCTTCTAGGGATTTATAGCCGTGAGTATATGTATGTATTGAACTGAATATTTTTATTTATTGTGTAGAGTACAGTTAATCGATTACTATTTCTCGTAATTACGATTAATTGTACGAGTGTGTGCAGGAATTTCAGAAGCAGGTTACCGTAAGCTAGGGAAGAATAAGGCGAAATGGCAGTGTTCTAACTGCAAACTTCGTTACCAAGAATCTACGTCCATGAAAATTACTCGAGATGACCCACAGGCTTTGAAAAACACTAAGGACGAAAACAGTCAGGTTAAACTGGATAAACAGTTGAAAGAAATCCTTTCAAAGCTCAACTCTTTGGATACTCTTATAATGGATGTTAGATCAATAAAGGAAGATATATGCCATATGAAATCATCATTGGAAATTGCTCATGGCCTCATAAACTCTTTTACTGAAAGAATTGAAACTGTTGAGACCAGAGTAAAATCAATGGAAAATCTCTCGTCGGAAATACCATCAATTCAAGCAAGCATTAAATTAATTGAAAGTCAAATACAGGACCGAGAGCAAATGAACCGCTCGAATAATGTGGAGATCAAAAATGTTCCATTCAAGAAAAATGAAAATCTCTTCGACATTGTTTTAAAGATTGGTGCTGAGCTCAATTGTCCGATCGTTAAAACAGACATTAATTTAGTGAACCGAGTGCAGACAAGAATTAAGGAGCAAGATAAACCAATTATTGTTTCTTTTATAAATCGCTATAAAAAAGAAGAGCTGATTTCTTCAATGCGCCGTTATAAGGAACTTTTACAAAGTTCTTTAGGGTTTAGTGGAAACAAGAAAATCTTCATTAATGATCACCTCACAGTTCACAACAAAAATTTACTTTCTAAAGTCAAAGCTCGTAAAGCGGAAGTGAATTTTCAATTTGTTTGGGTGCGTCAATGCAAAATCTTGGCTCGGAAATCCCCTACGTCTCCCGTCCTTGTTATAAGAAACGAAGACGACATATCCAAAATGGTTTAATTTTAATATATTATAGATTGTTTTTATTTCTAAGTTCTTTCTCAAACATAGTACAGGTGTTATACTCCATATGTTTAACTCTGTTGTTATTTATTTCTAAATTACTTATTTTTCTAAAAAAGTTTTTTAGCATTTTAGTTGTAACTTGTATTAAAATAACTGAACTTTTCAAATCAATATCTTATGTTTGCAGCGTAACCACAAGGTTGCGAAACCCTGCATTTATATCGCTTCACAAAAACCTATATAGAAAAAAGTCTATTCAAGTGAGCTCGCCGAGTCATAAATTTCTTTTGTTACAAATGGTGAATCATACCAGCAACTTTTTCGAAGTGCAATCAATTATAACCTTAATATTAACCACGTTGATAATTAGATTAGCGTATACCGATTATCTACTTACAATTATTAAACATTTACAAGACCAGTTGCTAACCGCGATTTACATCAACACTTACATTTTATTACTTTTTAATTTTTATTGTTTACCCGAAATGAATTATTATTTTATGTTTTATAATGTAATGACTGTTTATATCGTTTGCTTTTTATTTTTATGCACTGTTGCGTACTCTATAGTGTTAATATCTTACAATTCTAATGGCTCTTAATATTTACTACCAGAATGCTAGAGGTCTACGCAGTAAAGTAAATATCTTTAAAAGGAATATTCTGCTAAACAATTATGATATAATATCTATAACAGAGACATGGTTGCTGGATGGCGTCAGTAATCATGAGCTTTTTGATGCTAGATATGCGGTATGGAGAAGGGATAGGTGCTATGAGTCTACTAATCAAACCAGAGGAGGAGGGGTTCTTTTAGCAGTGAAGCGTGACCTACCCGCTTTTGAGCAACGGAACTGGAGATCTTCGGCTGAGGATCTTTGGATAACTATCACGCTAAACTCATTACACGGTAAAATTAGAAAAATTAATGTCTGTACTGTATATATATGCAAGGAAAATCTGGGTAACTCCCTGATGATTCAACTTGAAAATTTTTCCTCTAAGTTATACGATATTTTTTTGGGTACTTCTGACCAATATTTTCTTATATTAGGTGACTTTAACCTACCAAATATCCAATGGAATTCAGACAACGAAGTATCTTCTTTAATAGGTGACTATCAGGCAAACTTTATTGACACCCTTAACCAATGCAATTTGAATCAGTACAATAGTATTACAAATATCAATAATCGTATTTTAGATTTAATTATCTCTAATACGTTTTTAACAGTTTTACCGTGTGATTGTCCGCTGGTCCCTGAGGATTCACATCATAGGGCATTGGATATCGTTCTTCAGATAGCTTCCCTTAAACTTCTAAAACAAAAGCCTCGAAAAATTTATATGTATGACAAGGGTGATTATGAAACCATAAAAAGTAGGTTAAATGACATAGATTGGGTAGACGAGCTCTCTTCAATTTCCCTTGAGAGTGCATCAACGGTTTTTTATTCTTATTTGCATGAGTTGATTGAAAAATATATTCCTAAAAAGCATGGTAATAAAAATATTTACCCTCCTTGGTTCACTCCAGCTCTTATAAATATTTTTAAAGAAAAAAATAAATACCATAGAAAATTTAAAATTTACAATAATTTGTCTGATTACCAATCTTTTTCCATACTGCGCAAGCGAGTGAAGGATGTAGAACGTCAATGTTTCTTTGATTATATGACGTGCATACAAAATAATATTGCCTCTGATCCATCATCTTTCTGGTCATATATTAAAAATAATAAAAAAGGAAACAATGATATACCATCTACTATGACCTACGAAAATCGATCGTTTACTTCTGGGGTGGATATATGCAATGCTTTTTCCGATTACTTCAATAAAAATTTCGTAGCATCCGATTCAAGGATCCTCCCAAATTATTCAGATACTAAATCGAATCTACTCGTCAATACTATTTCAACCATTGAAATAGATCCCACATGCCTCCTTCAGCTGTTTAAGACATTAGATATCAAGAAGAGTGCAGGACCAGATAATGTATCTCCTATTGTAATTAGGAACTGTGCAGACTCATTACTATTTCCGGTATCAATTTTATTTAAGAGATCACTACAAGAGGGTTATATACCATTGGTTTGGAAATCGGCATTTATAACTCCTATTCTCAAAAAAGGTGATATAAGTTGTATAGAAAATTACAGAGGAATATCAAAACTTAGTTGTTTCGCCAAGATATTGGAACGTATAGTCTATGAACAGGTTTATGAATCAATTAAATGCCTACTATCGCCAGAACAACATGGTTTTTTGAAAAAACGGTCCACAACTTCCAATCTCATATTAACCCATGATTTTATTTCAAACGGCATGGATGCGGGTGGACAGGTTGATGTTGTGTTTACTGATTACCGAAAGGCATTTGATCGAATTGATCATATTCTATTATTGGAGAGACTAGAGGCGTTAGGTATTCATGGTGATTTGCTCCGGTGGTTCGAATCCTATATTTCTAAAAGAACCCAGTGTGTTGTTGCCAATGGGTTTATATCTAACTGGATAGGAATACCTTCTGGTGTACCTCAAGGTTCTCTTCTTGGCCCTTTATTATTTGTGATTTTTATTAACGATATAGTAGAATGTTTCCATTATTCAAAAATTGTCTTATTTGCTGATGATATGAAAATCATGAAGGTTGTGGATCATCTTCAGGACTGCTATAGTCTGCAGGATGATCTACGTAGATTTCAAGATTATTGCGAAAAAAGCAGATTAGATTTGAATGTGGAAAAGTGTTTTGTGATGTCATTTACTCGAAAAAAAGAACCTTCTCTAACTGATTATTGCATTAAAGATTCGACGCTAATTAGGGTAAATGAAATGAGGGATTTGGGCATTATTCAGGACTCTAAGCTTCTCTACGACAAACATATATCATCTATTGTCAACAGAGCATCAAAAATGATGGGGTTTTTAATCAGGTCATGCAAATATTTCAATGACATAAAAGCTATAAAAATTATTTACTGCTCATATGTGCGCAGCATCTTAGAGTATGCATCTCCAGTTTGGAACCCCGGATATAAATGCTATATATCTAGGTTGGAATCCTTACAGAAAAGATTCCTGAGATATTTAGAATACAAATCAGGAACTTTAGACACCAACTATATAGCGCGATGTAAGAGATACCATTTTATTCCACTAGAATTTAGGAGGCAAATAGCAGATGTAGACTTTCTGATGAAAATCGCAAATGGTATGATTGATTGCACTGATTTATTGTCCTCTATCCACTTAAGGGTACCGCGCTCAACTTCACGGGATCAACAAACTCTTGCTGTTCCGCTTGCTCGTACGAACTATCGCAGAAATACTTTTATGACTCGAGCGGCTCGAAGCTTTAATTCACTGAGTAGTCAAGTTGATTTAGACTTTTTTAATACCAATACTTCACTGTTTAAAAAAAATATGGCAAATTTATTCTTTTAGGATGATCACAAATCTTTCTATTTCTATCCAGTTCTTTATTCTTTATTACAACTACAATTCTTTCTTGATTGTCAAATTTGTTAATCTACTATCTTTCCTAGTTCTTATATTGTTAGTTAATTTACAATAATACTTAATTAAGCGCATGTTCGTTACCAATATGTGAAAACTGTTTTTGGCTATGTTTTAATTTTTATTGTTTTTTGCTAATTGTTGTGTTAAAGCTGTTTGTTTTCCGTAAATAAATAAATAAATAAATAAATATAGTTTGGCAGTACTCTTATTAGGTTTTAACATCAGCGAGCGTCACTAGATAATCCAAATCTTTCATAAACCTTGTTCTGTTTTTTCTTTATGTGGGCGTTAAAATATACCTCTGTACAGAATCACAATCATAACTTGGCCGGCGGCGACTCTGGTACTACTGTCGCCATTTTGAAATTTCGGCCTGTCATTGTCAGTTAGTTCTTAACTAAATAAAAATTATAGGGTGACCTACGTATATAATAAATTATCACTTTCATTAATATTTTTGGTAGTGGAAACTTTTTTTCAAAGACTTTTATTTTTATGATGTATCTTTGCTTATTGATAAACGCTTTTATTTCCAGTATTCAATATAAAAATTCATGAAAATTATTATTTGTATTGTAAAATTTTATCTAAGTAGGCTAACACCGCCCAAAAAGTTGTGCGCGCATCGATAGTCATGCGGTGCGGGTTACGGGAAGTGGGGAAATGCTCCTGAATAAGATTTCACTTCGTATACACTGATGCGTGGGTTCTAATCCTAATGCGGGGATGTACCAATGTGTCATTTCTTAAGTCATAACTGTCTGACATATAAAAATACAAGGCAAATACGACGTGATAGCTTAATGGGTACAACACCGGTTAACGTGCAAGCGACTAGTGTTCAAATCCCGAATCGGGCCTACACCAATTTGTCTTTTCTAAAGTCATATGTGTGGTTAATTTATCACGGTTGTTAACGGTGAGGGAAAAATCGTGAGGAAACCCACATGGCTGAGTTGTACTTAGTCGTGTGACAGTGTATTCGTGGAAAACGGCGATATGCCTGCCCCCTATCACGTGAGTATACTTATCATGCAAAGCGTGGGTACTCTGAACACCAGGTGACAAAGTCACGTGATGTTCAGAAGTATTAGTACCTCTGCCAAACCCCTTCGGGGGTATTCGGCGTAAACGTTTATGTTATGTTATGTTATATGTAACAAGGTTGTTAACAGCAATAAAAAAGTGCCCATAAATTCACTGACCCAGCAAAATGAATGACCCAAACGATATCTGATGTTTAGAATTATTTTTTCTGTGCCACCTTTTTAGGGGATCTTTGTGTAAATCTCAAAATCACAGACAAGGGCAAAAATAAATAAATATAATTAGCTTACATTAAAACGAACTTGTTTACTTACAATAATAGTTATTACATACATACATACATATACTCAAGGCTGTAAATCCCTAGAAGGGGTAGCCCGAGCTAAGGAACTAGAAACTCCTCAGCCACTTTCGGAAAGTTGAGTGGGGTAAAGATGGTAAAATAAAGGTTATTGGTAATGGGTCTCCAACCGCTTCGCCCAAAAATCTCTTAAAAGCCCCAATACCGTTAGTCGCCTCTTACGTACACCCACCGGCAGAAATGGGGTAGTGCTATTTTAAGCCGACACTACACAGCAACTAGTTATTAATTAAATGAATATTATATGAATTGTTTTATTAAGACATTTCAATACATAAATAAATTAGCCTGTATGATGTAAAATTATTTCCCTTATAATGGTTATTTTTTATTTACTGGCAATACTAATATCGATGACAGCGACAGCCCTTACCGGCCAAGAAAAGATTGTGGATCTGTACCAAATTTCAGCTCTCTAGGTCTATGGGAAGTACTAGTTCTATTTTGATTATCAGTGAGTCAGTCAGTGTCGAACATGCGAAACTTTGCATTAACTTAACTTCGGAATTAATTGATCTATTATCATTATATTATTATTATTATTACTTGAAATTTTGGATTTTGGAAATTTCAGCGTTTTAATCCTATCCAGAGGTTATCGAATGGGGCCCTGAAAATGCGGCGAAAGTATGAAGAATAGTAGAGCATGTATGAGAAGATTGACGGATTTAAACGAAGCTAGAGAGATTATATATAATAACCGGGGTTAACCAATGAATATCTTTAAATCACATACGCAATATGTTTGCCCAACTAATGAAGCTAGAGAGGTTTGCCAGGATCTTACTATGTGGCGATCGATATTCTCTGCCTACCCCAATGGGAACTAATGGCGTGAGTATATGTAAATATCTATATGGGTACAATATTCGAAGTTACATACCTACAACCCACCTTGACTTACCTACCTAGCACCGTGTATCAGTTAAGTAAGGTTCCTTTACCCGTTTTAATTGACATATCACTGACATGTGGCGACAGTCTTTCTGTCTGTCACCTTAAACGTCACGTTCACGTCACTCACACTCACTTCCAGTTTCGCGATCAGTGTTGCCAACGTAGGCGATTTTTCGCCATTTAGGCTACTCAGATTGGAAAACGGCGACCAAAAAATCGTAAAGGCGACTGGTCGCCGTTTAGGCTACTCGAAAAAGATTAAATTTACTTTTATTTATAATCGAATTACGACACAAATAAGCACAAAAAAATAATCTACATAAGAAGATATACGACAATCAAGATAAAAAGATGGCAAAACCCCTTGGTAAAACCCTTCACCCATATTGAACGTTTCATCTCTAAATACCTCTGAGATCATGTTGGCAATACTGTGACTATATCACAGGTGGAGTTGCAAAAATTTAAATTCGAATCAACCGAATGTTCGAATCAGTATGTTTATTAAAACTATTCGAATCAGGAATTTTTATCCGCTTAACCTTTAGGAGTAATAACAAAACAGGGCAAGAACAGAAATTGCTCGCAGCAGATCAAGCAGAATAATGTTTTAGAGTCTGGCTAATGAGCCTTGGACACGCTAATTTAAAATCTTTTCTTTCTTTAACTTTAAAACACTGTTTTGATACTTTTATTTTCTTTAAATAACTTCAAACTCTAGTTTAAAAGACTTGTTGTTTAAGTGTTAAGTACTGATTTTATTTTATGTACAGGAAGTAATAATATAAATACATAAGTAAATAGTTAAAAAGGTGGTTTTTATTTTAGTTTCGGGTTTGGGCTACTTTAGGCTACTCAAGCATTGAAAATTGGGCGACATACGGTCTTGACTTGTTGGCAACACTGTTCGCGATCGCGAAATCGAAATCCAACTTTTGGCTACTTGGTTGGTTTTCCAAAGCTGGTAAATCAATAGATTTCCGAAATTATGTTACAAATTGGTAGTTTTCTCAATATGAATTGAAACCGAATAATAAAACACGTAAAATGTCGCGGAAATACCGTGATGCCGCTGCTAAATTGCAGCAGAATGTTCAGAAACATCTGCATGATATGAAGGAACTCTCATCATCAGAAGATGAAGAGCCTTATGAGCCCAGCGTCTTGAATGGAGTCTTGAAAAACTACACTCATGGGGGAGGTGACAACCAAATGCTGCAGCGAACAAAGAACCTCCTAGAAGAATCACTGAGTGGCCGGTGTGTGACTTGCTTGATTTGCATCGGTTCCATCAAAAGAATCCATCCTATATGGACTTGTCAGCACTGTTTTTCATACTTTCACCTGTCTTGTGTTCAGAAATGGTCTAATGATAGCATCAGTTTGAGATTAGACGAAGTAACTGCCCCTATACAGGTATACAAACCCAAAAAAGTAGAGTGGTGTTGCCCAAAATGTCGTCAGTCCTATTCTAAGAATGAAATACCTTCAAAATACTACTGCTTTTGTGGTAAAACTCCTGATCCTCCATTACATCCCTGGTACTTGCCTCATTCTTGTGGAGAAGTATGTGGAAAACGATTATCTGTGAGCGACAACTGTAAGCACAAATGTCTTTTACTTTGCCACCCTGGACCATGTCCCCCGTGCCCACAGATGGTGAATGGTATATGTTATTGTGAAAAAGAGAGAAAGAAAGTTAGATGTAGCTCTTCTAAATGGTCTTGTGGACAAAAATGCAAGAAACTGCTTCAGTGCAACTCCCACAGTTGTGATAACATATGTCATGAAAATGACTGTCCCCCGTGTCTGTACACAAGCTTACAACCATGTGAGTGCGGTTCTGAAACAGTAAAAAGACCATGTAATGATCCAACATGGAGGTGTATAAAAAAATGTAACAAGCCTTTTTCCTGTGGCTTTCATAAGTGTGAAACAATATGTCATTCTGGGGACTGTGGTCTTTGCCCAAATTCTGGCATGAAGTCTTGTCCTTGTGGGGCTGTCCAAAGATATGTAGAGTGTCCTGATTCCATGGAGACCTGCATAGAAACATGTGGTAAAGAACATGAGGACTGTGGCCATAGTTGTCCAGAAAAGTGCCACAAAGGCCAGTGCCCTCCATGCCTTGTACTCATTGAAAAGAAATGTCATTGCAGGACCCATGTCAAATCATTACCATGCAGCAAAGATTTTAGGTGTGACACAAAATGCAGAGGCATAAGAGATTGTGGAAAACATGCTTGTGCAAAGAAATGTTGCAATGGCAACTGTCCTCCATGTGAAAAACCATGTGACAAACGCCTGCAATGTGGGAAACACAAATGCAGTATGGTGTGTCATAATGGCCCTTGCTATCCATGTCCAAGAGAGTCACAGGTCACCTGCCGCTGTAAGGAAACATCTGTCACAGTCCCATGCGGTCGAGAGAAGCATACAAAACCTCCAAAATGTCACAAGCTCTGCAAAATCAAATATAAATGTGGCCATAGCACTGAGAATGCTCATAAATGCCATTTTGGTGATTGTCCGCCTTGCAAAGCTATATGTGACAAAACTCACAAATGTGGACACAGCTGCCCATCTATCTGTCATGCATATGTTCCAGTTGTTTTTAAGCAGATTGAGAAACCAGCCACACCCTGGGAGATTCAAGCACCAGTTACTAAAATTATGGCATTAGATTGCCCGCCATGCGAGGTGCCTGTGACAATGGAATGTTTTGGTAAACACGAGACTTCAGCCCAACCATGCCATCAGGCTTCCAGATATTCCTGTGGCAGGAAGTGTGAGAAACCATTGACATGTGGTAACCATACATGTCAGAGAAATTGCCATCTTTTTGAACATGATCCAAAGTATCCGCATGTGCATCATGTTTGTGAAGCTTGTAACAAGGAATGTGTTGTGGCTCGCCCAAAGAAATGCATTCATAAATGTCCAAAGCAATCTTGCCACCCGGGACCATGTCCGAAATGTGAAATTCAAAGAAAAATTCCATGTTTTTGTGGTTTAAATGAGTTGTATCTTCGTTGTAACGAGTTAGAAACGGCTACAGAGGAAGAGTTGTCCTGTCAGCTTCAGTGTCCAAAGAATTTGGGTTGTGGACATAGGTGTAAGAAGGTGTGCCACCCGGGGAGCTGTCCAGAACAAGTTTGTACTAAAAAGGTCAAAGTTTATTGTCCTTGTGGGAATGTGAAGAAAGAGGTGACTTGTAACACTGCCAAAGAAAATCCATTAGAATGTGATGTTCAGTGTGCAGATAAGAAAAAAGCTGCCCAGCTTGAGAAGGAACTCGAACAGAAAAGAAAGAAAGAGCTAGAGGAAGAAAGGAATAGAAAAGAGTTGGAGGAGTATGAATGGAAAATGAGTGGCAAAAAGAAGAAATATAAAGAGAAGAAAAGAGTTGAAAACAAGTCTGATAGTAATTTCAAAAAGTTTCTCGTTCCTATTGTTTCTATTTTCATATTTTTGATATCATTTGTCTATTATTTATTTATGCTAGAATAGCTAGAATACAATTGTTGGTTATTTTAATAAAGAAATAAAATGTGAATACTACTTGTTTCTCTACCAGATTAAACGACGGGAGAGGTTCTTCCCATAATACATACACACGCTCAGAGCTAGAAACTCCTCAGCCAAGTAAAGTATTGTTGGTGATGGTTATGCAATCGCATCGCCCTAAAACCACTTTTAAAAGCCCCATACCGTTAGTTGCCTCTCACGTCACCCGTAGGTTTTAAGGGGTAGTGACATTCTAAGCCGGCACTACACGGCAAGCCTTTCAATTAAAAAAAATGTGTAAGAGTAGTTGAGGAACGCACCAGTAGTTCTTTATCTGATTGTGCAGAACTTGATAGGAACTGACATATTTATCTATCTTCATTGAAAATTTCACTGAACATCTGCCTTTTAAAGGTTTTCTAATTTTATTAGCGAAGCGGCTGATTCGTGGCTCTACTTTTACAGCCTTTAATTTTTGCAAAGACTACCGCCTAACATGCAGAGGTCGAGTCGGCCCTACACCGATGAGTCTTTTCCAAAAGTTCTATAAACATAACATAAACGTTCACGCCGAATATACCCGAAGGGGTTGGCAGAGGTACTATTAATAATAATAAAACTCTTTATTGCACATTTACAAAAAAACAACAATTTAAAAAAAAAAAAGATCGGTACAAAAGCTAAAGTACAACTGGCGGTCTTATCACTAAGAGCGATCTCTTCCAGACAACCCATGAATGGAAAGATTTGCTGGATTGAAAACATGTTCAGTAGATGTCCAATAAATTTAACTGATTTGCTTAAAAACTAAAATCATTCATCAAACTATTATCTATCTATTTTAAGTATTACTAAATACTTCTGAACATCACGTGACTTTGTCACCTGGTGTTCAGAGTACCCACGTTTTGCATGGACAGTGTACTCACGTGATAGGGGGCAGGCCTATCGCCGTTTTGTACGAATACACTGTCACATCATGACTAAGTACAACTCAGCCATGTGGGTTTCCTCACGATGTTTTCCCTCACCGTTAACAAACACGATAAATTAACCACACATATGTCTTTAGAAAAGACAAATTGGTGTAGGCCCGACCCAGGATTTGAACACTAGTCGTTTGCACGATAACCGAGTGTTCTACCCACTGGGCTATCACGGTTTTAGTAGTTTCAAAAGTTCTAATAGTCAAATATATAGTTAATCATGCTCGTTAATTAACGGTGAGGGAAAACATCGTCAGGAAACCATGACTTGAGTTACGTGAAAGTGAAACCCATGGCTAAGTTGTATTGAGTTACGTGAAAGTGTAATAGTACCACTGACACCCCTTCGGGGATATACGGCGTGAACTAAGTGTTTGAGAGTAAGTAAGTTTTACTTGTGAATATTGTTTCCATCTTATTAGTATTACGTTGGTACGACAAAAATTACATTTCATTTTGTCTTAAAGGCGGATTTATACAGGGTAAGTAACTGACTCCGAATGCGAGTCAAGTCAGCGCTGACCCGAAAAAAACCCAATGTGAACTGTTTCAAGTCAGTACAGTGCGGTTGAAGTCAGCGCTGACTTAAATATTCGCATACGAATATTTTGAAGTCAGTCAGACTGACGCCGCTACTGACTTGCGCACTTACCCTGTATAAATCCGCCTTTATGCAGGGGTAGGTAAATTAGGTATACCTAGACACGAATCAACTGATTTGATTATTTGTGAAATGCTAATCGAAAACCATGACAAACTACTATTGCGGTTGAGGAATCGTTCATCCTGAAGCTCTGGCTATATATCCGTGAGTATAGAAAGAAAGGTTAATAAAAAACATTAAACCTCAGGATTCTTAAGTTGGATAAAGGTACTAACGCCTGCGCTGTTTGTGCTAGCAAATTCGCCTTAATGAAAATAGAAACAAAATACGTATCCTAATGATGGGTTTATATTAATTGAGTCCTTATATAAGTAAGGGAAACGAGTCACACACGCAAAAAATCGCCAGTTTTGTCAATAAAATTATATAGAGGAAGTGAATTATGAACGACATTTCTTAAAATAACTTTTGTTAACTATTTTATACGGCATATACTCACGGCTATATTTCCCTAGAAGGGGTAACCAGAGCTAAGGAATTATAAATTCCTCAGCCACTTTTGGAAGTTGAGTGGGGAAAAGATGATAAAAATAAAGGTTTTTGGTGATGGGTCTCCGTCGTCGCCTCTTACGACAACCGTGGGTAGAATGGGATAGCGACATTCTAAGCCAGCATATATATATTATTGGTTATATATGCCGTGTATGTATAATATAAATGGATTGGATATTGGTCCATTATACATACACGGCATATATATATATATATATTTATATATATATGCCGTGTATGCCGTATATGCCGTGTATGCCGTGTATGCCGTGTATGTATATATATATAATATTTTATACGAAACATAATAATACCATTATTACCAATTGGGTAGGCAGATATTACCATTGCCACTTTATATGGTTCTGGCAATCCTCTCTAGCTTCGTTTAGTACCATCAATCTTTTCATACATGTTCTTCTATTAGTAAAACTTCGGACGACTACGACGCGTCGTCGACGCGACGGACGGATTCAAATCTTTTTGTTCATGAAAACCTCATGTGGGGATTATTACTAATAAATAAAGAATAAATAAAGGAAAGAAAAATTTCGACACAGGCGGGGATCGAACCCGCGACCTCGGGTAAACGCCCCGGACGCTCTGCCAACTGAGCTACCGTGTCAGTTGGCTGCCAGTGCGAAATTCTTCTATCCTTTATTTCGTTTACACGTTTAAGTAGTGTTTGCGTTTCCTACCTCCGAATTTTTTACTAATTCGGAAGGCCACTTGTCTACCTTTTCAGATAGAATGCAAATGTTGAAAACCCCTAACTATCACATAATTCAAATCTTTTTGTTCATGAAAACCTCATGTGGGGATTATTACTAATAAATAAAGAATAAATAAAGGAAAGAAAAATTTCGACACAGGCGGGGATCGAACCCGCGACCTCGGGTAAACGCCCCGGACGCTCTGCCAACTGAGCTACCGTGTCAGTTGGCTGCCAGTGCGAAATTCTTCTATCCTTTATTTCGTTTACACGTTTAAGTAGTGTTTGCGTTTCCTACCTCCGAATTTTTTACTAATTCGGAAGGCCACTTGTCTACCTTTTCAGATAGAATGCAAATGTTGAAAACGCCTAACTATCACATAATTCAAATCTTTTTGTTCATGAAAACCTCATGCGGGGATTATTACTAATAAATAAAGAATAAATAAAGGAAAGAAAAATTTCGACACAGGCGGGGATCGAACCCGCGACCTCGGGTAAACGCCCCGGACGCTCTGCCAACTGAGCTACCGTGTCAGTTGGCTGCCAGTGCGAAATTCTTCTATCCTTTATTTCGTTTACACGTTTAAGTAGTGTTTGCGTTTCCTACCTCCGAATTTTTTACTAATTCGGAAGGCCACTTGTCTATGATAAGTATTGAGATAAGTGAAACGACCGTTTAACACACGTACTGGTTTATTACTGTCAAAGCTGACGAATGCGCGGGCGCAGCGCGCTGTACAATTTCAATAGGTGGGTACATATACATCATCCCTTCACACTTAATTTAGAAACCTGGTAACAAACAATAACAACAATTAATTTAGTTAAAACTACTTTAAAAACTTAGTGTAATCTATTGGTTTTTTGGGACGTAGCTGACGTGTGAGCAACGGAGACTCATGCGAGTCAGTCGGATTACTCAGTGGCATATCAATCTGAACGCTTGACGCTTGAGCCCCTTGTTCACACCTCTCATCCTCACAATCATTCCATTCCTCTCCATCGTCATCACGAGGAGGTACGGCTGCCACACCTACGGCCTGTTCATCTACCAATGACGCACTGGGGTGGACCCCAACCACCTCTCCCTCATTGTTAACAATAGATGGACAATTAATACCCGGAGGTGAGTGAACCGGCGAGCTTTCTGGTATCGATTCAGGCGGCGAGATGAATGAAGACGGTTGGTGTGTCATCGTACTAGGTTCTGGATTTTTACATTTATCAGAATAATTTCTAAGAAGTTGATCGACATGTCTAATACACGTTTCATTAAATCGAGTTATAAAAACTTTAAACATTCTATTACCAATTTTTTCCTTAATTATACCTGATTCCCAGCTTTCCCTTCTTGCATTGTACCGTCTAACCCAAATTGCATCGCCTACTTCAAATTGTCTTCGGCATGCGCTATTAATATCTAAACAGTCAACCTTATCATTTAATGGTGATATTAAATCAAGACGAGATCGTAAATTTCTACCAAACATTAATTTTGCCGGGGTATGTCCCGTGGTACAATGCACGGTATTCCTATACTCAAATAAATAACCCAATAATTTTTCATGCACAATGTTGGGCGCTAAATTGTCCCTCAATACACATTTTAACATTCTTTTACAAATTCTTACAGAATTTTCTGCTTGCCCGTTACTACATGGATGGTAAATCGGTGACGTCATGTATTTGATACCGTTATTGGAACAAAATTCTTTGAATTCTGTGGAATTTATTTTGGCATCATTATCGGACACTATAAGATTTGGAATACCGAATACTGAAAAAACATGCTTAAGTTTTGAGATCAAGGCCTGCGTCGTAGTTCCATTACTCATATAAATGCATTCCAACCACTTAGTAAACGCATCAACGACCACCAAATACACTCTCTGCCCTATCATCATGTAATCGATGTGTACGCGCTGCCAGGGAGCCGCCGGACGCGGCCACGGCGCGGGCGACTCGCGCGGCGGCGCCGCTCGAATGCTGGCACAAGTTTCGCATGAACCGATAAACCGCTCTATATCACCATCGATACCTGGCCACCACATTCGACTACGTGCATTACTTTTCATTTTAATAATACCGAGATGAGTGCTATGTAATTCATGTAACATTTTCGCCCTTAATTTAGCTGGAATAACTACTTTGTGACCACGTAATAAATAACCGTTTTCGAATTGTAAATCCGTCCTACATAAAAAATACGGCAATACAGATCTACACTTCAATTTACGCGGCCAGCCACGTTCCATATACTTTAAAACCATTTTTATTGTTTTGTCTTCATTGATAGCCAGTTTAATGTCAGACGAGCTAACAGCCGGAATACAAGAACTTAAGAAGTTAATTTGGTAATTTGTCTGAATCTCACTATCACTATTATAGCTAGTTTCACGGAGAGGCGCACGGGAAAAATAATCGGCAACTACATTATTTTCACTAGACACGTACTGAACTACATAATTATAGGCGGATAGTATTATAGCATATCGCTGTAGTCGCAAGGCTGTCGTAACCGATATGCCCGTTTGTGTATTAAATATCGAAACTAAAGGTCTATGATCAGTTTTTAATATGAACGGAACGCTAATACCGTAAAGATATTGGTGAAACCTTTTCACTCCGAAAATAATGGCCGTCGCTTCTTTTTGGATCTGGCTATAGTTACGCTCGCTAGCCGTCAAAGACCGCGACCCAAAGGCGAGAGGCCGCTCCGCACCGTCCGCCCCCCGCTGCGCGAGCACCGCGCCCAGCCCGGCCGGCCCCGCGTCCACGGTCAGCACGAGCTGCGCGCCGGGGTCGAAGTGCGCCAGCACCCGCTCCGATGCCAGCTCGCGCTGCACGCGGCGCATGGCGTGACGGTGGCGCTCACCCCATTGCCAAGGTGCCCCATTTCGCAATAATTCATGGAGTGGACTCAATACAGAAGATGCGTTTGGTACAAAATTTCGATAGTAATTTACTATTCCTAAAAATCTCTTTACTTCTGTAATATTTGTCGGTTCCGGAGCTTTTATGATAGCACGAACTTTCTCTGGACACGTCCGTAATCCATTTTTGTCAATAACGTAGCCTAAATATGTTACACTATCCTTAAAAAACTCACACTTTTCTTTTTGTAACCTCAACCCTGCATCACTTAACCTACTCAGTACTTCTTTTAGTCGCTTTAAGTGTGTTTGTCTGTCGGGCCCCGTAACGCAGATGTCATCAATCCAGCAGCTTACACCCTCACCTATGCCTGAAAGGAGTTGTTCCATCGATTTCTGGAAGATAGCCGGCGCGTTAGCTAATCCGTAAACCAGGCGCGTATATTTAAACAATCCTTTGGAGGTGTTAATGGTTGTAAGGTTTTGTGAGGAATCGCTCAAAATAAATTGATTGTATGCGTTTTTTAAGTCGATTTTTGAGTAATGCTGACCCCCTCCGAGCTTAGCGAACACCTCCTCTATTCTGGGCAGAGGATATTTTTCGACTACTAAGTCTTTATTTAAGGTTACCGAGTAGTCACCCGCTATTCTTACTTTACCGTTCTCCTTAGGCACTGGAACTATTGGGGTGGCGTACTCCGAGTGGTTAACAGGAACTAAAATCCCTAAACTGACTAACCTCTCTAACTCTTGTTCTACTTTATCTTTCAAAGCGAAAGGGACTGTCCTCGATTTAAAAAACTTAGGCATAGCATTTTCTTTTAGCTGTAAATGTACTTTAAATTTATTAAATGTTCCTAATTCATCCCGCCATAAATCGGAATATTGTTCCAATAACTTGTTTAATTCGTTTGGTTCGCAGAAAATATTATTTAATTTAGTAGAAAACGTTATATCAAATGCTGACATAAAATTGCGACCCAGTAGTGGCGGCCCTCCGTTTTTAACAACAAAAAATATGATCTTTTTAATCAATTGATTAAATATGACATCTGCTTTAAAATATCCTAAAGGTGCAATTTTATGTCCGTTATATAAGCACATTTTCAAGTTACTTTCCATTAGAGAATAATTCGAAAAGAATTTACGATACAGTTTCTCTGAAATAACTGATACACCCGAACCAGAATCTAGCTCCATGTCAATATTCGTACTATCTATGGTTATATTTACTTTAATAGGCTTATCAGTGACATACCTCAAATTAAAATTATGGCATTCCTCACAGCCGCTAGCGTCGCACTCCTCATCACTTATTTTATTAAGACGTGAATGAGCACTGTTTTTTTTACTACACATTTTTTTTAAATGACCTTTTTCACCACATTTATTACACTTGTAATTTTTATAACGGCACTTCGAACTAGTATGATTTTTCATACCGCAAACTATACACAAAATATCATCACGCTCTCGGCGCGGCGAAAAGGTAGTCACGTCCGCCCGGCCGCTGCCGCTGCCACCGCCGCCGCCGGCTCCCGCGCGATGTGAGCCGGGCCCGTGTTTGCTGCTACCGTCTCGCGCTACGAAGTAGATGGGTTCGTCTTTAATGCTCGTGACAAGCGACCTTGCTGCTCTAGCCGATGCTGCTTGTTCAGCTATCTCCAAAGCCCTTCCAATAGTCATTTTGCCCGGAATTTGCTCGAACAATTTATCGCGTTCGGGACCTGAGTCTAGGCCAAGGACGAAACGATCCGTGAGATTCGTTTCCAAGGCGGTGCCAAAATCACAATAGGTCGCTAGACCTCTGAGTCGCGCCGCCCAGTCTCCCAAACTTTCGCCTGGACTCTTTGTTGCTCCATAAAACTTCGCTCTGTCCGCGTATGAACAACTCTTCGGTTTGAAGTGATTATCGAGTAATTCAACCAGTCTTACGTAGCTAAGCGTATCCACGTCTATCGGGTAGGCAAGGTTTCGCAACAAACGATACGACTCATCGGACAAATGAGTGATGAGAATTGCACTCATAAACTCTCCTTCCACCGAATTTAGCTTTACAAACTGTGTTAAACGTCCCTTAAAGAGTGACCATTCACCACTTTTGTGGTCAAATATAGGCAAATTACCCAAAAACGCCATCGTAACTTTTACTCGCGCAGGTAACTCGAAAAAATCCTCGTCGCCAGTGATAAGTATTGAGATAAGTGAAACGACCGTTTAACACACGTACTGGTTTATTACTGTCAAAGCTGACGAATGCGCGGGCGCAGCGCGCTGTACAATTTCAATAGGTGGGTACATATACATCAGAAACACTATGATCTCTCGCCAACAATTATCTGTGATATTTTCTTTAATTTCAGGATAATGCAGTAGTTAAGATCAAAAAGTTATTGTGATACAAACAAAATAAAAGGTAAACTTTGAATTTAAACTTTTTTAATTAAAATGTGAATTGTTTCTTTCCTTGTAGCTTTAGTATGTCTTAGTTGTCTTTATTTTGCAAATCAAAATCCTCTTATGTTATTTTTTTTACTAATTAAATTAATTATTACGTACATAGATTTTACAATACAGTAACATTGAATACATTACACGCTGCGTGAAGGTGCAAAACATAATGTATCAACAGTAATAAGAGCATGTATGAAAAGATTGATGGATGTAAATGAAGCTAGAGAGGTTTGTCAGGATCATATGAAGTGGCGATCGATAGTCTCTGCCTACCCCAATGGGAACTAATGGTGTGAGTATATGTATGTAATCAGGCAATTAAGTCCTCTGTCATATGTCAACGACATTCTGTGTTGAATAATGCCACAGAGTATACTTTTCTCTGTGGGTAGCTCATATTGCCCCACTATAAGTGATGCTTGTAGGCAGTCAAAAAAAATAAAATTTATGGTATTTTTTTTTATTTCAGCACATCAAAGTGAAATTGAAAAAATGGACAATGGTCAAACATTCAAATACTTTAGAAGACACGGAAAATGTGAAGTTTTATTTTAATCATTTTACTTGAAAAAGACTAGTATATTTTTTTGTGCTTTCATTGTTTTATTTTCATCACCTTACATATTAGAAATAAATTATATTGCAGCAGTAGTAATGAATGTACTAATTTTAGCAAACGGTATGCAACTAGCATATGGGCCACCGTTAGGCTTATTCCGTTTATCCTCCCTAAGGCGGATATTTGGAAAAGCACATCCTTCTATCCACCCTGATTGGGGAGGATAGCCTTAATTCTCATGAACTGCTTCTTCCGATTTTCTGTCCTGCCTACGTACAGTAATTTACAGAAAAAAGACCCTAAGTTGAGATTTGTCACTTTTTGTTAGGAGTTCCTTTCTTGTTATGGTTTCATTTGTCACAACGGTCATTTTAAATGGTTTTCATCCTAATACTACTTACTTACTAACCCTACAGGTGCTTACCTGCAATTTTAAGATTATATTATCTAAAGTATATGAATGTTCACGAAGTTCCTAGAAAATAAGATCCCTTAGAAGTATATTAATGTAAGGTTGTGAGAAATAGTGTGATTTGTGAACGAGTAGGTGTGAAAGATGACGTAGTATGCAAGATAGAAAAAGGAATGTTAACCTCTTAAAACGTTTCTAGACCAAATAGAAAAAGTTCTAATAAAGTGGGGGGTCCGAAGTGAGAAGAATAAAAGAGCATGTATGAGAAGAATAATGAATGTATGGGAAACAAGAGAGGTTTGTCAAGATCGTACTAAGTGCAACTCAACCATATCGGTCTAGCTAGACACGACTCAGGATTTGAACCCTCATTGTCTGCACGATAAGTAGTGTTCTGCCCACTGAACTATCATGGTTTATATAAAACTTAAAATAGTACATTACATGTACATACAACTGTAACTCATGGCTGTAAATAGGTTTGCCAGGGATTTGAATTTAGAAGTAGCGACTTCTGGGAGTAGAGTGGAGAAAAATATGAATGGTCGGTGATGCTTGGCTTATTTAACAATTATTTCCTTACCTAACTAAGAGAAATGTCTGAAGATTTTATTTCTAAGCAGGGTTAGGGATCTGTAGCTGTGATTATATTATGAATTCTAAGTTATTTTATAATAAAACTAAATTGGAAAATAGGAGAGGAAGAAATTATAACTTTCATGGTTATGGACTTTAAAAAGATGTGTGTAGACTTCTTACAGGTTCTCCTCACAACCATACACCTACCGTATGCAAAGTAGATGTGTGTTTTATGTTAAAAGTTACCATTTATCATTCAAAAAACATAGATTAATCTTTTTATTTTAAAGAAAATGAATACTTTATTTCATAATTTTTATTATATTAAAAAATGAGGTGATTTACAATAAAAGTAATAAATTATTCCCTTCTTTAATCCCAAAAACTGATTCTTGATTGATGTATGAATGACTATAAATCCAAATAAGGGAAACCAGAGCGTCACATCTTGAATCTTCTGCTACTTCTGAAATTAGAGTGGAGAAAATTTGATAAGTTATTGATGGTTGTTGTTGTTTTTCTTATCTTAAAATTTTTCACTTACTTAATTTACGAAGCGGCTGATGAATTTCATATTCTAAAGCTCTGGCTACCCAGAGATTAGATTAGGGATTGACAAATGTGATTCAATTATCCATTCTATTGCATCATATTGTCACAATACTGATATTGGATATACTTAGTTGAAAATGGGTGACTTACAATTAAAGTATTTACTTTTCAAATTATGTATACTTACCAATTGAACATAGTACAAATATGATTTTAGTCCATTGGGAGGCATCATGTATTACATCTAAAATATTAGGCAATTTATGTTTTGTCTTCAATTGATATACAATTTATTCCCATCTTAAATCCCGTAACTAAATCTTGATAGGTGATAAACTGAAATACAACATAACATATTTTTATTGAAAAATGTTGATAGACTATAAAGTAAAAATTCAGAATTGCTGCTAAGCTATGTACTTTGGAAACTAAATACTAACTGTGTATTTTAGGAAGGTAAAATAAAATTGTTAGCAATAAGCAAATGAGGCACAATGAATAGTTTGTAGTTATTACAGTGCATTATACCCATAAGATATATTTAGTAGAATGAGGCACAAAGTGAGTAAGGGTGTGGGGCTTTTTAAGTGGTGGTTGGCTAGAGATGGGCGATGTAGTCAACTTGTGTGTTGTTGGTAACTGTTTGCCACAATAAACCACCATAAGTACAAAAATCAAGTTTTACCATGTGGCTAATATTTTTTGTATTTGCAGAGTTCAAAAAAACATTTATAATACAGAT
This sequence comes from Bedellia somnulentella, assembly GCA_963576735.1. NCBI lineage: Eukaryota > Metazoa > Arthropoda > Insecta > Lepidoptera > Bedelliidae > Bedellia > Bedellia somnulentella. The sequence goes on from OY755193.1 coordinate 13,117,113, forward strand.
ACAATTTAATCTATTATATATAATGTATTTAATTGATTCGTTCATGTACTTCAAACAATGAGTTAACTTAAAACTTACCATAAATGGGCTATGTGGCTGGAGGCCCATTGGGAATGATAGTTTTCTTTTATATTTTATTCCATTTAATTTCCAAAAGTGTTTGAGGAATTGTTAATTCTGAAGCTCTGGCTATGTCCAACTAGGATTCATAACCATAACAGTATTGTATTGTAGAACTTATAAATAAATGAAGAAAGATGAGATTCAGTTTTTCCTAAATGTGACTATGGGGTTATCATGTAGATGAACTGTGATATTGCGGTATATCCATAATTAAAGATAAATGGTAAGATCCTTGCATTTGTTATAATATTATTATGTTCAATTAGTTAGTTAAGAAGAAAATTTCTTAGCTTAGAGTTTAGAGTATTTTGTAATTGGGCTTTACATTTTGTTAACACTGTTTCATGATAACAAAGGGTGGCTGGGACTATAAAGATAATAATTAATCATTTTACATTTATTGAATTGAGTAATTATACAATACAAAAATATACTATCGCCATTTTTTTTCCATTGGAGAAGCCAGAGACTATCACTAGCCACTTTATTATGTTTTATACTTTGTAAATACACTTACCTCTTATTTCACTTTAACCATAGTTCTCGTGTTATGCCACAGTTTTTCTTAAAAGCTATCCAAACGGATATCATCATTAGAATTATTGTTATTGGATTCTATTTGGTCTTCTTCTTAATCATTATACTTGCAGTGGCAGACCTAAAGGATTAAATTGCCATTGGGTCGTACGTAACGCAAGGTCGCTATGTCATATGTTCATTCATGTATAGTTGTAAATTATCACCATCCACACAATTATTGAAGAGAAAACACATTTTTCTCAAGTTCGACGGCACAACTTAGTGTTATATTTAGTATTTTATTCACAACATTTTTTCACTACACTACATGTTATTAAATATATTACACTACATGTTATTAAATATATTTCACTATATATAAGTAAAACTAGTGCACCTTTTGAGCAAAATCAAAGAAAGTACTATCAAAAATCATCTATCGTCACCCCTAAAGCACCACGATAAAACTTCATAAGTTTTCGTCATCCAAATGTCAGAAATCGAAAACTTTGGTGCATTACAAAGTGCCTCGTGCTCGCAAATATCGATATTATTCAATAAATCGATGAAAACATTCGGTCTATGACGTCACTTACGTCGAGGCATTCGATAACATTGCGCCTCGTGCTCGCAGTCAATGTTTTGAGATATGGTATACAAGGACAAGTGATAAAATCTCCGTATCACGCCCTTTATCGATCTTATAAAAAGCTCGTGCTTGCCCCGCTGCTTATATTTTCCGTCCGAGATAAGCATTATTTTTGGCTTCATAACCTTCGCCGTGCCACCGTTATCTGTTTGCTATCATTTACATAAATAATGCAATACATTATTATAATTCAACATCATTATCAACTCATAATTTTCTTAAATCTTGAATCTCACCCTCAATGATTCGCGCAAGCAAGATGCTTGGTTTTTTTTTCACCGTTTTTTTTCGTGAAGTTATTCTGACGTATCATAGACCATACATCTACAGTACCGATGTAAATCATAATAAAAACCCAATATCCTTATACATAAACCATCAGGACAGACGTACAAATGCGATATATATTGTCGTGTCGAGCCCGAGTCCTGGTTTCAAACACTGATGGAGGAAAGCGGTGCGCGCCGATATTGCCAATATGGCTGACGTGTCATTAGTCTGACATACAATACCGAACATGTAACAATAAAGGGAATATATTGAGCACATGAATAATGCCTTCATACACTGTTCCTGGCTATGATTACTGAAATATACTTAGCGAAATAAACTCTTTTCACCACCATCCAATCACAGCTATAAACTATAATACGTGCCATAAATTATATGGTAAATAAAAAAAATGAGATTTTAAAAATACATACATACATATACTCACGGCTATAAATCCCTAGAAGGAGTAGCCAGAGCTAAGGAATTGAAAATTCCTCAGCCTCCTTTGGAAAATTGAGTGGGGTAAAGATGGTAAAGCAAAGGTTGTTGGTAATGGGTCTCCAACCGCATAGTCCAAAAATCCCATAAAATCCCGAATACCGTTAGTCGCCTCTTACGTACACCCATCGGTAGAAACGGGGTAGTGCTATTCTAAGCCGACACTACACGGCAATGGCAAAAAAAAATGTACAGTGCAATTTAATCATTTAAATACATAAATGTCTTATCATATAAAACACTGGGCGGGATGTCAGTCACTAATTTGACATAGGCATGACATGTAGAAATACAAAGCCTAGAAGAACTAACATCTAGATAAATGAACAATGCAATTCTCCGTATGTAGAGCAAGTATCAATCAAGTAGTCGCAGCTGATGACAAAGACGCCAGCATTGAATAGCCCTACTTCGTGACCAGCTAGCGAGGTCTCCTGGCCAGGGTCTGGTGAAGGAAACGGGAGACCAGCCGACTGGTCGGGGCTGGCCTATTTGTAATGAGGTCAAATGAGAAGCGGTGTCGCGCACTGCAATTGTTTAAATAGATTCATTGGGCTTTTGTTATTGATGTTGCTATCGGTTTGCGACGAGCTTGATTGGGCGGAATTGTTGGTGATATATTATGGCTACTTTTAGCATGGAGAAGAAAAAAAGAATGTCAATATTCATAAATGATTCATTGCATTTCAACTGATTCAATCGAAGCAAATATATGACTTAGGGCCAGTTTTTTGATCCGTGGTTAACTCAACAATTTGTTAAATATCGTAACTATTAGTTAAATATCAGCAAAATGCATTTTTTGACCCGTGGTTAGAGTAACTAATGTCAAATATCGAACCAAAATGGATTTACGATTTGACTATTGGTCAGTCATTTAACTATAGTCAATGTAACAAATTGTATATATTTTAACTAAGGATCAAAAAACTGGCCCTAACAAAGGTCAGAACATTAAATCAACCAATCAGGATGTAGGGACTACTTATTTTGAAAATTAGTTTTTAGCGGATTTTTGTACTCAACTACGTTTGATTTCCGCTTTATTTATTTCAATTCTCTTTGAATTTTATCAAGAAACTTCGAATATTGATGGAGAAATCGCGTAATATTTGTACAAAAAAAATCATACAATCGAATTGGGAATCTCCTTTTTTGAAATAATACAATAAAAATGAACAACACTATGTATAGTTAACTTTTTAAATTATTATTTTACTCGTAATTCGTGAAAAGAATATTGAAAATGATCCTTTGTTTTGCTGTAAGACTGTACGCTGGTGATTATGTGCAGCTTTGAACTTGGCCTTGAATACCGCTTGGATTAGAATTGATGTGTTTTTATGTGTTTGTTATCAGGGTCGTGTGTTTGTTTGTTTGCGTGTTGTGAGGTGACACGGTGTGGAATTGCTGTTGGGTAGGAACCTACCTATACCCACAGCTATAAACCCCTGAGAGATAATTTAGCCACTTAGAGTTATGCGGGGGAAAAGATTTGTAACATAAATGTTTGTTGTGATGAATCTACAACCGCATCGCCCAAAATGCTCTGAAAAAGTCTCAATACCCTTAGTCGCCTCTTAGGAACACTCAACTAAGCCATACCATACAGCTATAATAATATATAATACACATAAATTACATAAAACCCGACATCAAATAAATACATATCACCCTTAGTCTATTTTAATGATATAATTTATCAAATAAACGCTGCACCAACATTGCAGAGCGGCAATACGACAGATAGTGCGGAGTCACTGCGCCAACAAAAATGCTATGAATAAAAGATCACCTTGATTTACACTAGTCAACTCACCACCTATTATTATTACTATGTAATGTGTACTTTGCCCTCGGATATTTGTGCTTCAGTGTTTGTATGGCAGACTAAGTTTTGACGCTTGTTTTATTGGAGTAGATGCATGCAGTTTGTATTCATACTGAAATTGTCAATTTCGATTGTAACTCAACTTCCAAAAGTGGCTGTGGAATTTATAATTCCTTAGCTCTGGCTACCCCTTCTAGGGATTTATAGCCGTGAGTATATGTATCTCTGGATTCTAATAAAACTATTTTGAAAATAGGAAACTTTATAACTTTTACGTAACCAAAAACTTCGCTACCCGTAGTCAAAGCAGACCCCGTTCGTTAGTATAATATACATACATACACTCACGGCTATTAATCCCTAGAAGGGGTAGCCAGAGCTAGGGAATCAGAAATTCCTTAGCCAGTTTCGGAAGTTGCGTGGGGAAAAGATGGCAAAATTAAAATTGTTGGTGATGGGTCTCCAACTACATCGCCCAAAAATCCCTTAAAAGCCCCAATACCGTTAGTCGCCTCTTACGTACACCCACCGGAAGAAATGGGGTAGTGTTATTGGAACCTGAGCAATGGATAGTATATTTGCTAGAATACTTTTATTGTTTTATCGATTCTGCTATGATTTTACTTTTAAAGCGATTTATTGTTATGCCACAAATATGATTTACCACAAAAACATCCTACATTTGACCATTACTCGCAGCACAGTCATACAAAGTGGTCCCTACTCATGTGTGACATATCCCGAAGTGTGACATAAGTGATTGTCACATCAGACCGCCGCGACATCTCTAGCAGGCGCCGAGTAGCGAGCTTTGTTAACGTGACAGATGTAGATGTGAGAACTTTGTCAAGTTTAATATTCAAAATGAGATTTGTAAAGGTGCCGATATTTAATTAAATGGGTCATACGCTAGTTGTTTGACAAATTTGAGATTTTATACTTATTCATTGAAAATTTAATAAATTATGTATCGATCGAAGAAATGTATGATGCTCTTCTTCATATATGATAATACAGTCAAAATCAGTGAGTGTTCCGAAGTGGACAAAATCAATTATTATTAGATAAGGCTGCACTTTTATTGGTAATAGTAGCTTCATAGAAATGGCTAGCCTCATCACGGGTTTATTAAAATTTGTAAGTAAGTTTTAACTCCATTCCAACATTGAGGTTTCCTCACGGGGTTTTCCATTAGTCGTAAAATGAGATTAATAACGAATACAAAAGTTTTAATAGAAGCCTCCCGACTAAACTAAGTTTCATTTCACTAAAATTATATTAGAATACATTTTGTAGGAGACCTAGCAATGAACATGGTTCTCTAGAGATACAAAAATAACTTTAACTACCTCATATTTTACTGTTTTCGTTTTGATTCATGCAATGAAATTTAAATTTTAGGCTCAGAATAGCGCTACCCCATTTTTTTCCCATTTTGTGAGTGTTCGTAAGAGGCTGCCAAGGGTATCTTGGAGCTTGGGGGAGATTTTTTGGGCGATGTGGTTGGAAACCCATCATCAAGAACCTTTAGTTTTACTATCTTATCCCCAAAAATCTAACGGAAGTGGCTGAGTAATTTATTTTTCTGAAGCTCTGGCTAACCCATCAAGCTATTTATAGCCGTGATTATATGTATGACATACATAAACATAACATAAACGTTCACGCCGTTTATCCCCGAAGGGGTTGGCAGAGGTACCAATACTCCTGAACTCACATGGCAAGCGCCATCTAGTTTCCAGAGAAGGTACCCACGTTTTGCTTAGACAGTGTACTCACGTGATAGGGGGCAGGCCTATCGCCGTTTTGTACGAATACACTGTCACATGACTAAGTACAACTCAGCCATGTGGGTTTCCTCACGATGTTTTCCCTCACCGTTTGCAACAATGGTGAATTAACCACACATATGACTTTAGAAAAGACAAATTGGTGTAGGCCCGTCCCAGGATTGGAACTCACGCCCTTCTGTTTTCGGGCGGGTGTTCTACCCACTGGACTATCATGTCGCTATATATATGTATATATATATATATGTATGAATGTACAGAAAAAAAAGGTGCTGTAATAGGAGCAAGCGAGTGCCTTGATGAGACTGACCTAATTTTCATTGTAGAGCAATGACGTAGCATTCAGGATATGCCTCTAATATGAAAAGCAATCAAAGCAATCAACTAATCACTGAATCAATTAGTTAGTACTAATTAATAACCGTGGCGATCGTTATGTTACTGCTTTTGTCAATAATGGGAAATATTGTGCGTCATTCTGTCACAACTGTAACGCCATACATTTATTATCTAACCGATATTTCAAAAAGGGGTAAGCAGAGCTTCAAAACCAAATATTCTTCAGACACTTTTCTAAATGAAAATATATTCATGAAGTTGAAAGGAAAATGTTCGTGATATAAAGAATTGCTTTTCTGCTAGTGATAGGTTACCAATCACTTAAAAAGTAACAGATCTATTAGGGGCCTAGTACAACAACCACAAATGGAAATGGAGGAGTGCTATTCTAAGCTGACTCAACGCATAAATTGCTTTCCGAAATCAAATATTTGATTGCTATATTATAGTTCGTAACACACTGAGCATTTGTTCAGAAAGGTTGTTTTAGGTGATGCATTGCCAACTGCATCTCCGCATTACCACATGCTAAAAGGCTTTTTTATTCTTACTGGCCACCTGCCAGCGCTGTACAAAATAAAACTGTAATAAGTGTTACAAAATAAGATGCTGCCATATACTTTGTTTATAACTTTTTATAAATACCGGAGAGTGTCCTGTGATCAAGATTCGATCATAAATTTCAGTCAACTAAATAACCTCCGTGACCTTAAATACCTTTTGTCATCATCATCATCATCATCATGTCTAGTAACTCAAACACACTGCTGTGTACGTAATGGTTTTTTAGTTAAAGTTACTTTAAACGCAGAATTAAATTACAAAATAAAGCATCAAGCACTTCTTACTTACCTACGCAAAAAGTAATTTTAGCATATTTTTTTTTAAACTGTCGATGTTTTTGTTTAACGTTTTGTCGTATATATCCTTTAATGATACTTGATGTTTGATGTATTTCAAGTGGTGGTCATAACTTAAGGCAAGACCTAAACATAACTAGCTTTTTACTCGGGTAAAGCTGATTAAATTGTCTTTAATGTACCAAGCTAGTAAGTTGTACCAGAGTAGTGATGCCATTATTTAGTAACGAAGCATATGACGTCACGATGACATCAAGCAGGCGCGCCATACGTTTCTCGGAAAGCACTATAGACCTACCAACTTCTCTATAGAATGTAAAACAATACGCCTCCCAATAAATCTTTTTCCATCTATGTAACAATTTGTGGTACAATATACGTACATAAATTATATAAAAGTAAGCGATGAGATAACAGTAAAATATCATATACCTACATAATATTTCATCGCGGATTAATGAGTGATAAGAAGGGTTACGGTTTTGTCATAAAAGGTGGCAACATTCTCCAGATAAGTTGGTGGCTCTATACACTGAGGATTTGGCTCTAGTGCCATCTTTAAGTGCAAACATAACATACGTTATATACTTGCGAAGTGCCCATTGGTGTAAATAGGCACTATAGGTTTAGATCGATAGATACCTAAATTTCGGCAAACCTGTAATTATCTTCCGTTTATTTCATTTCAGTAGAGATCAATTAAAGGGTTTTTATTCATTGTTATTTTAGTTTATTTTAATTTATGTAATAAAATGAGTTTATTTGCCCCCATTTGGACTTCTCAACTGTAACATCTACTCGAGCTTTTACCAATTTGCGGTCTAGCTATGCAACTAGGGCCTAGTATTATCATTAACTCCCACCATATATACTAATACATCCATTGTCATGGATGTTATGCTTCCTTCAATTAATAAAAAACAATGCAACCTGGTCACTTGCAGACAATTGACATAATAAGACCATATCAATTGTAGCTGGAAGAAGGCATTTACAGCTGCGACATAGTTTCACAACTGGCTCAGTCTGTAATTGTTTCACGTTTTGTTGTTTGTTACTAGGCTTGTATTATCTTATCTTGAAAGTATTTTTTGTTATTTATGAGCATGTTTTAAGAACATACATACATATACTCACGGCTATAAATCCTTAAAAGGTTTAGCCAGAGCTTTAGAATCAGAAAATTCTTCAGCCTCTTTTGAACTTAAGCGGGGAAAAGATTATAAAATAAACATCTACATTATTTATTTTAATCAAAAGAATGGTTTAATTTCTTATATAATTATTGTGTTTAAAATGATATAAGCCTGTAATGTACAGACTTTTTTGTATTCTACGACTATTGCTTCTCTTACTTATGTCAAACTGGACTTATACGGCCTTTTGATACAACCTTGCCTACGATACCAGTCTGGTATAAAGTATATAAATAAATTAGCATGCCATATCATTGAGCAACTATTGATAATTTACAAATAACCGTTACCGTAGAATTGTCCGGCGGTTACACCACTCAGACTCAAATGATAGATATTTGAAGGGCGTTACGTCATCTTTACTTATCATAGCGTGATTGACTCGCGAAACGGGTAATTAAATGGCGTATTAGGAACAAATTAAAAAGCTATAATTTATATTTTATGACTATTGTAAATTGTGCAATGATGGATAAAGGAATGGTTATCCCTTCCCTTCCTGTGCCTTGTTGTGTAGTATCGGCTTAGAATAGCACTACCCCATTTCTTCCGGTGGGTGTACGTAAGAGGCGACTAACGGTATTGGGGCTATTAAGGGATTTTTGGGCGATGCGGTTGGAGACCCATCACCAACAACCTTTATTTCACCATCTTTACCCCACTCAGCTTTCCAAAAGTGGCTGGGGAATTTCTAATTCCTTAGCTCTGGCTACCCCTTTTAGGGATTTATAGCCGTGAGAATATGTATGTATGTATGTATCCCTTCCCTTAGCTCCTTGTTGAAAAAGCTGACTCAGCAGAAGAACCACGTAAAGGGAGACTCTCGTAAATTAATAAAAGCTGAACAGTTGTTTCTTTTAGGTAGTAATTAGGCGCATTGGTTTTCTTTATAGGAAGCTATTGTTGCTTGATATCGCTCATTAATTGATATATTGAAACCATTTTTTTAAATGAAATTTACATACACACATACATATACTCACGGCTATAAATCCCTACATGGGGTAGCTAAGGGTAGAGCTAAGGAATTAGAAATTCCTCAGCCACGTTTGGGAAGTTCAGTGGGGAAAAGATGGTGAGGTATAGGTTGTTGCCCATCGCCCAAAAACCCCTTAAAAGCCCCATACCGTTAGTCGCCTCTTACGTACACCCACCGGAAGAAATGGGGTAGTGCTTTTCTAAGCCGACACGACACAGCAAATGAAATTTCTCAGTTGCAATTAGATCCATTTATGACATATCTTCCTAAATATTTTCTTAAGTTTCAAAAATTAATTTCCGTCCAGTTCTTAAATTGTGTCATTAAGCAAATCCCAGTTGCAGGGCCGCAATATTCCGCCCGTCCCCTCGCCGAGTATCGCCATGACGTCTATAAATCTTGATGAAACAAACCAAACTCCTGTTATTCTCAAGACTTCCGAGCCGCTGGAACTTCGCAGATTTATGTTTTCAACAACTTACGCTGTAGTTTAATCGAAAAATGAGGACACTTTAGGATTTTGCTCTTTCTCGGTTGCTTAACTCTGTTAACTTTTTGGTAACTCAGGCACCTTCGAAGTTTTCGGCTTTGTAGCAAGTTGTGGGTCGTCTTCAGTGTGCTCTAAACACAGCCTCATAAAATTTCATTAGGTCTCTTCTCTGCTCGAGAGCACTCGAGATCACGTCAAAGTATTTATCTTAAAAATAACTTTACGTTCGCTCCGGAAAATAATAAAGTGCCCCATTTATACCCTTAATATCTCAACGGGCCGAGATCCTTTGTGCTTTTTGTAAACTTTCCATTTGCGATTATCATATTTTGAGGGAAGAGGAGATCATTTTACGGAATATTCTTTTCTTAATTTTTATTAAAAAAGAATCTGCGAACAATTGTAATTTATCATGTCATTGTAAGGTCTGGATATTGAAATACGTTCTCGAGGAGGGTTACTCGCTCATCTCGTCTTTGTAAAATATTGCATAGAGCCTTCACATTCTTTATATTCGGATTATGACGCGTGAAACGTTGCGTGTTTTCAGAATTACAGATTCTGTTCAGTTAATTTGAAATTCTTTCGCTCGAAATAATCTTTAATATAGTAAATACCCATTAATCGTTCATCAACCTTCTAGCTTCATTTTTAAATTCTAATTTAATATCATCCATCGTATCGCTTCTATCAAACTATATCTATTTTAATGTTCAAGATAAGCACTTCATATATCATTGTGTTCTACTACCAGCCTACCTAGTACGAGCGGTGTTTAAACTGGTTATCGCGAGGGATAAAGCAGCCATCTCTTACGCACTTACTTGGTATCGTATACTGCCATCTCATTCTAATCGTTATCGTGTCGATAAAATAGCGCTCGTACTAGCCGGGTAGGAGGCCTAGTACAAGCGTTACTCTATCGACACGATATCGGTTAGAATGAGATGACAGTATACGATACTAAGGGCTAGTTTTTTGATCCGTGGTTAACAGAACAATTTGTTAAATATCGTAACTATTAGTTAGATATCAGCAAAATACATTTTTTGACCCGTGGTTAAAGTAACTAATGTCAAACATCGAACCAAAATGGATTTACGATTTGACTACTGGTTAGTCATTTAACTACAAAAAGTGTAATATTCAAAGAGATGACTCCTTACCGTTACTTAAATCAAAGGTGACGACACAGTTAAGCTCTATGGACTACGAGAGTACAGAGTCAATTATTAGCATATATCAATAATTATCAATAATTAGTTAATAAGGTTCTCCATCTCATCTATCTCATTTATATTTATATACTCATATATTCAAATATATATTCATATATATATTCACACCATACACACAAACTATATATATATATTCTATTTTAGTTAGATTAGTTCATCACATTTGTCAATACTAACAAACTAACAACTACACACACACTCACACTCATAAAAAAAAATAATAATATAATATCAATGAAACCGAATGTAATGTATAGATCTATTATATTATCATTATGGAACTCTCCTCCATTTTGCTTTGTTTATGTCCATCATTTTGTTTTGTGTTGCTCGTGTCTTTTAATTATTATTTTTTTCTTTTTCATTCTTTTAATTTTATTACATACTTTTTTTTTGATGTAACATATAATACTTTGATTAAAGCGCCTATTCCATTATATTATATAATTAAATTGGTTTCCCAAGGTACAGGCTAAGCCTAGTTTGGGAACCCCTGGAAATTTGTGAAAGCTGTAATTCTTTTAATAAATATACTTTTTACTTTTTTTTTTTTATAGTCAATGTAACAAATGGTTATATTTTTAACCACGGATCCAAAAACTGGCCCTAAGTAAGTGCGTAAGAGCTAGTTGTTTTCACGGATATCTAGTTAAAAGGGCGCCCGTACTAGCTATGCAGAGAGGAAAGTAATGTATATGTTTCTGTGTAGCAGTGGAGCCGACCTACCACTTCAAGGTGCTGGTGCCGTCCATGGTGGCGGGCGCCATCATCGGCAAGGGCGGGGAGACCATCGCGCAGCTGCAGAAAGACACCGGCGCCAGGGTCAAGATGTCCAAGAGTCACGACTTCTATCCTGGTGAGTTTTGTACTGATTATGATAAATTGTTGATCGATCGATCTTGGATTGTATAAGGCGACACTTTGCGGAAATCCGTAGCAATACAAATTTTAATGTTACTTACTAAAAAATAAAGGAAAGAAACGTCACCAGCGGAAATCGAACCCACGACCTCATTCATTTGTAATAATCTCCACTTATTAACATTTGTATCGATATTTCATCATGAGCTACATTCAAACCATTCAGACCGATTTCCAAAATGAAAACTCCACTCAACATCAGCTTTATTTTAGAGTAAGATCCCAGAGCGATAAGACATAACTTATTTTCTAAAAGATGAAACTTTAAGTTCTCAGTAGTGTCTCATGTACTCTGTATACCTGCGTGTTTGTGAAGTTTGCACAGTGACACCTGGGCAGGTACCAGGTGCGAAAGGTGACTAAAAATAAGAGTAACTTTACTTAAATTTAGATGGCTGATTTTTAGATATATTTTAAAGAATATCATTCTCAAATAGTATCGCAAGTATCAGACACTTCTCTTGGGCCAAAACTTTTGTCAGACGCTTTAAAGCACCACCAAAAATAAATGAACTTTACTTATTTTCTAATGTCTGATTTTTTTATATGTTATCAAGATAACTATTACAAAATTATATTTAGTCAGTCAGACAAATTGGAATGACCAAAAATCCACAAAACACAAAAATTATTCGGCCGTGAGTACGAACGCGAGAGCACTATGCGCATGTTTATCAGAGCGAAGAATTTAAATATTCCAAAAAGTACTTACTGCTTTCGATAAAATATTTGCCGTTTAGTGTCGGATTAGAATATTACTACCCCATTTCTACCCGTGGGTGATCGTAAAAGGCGACTAAGGGTATAGGGGCATTTTTAAGTGATTTTTGGGCGATGTGGTTGGAGACCCGTCACCAATAATATTTATTATTACCATCTTTTCCCCAATCAACTTCCGAAAGTGGCTGAGAAATTTCTCATTCCCAAGCTCTGGCTACCCCATTAAGGGATTTATAGCAGTGAGTATATGTATGTATGTATGTTAAGCGCCTGACGTACGGGTGACGGCAATTGTTCTCGCGATGGTATTTTTGCGTAATATTTGTTCAGGCGTTAAGTCTGAATAAGGGGCGATCCATTAATTACGTCACACCAATTTCATGATTTTTTGACCCCTCCCTCCCCCCTTGTCACACTTCGTCACAATTAACTACACCCTCCCCCCTTAGTGTGACGTCACATTTAGGTTTTTAGTTCAGGAGAAACTGAAATTACAACATCACTCTGAAACTAACTTTTAATGCTTAAACGCTTACGGCGTTGTAAATTGAGACTTATTGCCTTTGAAATACATTCGCTATTTCGAAAACAATTATTCATTAAACTCTGCCAGAAATATATATATATATATATATATATAAATAGTATCAAATTTATAGGCAACGAATACATCCAAACAAATCCGAGTATGTTGAAGATTAGTTTAATACAAAGTTAGTTAACAACTGAAATATTTTTTTTAAACTTAAGTAGATTGAAACATTGTAGTGAGGGTTGTGAGGTCACAAACATGGAACTCCTCCCTCCCCCCTGTCACGATATGTCACATTTTGTGGACCCCCTCCCCCCCCCTTGAGGTGTGATGTAATTAATGGATCGTCCCTAAGTACTCTTATGTTTTCTTTCAGATCTTCCATAAACCTTGTTCTGATAGTTTTTTCTTTATGTGGGCGTTAAAATCTACCTCTGTACCAAATTTTAGCTCTGTAGGTCTATGGGAAGTACTAGTTCTATTTTGATGATCAGTGAGTCAGTCAGTGTCGAAAATGCGAAACTTTGCATTAGCTTAACTTGGGAATTCATAAATCTACCGACTTGAAATTATCAGATCTATATTATACATTGCGCGCACATACACAGAATGTGAGTTAAAGGAGGAGAACCGGGTTACTATGGACGTCTCACTCGCTCTGAAACGCATGCATAATGCTCTCGTGTCCGTACTCACGGCCGAATGATTTTTGTGTTTAGTGGATTTTTGGTCATTCCAATTTGTCTGACTGACTAAATATAATTTTGTAATAGTTATCTTGATAACATATAAAAAAATCAGACATTAGAAAATAAGTAAAGTTCATTTATTTTTGGTGGAGCTTTAAAGCGTCTGACAAAAGTTTTGGCCCAAGAGAAGTGTCTGATACTTGCGATACTATTTGAGAATGATATTCTTTAAAATATATCTAAAAATCAGCCATCTAAATTTAAGTAAAGTTACTCTTATTTTTAGTCACCTTTCGCACCTGGTACCTGCCCAGGTGTCACTGTGCAAACTTCACAAACACGCAGGTATACAGAGTACATGAGACACTACTGAGAACTTAAAGTTTCATCTTTTAGAAAATAAGTTATGTCTTATCGCTCTGGGATCTTGGACTATTTGAGTCAGCACTCATATACTTGATGATGGCTTTTACAGTCGATCTCCGCAATGATTTCTCACGTCTCCACGCGCAATAAATGAACGTCAAAGTGTCAACATTATTGTACGGAATAGCTTCAGGCTACGAGGATTTCTGCTGGTCGTATTTGTCTACTCGGAATCGCCCTAGATTCTGTTCTGTACCGACCTGCGCCACTGTTGGCTTTGTGCCCACTTTGGTATTAACCTTACTGTACTGAGTTATGGACTAACGTTTGGCAGTTTTATGTATCGGACTAGGACAGTAGGTAACGATACCAATTTGGGAGAATTGCGATTAAATATTGACTTTCTAGTGATGTTTATGCGTTATACATAACCGTTTAAGCAAGATGTCTAAACTTAAGGTTTTTGGCGTAAAAGCGTGAAATACTCGCCATCACCCATCTCACAATAACGAAACATACGACATGAATCTACGGTTATTCTTATCAGTTTTCTTAATCCATAGTAGCTTGTTGTTGTCAAACCTTTACCTTGACTTTTGAGATGAAATGGTTTCACAGCTCGTTAGTCACCTCGTCAAGTCGCGCTTTCCACTAATTATTTATCTCTCTTAACACCAGAGCTATTTCCTCAGACTCTCGAAATACACCATCTCGTTTAACGCCAATTTCCAATGTGGACTTTATGAAAAGAGAACAGAGTCGGATTTCCCATGACGTGTCACGGGACTGTCTTGTGTTCATGTTTTCAATTTCGGGTCAAGGTTTCCGTCAGCTTGTCAACTGCTTCTAGGTGTTTTAGACGATTTTTTAATAGGATTTAAAAAAATGCATACATTCTTACACACTGTCTGCAGTCACGACAATGACAATTTATATTCGCAAATCGGTTCTCCCAGGAAGGTCGGAATTCATTGTGTTTACTTACCTTCTATATATTTTTTACACTAGCTCCATTGCAATAATTCTAATTCAGTGTTTGTTGCTTCGGTTATTCTCTGCTGGCATTACCAGCAACATTAATTCTGCATTATCAAAATGATCGTCACTTAGACAAACGAATTACGATACATGCATATACTCACGGCTTTAAATCCCTAGAAGGGGTAGCCAGAGCTAAGGAATCAAAAATTCCTCAGCCACTTTTGGTAAAGGTTGTTGCTGATGGGTTTCCAACCGCATCGCCCAAAAATCCCTTGAAAGCCCCAATACCGTTCGCCTCTTACGTACACCCATCGGTAGAAACGGGGTAGTGCTATTCAAGCCGACACTACACGGCGAGACATTAGACAAACGATGTTTGTATGAAAAAATCATCTTTGTTCAATCATAATCTGAAAAACCTCACGACAAATTCTGACTAAAAGCACACCTAAGCATACAAAACGATTCGCAGAACTAACCTGATACGTTTTCCTGCGAACACCGTGCGGTGGCAAAAACTGACGCTTTTTGTCAAACTTGATTGAGCTCCGACCGCGGTCGATACGTTTCATTACCGCTGAAGAGGTTTCAATAGATTCTTATTAACCTACATACGCTGGAGGACGTCACTGCTTTGACAATACTATTTAGTTTAACTATTGAAACACGTAGTTTCAATTTATATGATTTATAGTACAGCGTATTGAAGTGTGTCAGAGCAAAGTATGTATAAATTAGTTATCTGACCGAATTGAAAGGGATGTCAATACGGATAGATTAAGGCTTCGCCCTCTTTACATACATATACTCACGGCTATAAATCCCTTAACGGGGTAGCCAGAGCTTTGGAATGACAAAATCCTCAGCCACTTTTGCAAGTTGATTGGGGAAAAGATGATAATAATAAACGTTTTTGATGATGGGTCTCCAACCATATCGCCCAAAAATCACTTAAAAAGCCCCTATACCCTTAGTCGCCTCTTACGGTCACCCACGGGTAGAAATGGGGTAGTGCTATTCTAAGCCAACACTACACTCTCGCCCTCTTTGATACATGAAAAACTTGAACTCCTTGGTTTTGATGACAAATTATAACTTTTTCTTAGAACGGTCTCGATTCAGTTTATGGCAGTTTGCAAAGTCAACAGTTTCTAAGCAGAGATGATTAATCATTTTTGCTATCGAACAAACCAGTAGTCAATAACGTCGTTTTAATCATATCCCAAAACATAAACGTTCACGCCGTATATCCCCGAAGGGGTTGGCATAGATACTAATACTTCTTAACATCACGTGACATTGTCACCTTGTGTTCAGAGTACCCACGTTTTGCTTGGACAGTGTACTCACGTGATAGGGGGCAGGCCTATCGCCGTTTTGTACGAATACACTGTCACATGATTAAGTACAACTCAGCCATGTGGGTTTTCTCACGATGTTATCCCTCACCGTTAACCACACATATGTCTTAAGAAAAGACAAATTCGTGTATACCCGACCCGGGATTCGAACACTAGTCATTTGCACGATAGCCGGTGTTCTACCCATTGAGCTATCACGTCCGTATATCCCAAAAAAATAAGTACGAGAGCTTGTTAGTCTTAAGTTTCTCAAGATTTATACGCGGACCCGGTATTGTTTTTTTATTTTTATTTATTTATTAAGGAGAAAAAACAGAAATAGCAAAAAGAATATAAAATAACAACATTATAGAACATCTATACTTATAATAAATCTGTAGAGAGGTCAATTCTGTACATGAAATATATTTTCAAAATAACCATCAGGTGGTGATTAGGGATCGATACTGATGCCAAAAATGCAATCAGTAAAATTTTTGTCTGTCTGTCTGTCTGTCTGTCTGTCTGTCTGTCTGTCTGTCTGTCTGTCTGTCGGTTTGTATGTTCCTTATGGAAACAAAAACTACTCGACGGATTTTAACGAAACTTGGTACAATTATTCTTCATACACCTGCGCAAGTTTTTGTATACTTTCCAGCAGAGTAGTAAAGGGGAATTTTGGGTAATTTTGGGAAATAGGGAGAAGTTACTCCATTTTTTAAGCTTCCGTCGCGTGTGCAGCCTCAATTGTTAAACTTACATAGAAATCATGTGTGACGGAAATATTCTTCATAAAATTATCTAAAAAAAAACCTCAGCAGTTTATGTCTATCTTTTACGGTTGGCTCACAATAACACGTGTAATTCCTGATAGCTTAGCAGTTCGGATCATTCTGATTATATTTGTTTACTCTTACGTTTGTAAACGTCTCACTCATCCCAAATTTAAAAAAGGTAACATTATTACCTATTCAATAAAAAAAGAATCATAGAAATCGGTAGACAAACACCGAAATTATACAAAATAAGCCATCGCGCCCGTGATCAAAACCAAATCTTTACTAATTTACATATAACATACTAGATGGCGCGAGTAGTTGCATCCTAAATCACGTAATGATTTATTTTTTAGATTGTTATAAATACTTCATAGCGTTTTATTTAAAAAAATTCCATTAAACGGAAATACTGAACCGTTCATCAAAGCGCATTTAAAATCACCAAACTACACTGTTTAGGGAGTGCTATAAATTTAATAAATTGAAAACATTGCGCTGAATTTCACAATGCTTGAGCAGTGACTGAAGAAAGAAACCCCAGATATTTAAAAAAACAACGCTACCCGTGCGAAGCTGGGACGATCCACTAGTAAGTAAATAAATTTAGGTATCCTCAACTTTTCTCACAGATAGGTAACAAAAACAATCAATACAAAAAAGTTATCATTACAGAAAAACAGAAATAAAATATGAAAAAGGATAACAACCACAACGAACATAAATAGACAAAAGTAAATACACAACATTCTTCAGATAAAATTAAACAATAATTATAATAATTAATAATATACACACACATTAAAGACTTTTTAAAATAAGTAAGAACATTTTCTTGCAGCGCTGCTTCGAAAAGCAGAATAAGTCTACATCCGTGAAATAAATATTATATGTATCGCACATCCTGCACAAAGTAGCCCTCTTACCTACATTGGTCCTGCTGACCCCTAGGGCGAATACATGTTTATTCCTTGTAGCGTGACTCGGAACACGTAAACTAAACTTTGCCAGTAAGTCGAGGCAGTTGAGCTGGGAAGAACATATACCCTGCAGAACTATTAAGTCAGCCAGGATACGACGGTCGTGCAAAGATATCATTTTGTATTCAATTAAAAGATCTCTATAAGACAAGCCTAGGACACCGCATACGGAAATTTAGGGTGCGAAGGAACTTTTTCTGTATAACCTCTAACCGTTTTTTGTAAATTTCATATAGAGGATTCCAAACGACCGACGCTTATTAGTTAAATATTTGCCATAAGGTGCGTCATTTCAGATATGTCATAGTTTATTTTAGTTTTTTCTAAATATAGATCCGACATGAAACTCGACTGTTTGTAGTTAAGAACTTTCAGAATAACTTAATAGTCAAAAAAGTTAAATCCACATTTTTATATAATTAAAAACGTACAAAAGTTGGCAAAAAAAATATCTACATTTTAATAAATTATCACCAGCAATGAAACATATAGTAATAAATAATAATCTCAATGCACTATTCAAGTTAGTGTATAGAGTATATAGTATCGTTGTTATATCAGTTAACGGCGAAGGTCGTATCATTTTCCGCGACGCTCTTCTAGGCTCGCTGCACTTGGCGCTAATCATTGCACTTAGCATTGTATTGTCTTGTGGTGCATCTTGAGTGCTCTCACGGTCTAACCTTTGAGGTTAGATTAGATTAGATTGCACTGATATGAGTTTATGGTATTAATTGTATCATAATGACATCAAACCAGTTGATTATAGGCTATATACACATACGCTTCCTCTGATAATCGAAATATTGCCATAACAAAGAATTCTGCGTTGGCTATCACATTCATCGGTTTCCAGTGAAGCATCAGATAATTTTCTGACATGGCAGGAAACTTCTATTGTCACTCGACTTATATTATCTCTCTTATAAACCCCATGTATTTCCCAACACGATAGACATAACTTCTGCTTAACGAATCACATATCATTTTAGAGATCAGTCAGTATAGCCGATTTGGGTACTACTTGTAAACAACAAAATTGAGGCTCTCAGCATTCGAACAACGAAAACTATTTAAAAGTTCAAAATTTCAATTAACAAGTATCTCAAACAACACAAGCCATTAGTACCAAGTTGGTACCGGACTCCCACCTCGTACCGAGATGAGTTACGACCTGGCTCCCGGAAGCTGCAGCAGCGCGGTGACCTTCCGATGTCTTGTGTAGCTGACCCACTTTACTTTATTGTAACTAGAGATTTTCAGTTCTAATTAATACATACTGTTTGTACCATAAACTTGTGGATTGCCATTGGAGAGCTAACACTAGCGGTATTTATTCGATGCTCTGTCGGTTAGAATGAGATAAAAATATACGATACTATGTAAGAGCGAAGGAGATAGCTGTTTTATGCCACGCGATATCTGGTTAAAAGGTCGCTCGTGCTACAATAAATTTTTGGCTTTCTGAGTCTTAGTATTAATTGTGAAAACTATATATTTTATTGATCTAAATTTCAGTATTCGTTTATCTACTGAAATAAATAATTACACGGCCGTGTAATTTGCCGTGTAGTGTCGGCTTAGAATAGCACTACCCCATTTCTGCCGATGGGTGTACGTAAGAGGCGACTAACGGTATTGGGGCTTTTAAGGGATTTTTGGGCGATGCGGTTGGAGACCCATCACCAACAACCTTTATATTACCATCTTTTCCCCACTATAATATCCAAAAGTGGCTGAGGAATTTGTTATTCCTTAGCTCTGGCTACCCCTTCTAGGGATCAATAGCCGTGAGTATATGTATGTATGATCTAAATTTCAGTATTCATTTATCTACTGAAATAAATAATTAATGTAAGAAAACTCAGTACTTGTCTAATGACATGTAAATAACATTAGTGGCCTCATCACCGAGCTGTATTTTATCAAACATACGAGCCAATTAACTTTGAAAACGCAATCGTACTGAGAATTGCTCCAGTTTGTTAAAATAACTCAATGTAAAATATCTAGTTTAATGTTAGTTATAAATAACTAAAGACCGTCCCGTTTTGTTAATATAACATAGTTCTACATCTGTTCAAACTTGTCGCCGTGTATTTATTCACAGTGTTCATGTATTGCTCAATAAGACATTCAAGAGCGGAGCTGTTAATATATAGTTAGTTTGATTTCAAACTGATCGGTGTGTATTGGAAATATTGGAATAGCAATTATGAATGCTGCTCAGACAAGAAAAGAGTCATATTCCAGTTAAAAGTTTATTTAGATGAGGACGTATTTATATATTTAAAATGAGAAGAAGCAAATCAAAAAGAGACTCAGAGAATCATATAAAAGCTACGTTAAATCCCTCTATAGACAAGTATTAGAGATAAACACTTTTACTGCGTTGTTCGAAATTCGAAAGTTCCGGCATTACTCACGACCATAAATCCCACAAAGTGGTAGCCAGAGCTTCAGAGCTTCAGAGCTAAATACTCCTCCGCCACATTTGGAAGTTAATAGCAGACAAGATGGTAGAAATGAAGTATCGTTTGTGATTGTGACGGGTCTCCAAACGTATCTCCCAAAAACCACTTTAAAAAAAGCTTCATACCCTTAGTCTCCTTTTACGACACCCGTGGGTTGAAAGGGATAGTGACATTTTAACCCTGCACTACACGGCAATCAGACACTAAACTAAAAGAAAAATTATGATTATTAATTATCACCTCAAACGTGTTATAATCACGTCAATCTATCCCACTGCTCAACTCATACAAACCGAATGAATAAACCAAACTACCGCGTATTAATAGCCCACACTGAAATAGTTGTATGACCTACTATTTCAATATCTTTATGATTGGCATGTTATAAAAAGATGGGCAGAGTGACAACTTTTATGTGGCGAGAGATATACGCGTGCTGTGACCTGAAACATTTTACCAGGGTCTTTAACATAATATAATGCTAATATATAATAGCTGAGGAATGTCTCATTCCCTAGCTCTGGCTACCCCTTCAAGGGATTTATAGCCGTGAGTATATGTATGTATGTATGATATATAAAACAACCAATAAACGAAGTAGCAAGACTACCGAACCGTAGTGAATCAATTCGTCATTAATAAAAAACAAATATAAAATGAATATAGGTAGAGACCACTAAATTTATATATACCACATATATACTATAAAATATAGTATAAATTTATCACTAGTCTCAGTTTCCAACTCGTCAATCGGTATGCAAAGTTTTATATAATTGATGCTTAGCACAAAAACATTTCGAGACATTATGTTTTCAATGATATTTTCCTGAAATTAAATAAAATGAAGCTATGATTATCTTTATATTTACAAAAAACTGTAATCGTGTTTGACCTTTAAATCATCTTTCAAATACATGCGTTATTGCAGTTGATTAAAAAACAACAAGAATCATTACCTTACTTAATTAATACCGTGATAATATCATTTGAGATCACATATTCGGGAATTATTTTGCAATCAGTTAATTTTTTTTTAACAGTGCTTTTCATTTTCATTTCACTTAGTGTTTTTGTGATTGATGACTTCAAATTCAAATTCTTTATTTCACAAAGATAATTAAGTACCAATGTGGACCCTGTAGGGCACAGAAATATAAATCTAAATATAAATATAACTTAAAATTAACTTAAAATCTTAAACTAAACATATTTACTTAAAATTTAAACATAAAAACAAACATGAAAAAGTATACTAAGTAAAAGTTGCAGAATGTTTAAAAAAACATATAATTTAGAATTCGTTATTTCAAATAATACATATTCAAATTAACATAAGTATTTAGCAATTGTCTACGCAATCGGAGACAAAGCAGACTATATCATACATACGTGAGACAAGCTAAATCAACTGGAACAGGTAGATCTCATATCAGCTCGATCTATCCAATTAGCTGCACCATGTGATGTCATCACGTGGTTGGTGTAATCACGCGATTGTCCTTGGTCAAGTATAATGTAAGTTTATTATGGTGATCCAAACAAACAACGATTGCATCAACCGCTAGAGCTGACCTCTCGTGACATGTTTCTATACGGTGATGCACAAAAATGTGGAGATTGTAGAATATTGAGGATTTATCGTCGTATTGTTTAGTTGAATAGTTGGTATCAACTTGAAATATTTGTATTAATATGTGCCAAGCGCTGACTGTATTTATCTAATGCGCAGTTTTAATATATGGCTTCCTGTATAGTACATTATACAAATAGTTTTTCCTATTAAAATTTTGCCGAGTTGCCAGGATTGGATTGTCATACATTAGATTAGATCATTAATATAAATCTTTTAAAAGTAATCCCTGTCGCTAATTGATTCTGCCAAGTTTAAAAACTAAATAAATACATGTACTCAAAACTATAAATCCTTAGAAGGAGTAGGCAGAACTAAGGAATTCGAAATCCCTCAGTTTTGGAAGTTGAGTGGCGAGAAGATGGTAAAGTAAAGGTTGTTGGTGATGGTTCTCAAACTAAATGGTCCAAAAATCCTTTAAAAAGCCCCAATACGTTAGTCGCCCATTAAGTACACCCATCTGAAAAAGTGTAGTGCTATTCTAAGCCGACACTACACAGCAAACTCTTATTTAAATGATAAGTTATTTTTAAAAAATTACGATTTATTTAATCACCAAGTTGTAAACTACATAAAGTAAACCTTTCAATTAAGTAAGCAAGAGCGAACAACAAACAAGTTATAACAAACTGTAGAACAACTTTGAATTAATAGAAATAATTGGTAAGAGTAGACTGAAATTGTAAACAAGCTGGTAGAAGCTGGAACACGGTGGCGGCTTTTGGATTTCAATGGCGAACTTCTTAACTTGGGCTCTTGTGTCGGATTTCCTAGATACTTACTTATACTCACGCCTGTTGCTCCCTTTGGGGTAGGCAGAGACTATAGATCGCCACTATGAACGATCCTGACAAATCTCTCTTGCTTTTATCACAGTCATCATTCTTCTCATTTCCTAGATGTTTCATGTGCTTCAGCTGCATGTTTTGATAATAGTAATGGGGTGTACAGGTATAACGAATATTTGTTTATTACTCACTATTTAACAGCACAGGCATACATATACTCACGACTATAAATCAAAACAAGGGATACCGAGAGCTTCAGAATGCGAAATAGGAAAAGAAAGGATGGTTGCTCATTGATGTCCTACAATAACGTAGCCTCAATATCTTAGTCGCGTCTTACGACACCTACGAAAGGAATAGGTTTGTGCTATTCTAAGCTGACACCAAAGACATTCTGTTATATTGTTGCATTTAAAATATTCCCGAAGTACCCAATTGAAATACTACTTCTTAGCTGAATACGATGATTTATTGTATGACCTTACTGACTTTTGAGCAGTTCTTTAAATCTTTTCACTGAAATCTATCCTCTTTAAGTATTTTAAGGCGTAACGTATTTTTATTGGTTCCGACTGCGCAATATTTTACTTTTTTTATGAGAACAAAACAATAAACTTTTAAATGGACGCATCCGGAGATCTTCAAATCAAATCAAAAGACATAAAATCGCCCCATTGATAGATTCGGCGAAGATACTTATAAGACAGACAAATCAAAAACCATGCTATTAGTTTTCAATAAAAAAAGTTATTAATGCTATTAAATTTAAAATCAAATAATACGTTAAATCATTCCTACTTAGATTCTGTACCGAAACCTAGTTCACGAATATTCTTATTTATGGCTTTCCTTTCTCTAAAACTTTACTTTCATAAAACTACTACAGCTCTAGTGTTCCACAGAAACTGTCCACTTAAACTCCAAATTGACTACTTTACGATGAAACCTCCTTACAATGTTACACATCTACAATGTTAGTATAGTGCCACTGTCCGTGCCGTGTTAGCTTTACAGCATCGAGGCTATCTAGCTTAGACTAATGCAGGGTACACTTGATAACATTGTTAGCGGTTGCTTAGCTAATCGCCATGACAAAGTTTTAATCCTGCCTCTAGAGTAGATAATATAGAGACAAAGTTTATGGTAGTTTCGACATGAGTTAGTGTTATATTTTTCAAACAACTTTTAAGAGTATTTAAAAACAATTAACTTATATCTTACTATGTCAGTTATATGTCTGTTAACATCCCGATAAAATCTTTTCAGACTTTTCACAAATTAGCTGGAATAAATAGACAGAGACAAAAGAAAGTCATCTATTTGTATATATTACTAATAAATAAAGGAAAGAAAAATTTCGACATCGGCGGGGAAATCGAAATTTTTCTTTCCTTTATTTATTAGTGATAATCCCCACATGAGGTTTTCATTAACAAAAACATTCATATTTGTATATGTATACCTTGTCCTCCACGACACGTATAGCGTACATATTCGGATTTAGTTAGCGTTTATTTAAATAGTACAATTAGATACTCCTTTATGTCATATTTTCTAATAATAGACCTTTTCCGTAACCGTTGACTACTCGGTTTTTTAACCTGAAATTTGCGACGATGCATTTGAACATTCGCTTTCGTATGTCGTTCTATAGATATGTATAAACATAATACGCACACGCTGATTGTGTAGATTAAGATATCTCCAAAAAACGCAGATGCTGAATACATTTCATTCATACAACGCGTGACAGTGTGTCACCCACCACCCCAGGGAACGATGGAATACAGACAAGGATACAAAAGATGGATTGATATTGATTGACATCAACCGTGTCGCAAATTTGTACGTTACCAAGAAAATCCATTTTCAGCGGTAGAATTGAAATTTCGTGCACGACTTCCAATGTAGCTTCGTGCAAACCACAGAATACCCGCCCCGCATCGATCCGCCGTCGTAGAGTCATTTTTCAAAGGCGCAAATCTGGCCTAGTTACAGTTTGTAAAGATTTGGGTAATCCTTGAAATTTAATTGTCTTGGATCCCGACCCGATTAATTAAGCTAACATTTCGTTTTTGTTGACACATTTCAGAACAGAATTTCTTTTAAATTGAACAATGTTTAAATATACGAACAAAACGTGCAACTTGTCAATGTTGAGATAAGAAGTAGGAAATGCACTTCAGATAACCTCATGTTTAAATAACCAATATAAAATTATTTCGTATTACATAAAACGGTTTTATTGCGACTTCAAGATAGCAAATGCCTAAATAGTTTAGTTTATTAATGACCAGACAAAACTATCTACGACGGTGGAAGATAGTAGATATGATACGTACATACATACATATTCTCACGCCGTTAGTTCCCATTGGGGTAGGCAGAGACTATCGATCGCCACTTTGTACGATCCTGGCAAACCTCTCTTGCTTCGTTTACATCCATCAATCTTTTCATACATGCTCTTTTATTCTTCATACTGCGGACACCTGCCTTTTTGAGCACATTTTCTATTTGATCCAAATGTGTCCTCCGAGGTCGTCCTCTACTAACATTACCTTCCACATTGGCTCTATATATCTCTTTCACCAATTTACTGTCATCCATCCTCTCTATGTGCCCAAACCATCTCAACATTCCTTTTTCTATCTTTCTTACAATATCATCTTTTACACCACACCTTTCACGAATCACATCATTCCTCACACGATCACATAACCTTACATTACACACTTTTCTGAGGGATCTCATTTCTACTGCATTCACTCTACTTTCATGCTTCTTCTGCCACACCCAACATACGTATACAATACAATACCTTTAAAATTGAGGCACTGCAACTACTCTGTATATAGGTTTACGCATTTAAAGTCATAATACGATCCTTGTGTAGTCATCTCAAAAAGAAGTAGCGACAGAGCCTCCTAATCCACAATTCTTAAGATGTGGTGATCAGGGATCTCTGTTTATGGGTTTCTATTTCACGTGAAAGGCCCTTTCTAACGTACACAAAATCCCTTAGTCGGTTTTAGACACCCAAGCGTCTCTATCTCTAACTAGGTATAGTGTTATTGATGATGATGTTATTGACGAGATGTCATTATAATTGACGGAACATACGAGTAATTTTCAGTAAAGAAAAACCTCTTAAAATTTAATCACACAAAGTTAGCCGTATCTTAGTGTCTCAACCAATTCTCCAGCATTGTTACACAAGCGTGCAGCAATGCTAACTATGATATCAAAACTGTGTGTCAGCAATACCCTTTTTTGTTATTTACTTTTCGTCGCCAAAGGAGGATGGGCAAAAATGTATGGGAACTGGTATACCTTGCAATTACAATGCATCACATATTACTAGAAAGATAAATTTATATATTAGCATATGTACCAGGTTGCATGTTTCTAAGAGTTGTCCGAACTAAGTTCTACGACTTTGAATTTGGCGGTACTTTAAGTCTTCAATACTGAATATTATAGTATTTTACGTACTCCATGTTACTTTTAATAATATTTTCTGCAAGGAAGTTAGTTTGTTTGTGGTAAGTAAGTAAGATTGATGATTTGATTCGAAATGTTATAAATAATGAACAGCAAAAAGTAGCAGTAAAAATAATATGATTAAATATAGGAATATCACCAAATTATTATGATGCCATATCACTAGATGATTTCCATGCCTATACGCAACCCTCCTCCCGCTGTCCTTTCCTGGCTCCTATCTCCTTCTTGCTCTCGCTCCCGCATTCAAAAGTTGCATCGTTAAAGCCAAACCACTATTTTTTCAACCAATAATTACATTTATTGAAATGATTTTAACCAAAACATACTCATGTTCGGATCGCCGTATCTCCGAACGGACAACGATTTGGGGAAACTCCCCATAATAAATGTTGATGCACTATATAATCCTAGTTTAAAAATGTACCACTCATTGCTATTGGACAGTATACCAATATGCCCATCCTCCTTTAATTTGACATTAGTACAAATGGCGCTTTTAATTGTAGAGACGTGCTCGGTACGCGCGGCAACTCGAAAACAGGTCATTCTATTAGTCGCTATCTCGTCTCAATGTTTACCTCCTCGCTTTATTGCATTAGCGTCCGACTTGCGTTTCATTGGTTGCGATGCGACGGTTTCAGCCTTGAACGTTGCTAACACAACTATTTCCAAAGCGAAACATCTAGAACTGGCTGCATAATATCGCGCTCATTTCAATTCAGCCGCGGAACTTGGCTTGGCTTATGAAAATTAATGCAAATGCAACGCGACAGATATCGAAATGTATTCACGAGTGTATATTAGCTATCCTTGCCGACGTCTCTTCTACTTGTCCGATTTATACCCCACGAGAGTTGGCCGCCACTTCTAAAACGAGGAGACGCATCTCCACGCGAGATGAAGCTATTTGGCCCACTGCTCCTAATCTGCGCTTTGGACATTCACCAAGTGGTAATGACCCGCAACGGATTGTCGAACCCATGTCCACGGCAATACAGGTTACATTAGTGTGTCAGCGACGCAAGGTCAAGGGCAGGTTGCGCAACTCGCCAGGTTTAGATGCACCTGGTTTTATGATTGCCGCCGCAATCGGGGCTCGTCTGCTTCCGCTACGCTGCCAGTTTCCAACTCGTTGCAGACATTGAGATTAGCTAATTACGCTCTTGTTTGGATGGAACTGTGCGGGCTTTGTTTATCGTTTATGGTTATGTGTTGCGGTTTATTGAATATTGTTTTGTCGACTTAATACCTACTTTATTCTCTAAGCCAACCTTTCATATTGCAATGTAAAGTAAATAAAAACATACGGCTGCAAAATCATGCTCGATTGCACATATTGCAGCTGCAAGACGTCACAGTGACCCAAATACAATTTTTCACTTTTTTTTTTAAAGAATTTTTATTTTCTTTACACAAAATATGATACTTTATATTTAAGACATTACTTTGCGCAGACCGGCTCCGCACAGCAAAGAGATAAGCTTTCGATAATTAAAAGAATTTTCAAAATATGTTCAGTGAATTTAGTCGTACAAACGTATAAATGACCCCTATATAATATGGATGAACATGTCTTTATCATCCAAAACCTCAATTCATCTCCTTAAAGCCCCTTAACACTAATAACTGTCATTTATATCGTGAACCCGTACCAAAGCTAAGTGCTATCCATAGATTACGAATACACACCGATCTCGGAATAATTATACTTTGTCCTCACTGAAAGCTTCTGGGCCTAACGATTGTAATTCCCCAGGCCCTCACCCACGTGTAAGTACGGTCGGGATGTCAATGGAATAGTAATGGCTGAAATACCCCTTTAAATGCTGTTTAGTTGTAAAATACGTAACATAATCGTGTAGGTAATAATAGCCGTGTAGTGTCGGCTTAGAATAATACTACCCCATTTCTACCCGTGGGTAATCGTAAGAGGCGGCTAAGGGTATAGGGGATTTTAAGTGATTTTTGGGCGATGTGGTTGGAGACCCGTCACCAAAAACATTTATTATTACCATCTTTTCCCCAATCAACTTCCAAAAGTGGCTGAGGAATTTCTCATTCCAAAGCTCTGGCTACCCCATTAAGGGATTTATAGCCGTGAGTATATGTATGTATGTATGTAATCGTAATACATTTTAGTTCGATATTCATAGGATATTATTATTAACATAAAAGTATTAATTAAATGTAATTATTATGTTTTTCGTATTTTTCTTGAATATATACAGCTTCTTGTATAAGATAGTGGTATACGTTAGCTACGCGATTTTTTTTCACCCGATGTTTTCTATTATTATCGAGAACATGCAAATTATCAAATTAAACACTTACATACAGCCATTGAGCTTGTGACTCATATATGGAGAATCATTCGAATAAATCCTAGAATTGAACCTCACTTTTAATATATTTACCCGTATAAGTGGTTTGTCCTAAACAATATATTACTGTGTTCTCATGAAATCGAAAGCTGTCAATGAACAATTGATATTCATAAACCCCTCCATACAACCAACGAAAGAAACTATAGATAGCGCTATTCTACACCGACACATCGCTACAAAAAAATCCTAAACTGAGATTCTAAACGAAATAGCAAGTAAAACAATGGGCCGGTACACGAGAGCCTCACTATGTCTCGAGATTACAGTGCTGGCATTAGCGACGGATGCGCAGTGAGGAGATCAAAGTGAGGAGAACAAAGCGCGACAGCTGACTAACGAGGGGGTGAGGAAACGAGATATAGCTCGGTTGCTAGCCTCGGGGCAACTGTAGTATCAGATGAATGTCCTATTTACATATGAGATGGCAGAGGAGTTTTAAGATTATGCATTTTTTACGTAACGTTTTCGATTCATTGTTAGAAAATAGGAATATATGATATGAAGGATGTTTTTAATAGTTTTGTTTTATCATTAATTTACATACATACATGTAAATCCTTAGAAGGGGTAGCCAGAGCTAAGGAATTAGAAATTCCTAAGCCACTTTTGGAAGTTGCGTGGGGAAAAGATGGTGCAATAAAGGTCGGTCATTAATTTACTGTGATATTAAATTATTAATGTAACGTTAAATAATGAATTTTAAATTATTTAAATGTTTTAATATATTATAATATAATATATATTAAATAATTAAATAAATATATAATCCATATTTATATTGATAAAAGAATTAGAAACGGTTTATTACCCATACAAACGTTCTGTATTTATATTCTTAGTAATGGATTTCATAGAAACAATTCTAATGTATTACATTTGTAAACTAACCTATCTTTTCTTTTAGATACCGTTCAAAGCAATCATAATAGGCTTAGGGCCATTCTATTTGCAATTAGGCGATGTGTTTAAAAAACCATCACCAGCCATACTTTCCACTCTGAACTTTTTAAAACTAGATCATTTGAAATGGTGTATTCCGAAGCTGTGCCTTAAAAGAAAGCAATCATTTTTTTAAACCGTTTTGGACTCTGCTTATTAACCTGGCAAAACATGTGCCGAGTCATCCAGCATAACATAAAACGTGGTTATTACACAATACAGTGCCCCTGCCGATGCCGCAAGCGCGGGGGCGTGATGCGTCGCGGTGCCGCATTGCAGTAGCCTGGAAGAGGCACTTCCACCCACACGTTGGAATATTTGCTTGGGAGCTATAGCGTATTTGGATCATTTGGGTAGTCAAGTTTTATGCATTGCTCAGTTTGATTGCGAAATAAAGCGAGATTTAAAGAGGATGGGTACTTTTGGTAATGTTTTATAAATATGGATTCTTCCGAAGCCCCGAATTCTGAAACGTGCTTGAAATGAAAACAGAATAAATCGTATTTTTAATTATATGAAAAGAAAACATATACCTACGGTTTAAAATTATTATTAAGGACAAAAATCATATTGAAACTTGACGGAAATGTTGCACATAGTTCCATTTATAATAATAATAACACTACTACATCATCACCACTTTTTAAATTTTATAATCACGGCGTGAATAACAAATGCAATGATTTGAAACAATAATGTGTTTCTAATTATAAGCCCTTTTGCAATACACATCCATTTAAAAAACACTTTAAATTAAAAGGAAAATACCCTTCAAAACTCCTAAACACTTAATCACCTTATACAACCCTAGAAACAATAATGTAATTCACCACAGCGCATGTTAATTCAAATCACAACAATACCTCCCCAAACTTCTGAAATTCAGGCCATTAATTCGCCTCCCCCGAAACTCTACTTTGAAAGACGATGACCTCACCCCCCACCCCTAGAGTAATTACTCTTTTCAGAGTGTTACGATATCCACCTACATAGAGGATCCTCGCTGATTAATCGAATATTGTACCTCTGCCAACTTGTTCAACTGTACTCGCCGCGAGTGGATAAGAAGAGCGAAACTTGTAAACTGATCAGCATTTGTAATCACTTCGAAATTAATTCGGAATTGTATTTCATTGGGTTCGTTAGATATGGAATTTTGTTTTGTAGTGGATTTCAGCTTGTGCTCTATAGGACATACATACATATACTCACGGTTATAAATTCTAAAAAGGGGTAACTAGAACTTTGGAGCTTGAAACTTCTCAGCCACTTTTGGAAGTTCATAGCGGTCAAGATGGTAGAAATAAAGTATCGCCCAAAAATCACTTAACACTTAAGAGCTTATTCCATTACACTTTGTCGTTTCTGAATTCAGACGTCCTTCGAAGTTACTGCCGGAGACGCTTGTTATTCTAGAGAGAAGCCTAGCGTTCTGAACGTTATTCCACTAGTCTGAATTCAGATTCTGTGGCTTTCAGACGTCTTCATTCAGACAAATGGAATAAGCTCTTTGGTCGCCTCTAACGACACCCGTGGGTGGTAAGGGGTAGGGATATTCTAAGCCGGCACTACACAGCGTAAAACGGAAACGACATTTATTTGCGCTCAGTACATGGGTTCCTCAAAAGCTAAAAGGAAGCGCTAGGTAGTTATAGTGTCAGTTTTTTACCGATACGATACGAGCACTTATGTTCGATATGCTGCATAGATAAATCGTCTAGACTTTTAGGTCGTCTGTGTCAAAGGTAACAAAGAAATCAATTAAGAAAAAACATACGCAATATAGTTACACATTATACTTTGGTTTTAGTATTCAGCTATTTTATATTATATTAATATCACATTTATTTTGGACAAATATTTAATCGAAGCATAAGTGATAAAAAGATTTTAACGTATTTGGTTTCCAATACAAATTTAAACCTAAAACTGTCGATCACAATAAATAGTGTCTCACTGAAGATATTTATAACCAAGTAACGTCAATTGAGATTAAAGAAGGAAGTCTCGTGGAAACTATGTTATCCTCATTGACGTAACCAAATGGTGTATGGCAGGTGACGTGTTTTAATAATAATAAATCCATTATTTCAGGCATTAAGCCCCATATAATGATAGTAAAACTTGGCCTATGTTAGTTTACCACGTAGTTTAATATTGGGAGCAATCAGCGTCCTTCACGATATTTATGTTGCGTTACTATGCAGAATATAGCATTATAAATCTTTATAACGAACTAGACTCGGTCAAAGTATGACATACATACATACATATACGCAAGGCTATAAATCCAAAAAAGGGGTAGCCAGAGCTTCAGAGCTAGAACTCTTTAGCCACATTTGTAAAAGTAAAAGACATTTATTTTGCAAATTAACACGCAACGCACACAAAAACAGAATGAAACATAATAAAAAAAACACGAAAAAGGAAAGAAAGTTTAGAAGTTGAAAGGGGACAAGATGGTAGAAATAAAGTATCGGTGGTGATGGGTCTCCAACCACATCACCCAAAACCCACTTAAACAGCCCCATACCTTTAGTCGCCTCTTACGACGCTCGTGGGTGGAAAGGGGAAGTGACATTCTAAGCCGGCGCTACCCGGTAGTTAATTTAACAGGGTTAATATAACATTATTAATCTTACAACGAACCAGGCGCACTGAAAGCTTGATTATGGTTAATCATATCCTTTCGTCACATTGACATATGCAAAGATTAGATTTACAATGACGACGATGACGAAAAGTTTGATGGACGTAAGACAGGACAGGTGTATAGCTATGACTTTGATATTTGTGATTAATTACGTATCACTAGTTATCAACAGTTATATATTATTACACACATAACTGGGTATCGTGTTTATTTAACGTTTACTAGTACGACTCATTATAAATGCGTTAAATTGCAACTGCATTCCAATTTAGACTATTAAGGATACTAGCCCCTCTTATACACCTACATTTAACTTATTTACAATAAAACTTGCATTGCTACTTCGATAAAAACAGATTTTTTTAAAGTCTATCATAACTATCAAAAAAGAATAAAAAAGAGAATTACAAAAAAAAACTTAACCTTAACTTCAACTGCGAGGTATGTCTGCATGTCATAACATAACATAACATATACTCACGGCTGTAAATCCCTAGAAGGGGTAGCCAGAGCTAAGGAATTAGAAATTCCTCAGCCGCTTTTGGAAAGTTGAGTGGGGAAAAGATGGTAAAATAAAGGTTGTTGGTGATGGGTCTAAACCGCATCGCCCAAAAATCCCTTAAAAGCCCCCAATACCGTAAGTCGCCTCTTACGTACACCCACCGGAAGACATAGGGTAGTGCTATTCTAAGCCGACACTACACAGCAATGTCTGCATGTCATATATAACTGAATTGATAAATGCTCAGGTGGAAATGCTCAGCATGAAGTTAAATTATGGTTAGTAAACAAATTAAGCTATTATTTCGTTTAAAATAGTTCGCAAACTAGTGTCAGACTGTATCTAAAAAAAATTAAAAAATAGTGTGTTGCGCTTGAGATTCTACGCTTCAGTAAAATTATACACTTAAAATTTACCACAGGTTATTTAATGTTACGTAGCCATAGTTTTACCCAACTTTCTTCCTGCAGCAATTCATCTTATCTCAACCCACGTTAGATTAGCCACGGTGTTATAGAACACCATATAAAAGCTTTGTCTCGTCTGTACGGCTACAATACGACATCACGAGCCCCGCATACCTGCATGAGGTCGTGACGAGCTGATGTGCGATGGAGAAACTACATCTGTTTGCACACCGATTCGTGATTTCATTGCTACTAATACTAAACTCTATCGTTGAAATCAAAGGCTAAAGTAGATTCTGCAGAATAAGAACGTATATATTTAAAGCTTAAATGACTACAGTTGCTTAGGAAGGTTTTGTAGAGATAAGAAGTAACAAGAAACTCTTGTCCTTCACATTTTTTCAAATAATCAAACTATACGATTAAACCAACACTGAATAGCTAATAAAAAATGCATCAATTTAGTTGTGATTGGGGTGGATAAAGTATATCGGTTTCCATTTTATAAGATTCAGGCTATGTCGCCATGTATTTTCAGTTTTATATGGAATTATTGATTTTGAAGTTATCGCTACATGATTTTGGTAATGTGTGAAGCCGGAAATATACGTCAGTTTATATATTTAACTAGATGTTGTGTGTTTGTTGTCGTTAATGGCATTATTATCGAAACGAGAAATACTAGTTCATCAGAAGTCTTATACATAAAATCCAGTTTGAGCATGGCGATAATTACATTGACAATTAGATTTGGTTTTTCCTATCGAGATTGCATTTACAATCTAACCTGTGGCTTGTATTGTAACTATACCATACTTGATAGGCGACAAATTATGAAACTAATACGAGGCGAAACGCTTACTAATCTTTTTCACACTGTAGTTTTTATATTTCATAGGCTTAAATATGATTACTTTATCGCAATAGATAGTCTTGATTATATGTATTTTTAATTGAAAATATATGCAGAGTTTTAATCGAAGTTTCCCTACGCCGCTGCTGCCGTAGTTCTTGACACTTTGGTTAGCCCGCGTCATTCAAGATTAAAGCTTATGTCGGCACACATTTATCAAAATCAGTTGAGCCGCTTCAGCACGCGAAAAGAGTGAAACCAACCAATTAGGCCACACGCTAACAGCTATATCTTTCAAAGGAGTATACAGAGCCATGGAATCAGGAAACTTTGAAACTTTACAGAAAAAATCAGGAATATTTTATTGGTCAAAATTTTCCGGGTTAAAAAGTATCCTATGTTTCAATTTGGGTTATAATTTAGCATTCTGCCAAAATTTCATTCATATCCATTATGCACTTGAAGAGCCTATTTGCCTCAAACACACAAACATCCAAACATCTAAACTTTCACAATTATAATATTAATAGGATTTGAATAAAGAAAATGGTCCTAAATAAAATATTATCACCGATCAGTAAAAATATATTTTTAAGTATCCATGCATCTGTAATGCTGTAATCTGTAAATAGCCTAGACACTGAACACAAACTAACACAAATAACAATCATAATATAACAAATAAATGTGCAATTAAAATCAATACATGAACGGTATTGAATGTATTTCCGAGGCGACATTGACACAGTAAAACTAATAGTCAGATCTCAGGGCGAGTGTCGTGTTACTAATGCGATGCTAATTGTCGGCGGCGCATGTCAACAATGTATGTGTGTGATTGTTGGACACTCCATTCCTGTGGGGTGGTGTCTGGGGGTGCGGATTGACATTGTAATCCAGTCTGGATGACCTGAGGGAATTCTATTGTGATTCCTTTTGCTGGTTTCTGCAGTATTTATTTTTACTGCTATGGTCGTATTGGTTGAAACTTGGTTATGTATAGAACTGAAAAATTCTCAGTTAATAGTTCATTTAATGAATCTATAAACTAAAAACAAACTTTGTAGCTTTATAATACTGGTAAAGAAGCTGTCTGTACCTGTACCTAATACTGCATGTCCAACAGTGGTTGTCTGTTGGCTGACATGATATTAATGAGCCTTCGTTTTTAAAAACTGATTGAATAGACAGCTATTTAGATTATTATTTTCTTTGTTGCACGTGAACATTTTCTTTCTTATACTGACGTGATTCACTCCTTTTTGGTGCTCAAGGTTTTTGAAGTCGTTTGTTTATTTTCTAATTTTTCTATATATTTCTAGAAATTATGTTGATAGCATCTATAATTATTACTTAACCTGCATGAAGTAGAGTTGTGCTATTCTATCCTGAAGTCCCTACAAAACACAACTATCTTTGTAGCTAGACAATATACCTATTATATTATATATGTTATCCTTCATACATTATTCTCCTGACAATGCAATTAAGATGTTAATCATGAAAACATTACGAAAAGAGTTTAACATGTCAATGAATACCATCTCTTACAAACGAGTCGAGTTATATTAATTCAAGCGAAACATTAATGAGTAAACAGCCACTTTAACATGTAAATTGGTTTTTCCCAGCGATATGTTTATTTATATGTCCAACGTTTCGATCGAAAGAAAACAATTCCTGTTCGCTAGGATTTGCGTCTTGTACCAAATTTGCATTTCCAATCTGAAAATGTACAGATCCGATAAAGCGGGTCCGTCCGTATCGGATTTGTATTTCGTACCCGACCGGGTATTGAACCCCGCGCCGATTAGTATGCGCCGAAAAATCCGACCGGGTAATGGACGGAAATTGGAGGTGGTTGAAAATATCTAGGTTTTTAGTTTACATATTTTAATCCATGACTACATTTACAGTTTAATCGGTGTCCTCTGATTGTAGTGTCTTGTTCAGTGTCGATCTCGATAGTTTTATTGGATAGTCTTTGTATATCAATGTTATAGATTTTAAATATTACTTTATTAAATTTATCAAAATCTCACAAAGCAAGTCATGCTGTGTACACAGTTAAGGTGCTTTTACTGAAAATTTATGTTTTTTGAAAAGCCATCATGTATATTAATGTAATTGTACTGTTCGTGTGCCTTAAGTTAAATAAATAAATAAATTGAAATCGTCTGTTCTAGTGCATTTATATCGTTAGTTAGGGACGATCCATTAATTACATCACACCTCAAGGGGGGGAGGGGGGTCCACAAAATGTGACATATCGTGACAGGGGGGAGGGAGGAGTTCCATGTTTGTGACCTCACAACCCTCACTACAATGTTCAATCTACTTAAGTTTTAAAAAAATATTTCAGTTGTTAACTAACTTTGTATAATTATTATATTATTATACTAAACTAATCTTCAACATACTTGGATTTGTTTGGATGTATTCGTTGCCTATAAATTTGATACTATTTTTCTGGCAGAGTTTAATGAATGATTGTTTTCGAAATAGCGAATGTACTTCAAAGGCAATAAGTCTCAATTTACAACGCCGTAAGTGTTTAAGAATTAAAAGTTAGTTTCAGAGTGATGTTGTAATTTCAGTTTCTCCTTGTTAAAGTAAACACCAAATACGTTAAAATTGATATATTAATCAATATAAAAATAACATATTCACATTCTTGAAAAACTTCTACAATACACAGGAAAAAATATAGAACAAAAAACAATCTATTTTATATACGTCAATTCTTAATGACAAATCATAAATTCATAAATTGTTAAATACAAAAGAGGTTTGTTTAACACTGCCCCTTAATTGAACAATTAACAATAACCAAAATTGTACAATTATAATAACTGAAGCATAAACAGAAAACATAACAAAAATCATAAATTTAAGCACTTAACAAAATATTCATGTTTCACTTTACTTAACGCTTTTGTCATTAAATCTGCTTCTAAATCTTTAGATGGTTTATAACACAAATCAATAATATTATTCTTAACACATTCTTGTATAAAATGATGTTGTACGTCAATATGTTTTGTACGTCTGAAACATTCCGTATCAACAATTTTTAATGTACTACGGTTATCGTTGAATACAGTAATTGGTTTGTGATTCCTGTAATTTAATTCATATAAAAAGTTGTTGATAAATTTTGCTTCTTTCACTGAATTACCAAGAGCATAATATTCAGCCTCAGTACTAGAACAAGCAACAAGTTTTTGTTTTTGACTGTACCAATTAACTACACATTGACCAAATTTCGAAATAAATCCAGAGTATGATTTCCTATCATTAGTATCCCCTGCCCAATCTGCGTCGGATAAAATTTCAATTTTACTACTTCCTCTCCTAAATTTTAGTCCGTAGTTGATTGTGCCAGACAAATATCTTAAAACACGTTTTGCAGCAAGCCAGTGAGATTCATCATAACATGTGTTATATTGACTTAATTTGCTACAACAGAAAGCTATATCTGGACGGGTGCATACAGCAAGATACATTAGACTACCAATAAGTTCTTGGTATGGAAATCTATTATCAACATTTTGTGCTTTAGGCAAGTTAAAATTGACTTCCATTGGTGTAGAAATCGGTTTTTGATCAAGTTTGTAAAGACCGTTCACGTTGCTAGCTGTTAAATCACAGGAACCAGTGATAGTTACATTATCCTTCCTGTAAATAAAACATTTATTAATATCAAATATTAGTACATATCCCTTTTCCGTAATTTTATTAACAGATAAAAGGTTTGCAGCTGCATTTGGAACATATAAAGCATTCCTTATAGTTATTTGTTTGTCATCAAACATAGTAACATTAATATCACCTGAACCTTGACTATAAATCTTTTGATTATTAGCTGTAGTAATCTCTGAAATATTATTCGGAGAATAATTGGTTATCCAATCTTTATTATTAGTCATATGATTAGTTGAACCAGAGTCTAAAATCCAGCTACAGTCAGTGACATTACTTACGTACGACTTTTCATTTAAGTATAAAGAAAAATTTGCGGAACTTCCCTTTTTAGATGAATGGTCTGAAGAATTATTCATAAATTTCTTCTTTCCCTTTTTAAACATAGGACATTTTGGCTTAATATGGCCCTTTTGGTGACAATTGTGACATACAGGAACAAAATAATCTTTTGTCATCAATACTTTATCAGTGTGATTAGATGTTAACATATCTCTTTTAAATTCTCCTTGAATTAATTGACTTTTCACAAAATCTGAAGTCAACTTCGTGTGAGTAGCTTCCATCGCCATAATCATAGCATCAAAATCGGATGGTAGACCTATAAGCATTAATTCTGCTAGCTCCTCGTCGTCAATATTGATACCAATATCTGCCAATTCTTGAGTAGTTGATATGATATTGCCAAGATATAAGTCCATATTATTAAAGTCCACATATTTAATATTAGCTAATTTTCGTTTTAGATTTAAGCGTCGACTTATGCCTGAATTTTCATAAGCCGCTTTTAACT
The DNA here is from genome assembly GCA_963576735.1 of Bedellia somnulentella. Classification (NCBI taxonomy): domain Eukaryota; kingdom Metazoa; phylum Arthropoda; class Insecta; order Lepidoptera; family Bedelliidae; genus Bedellia; species Bedellia somnulentella. The sequence continues at coordinate 13,155,838 of OY755193.1, forward strand.
TTATCCAGGCTTCATGAGCAGTTGTTGCATTTCTTACATGTGGATAACATATCGATTCCACATTCAAGCAAATTTTTGCGTATGCTCTTTGGTCTAATGATGGATTAGAGGACGATGCAACTTCACCATTTGTAATATTCCAAAGACCATTTTCTATGAGCAGTAATTTCATTTGGAATTTCCATGTGCTATAGTTATTAATTCCATTTAATTTTATGATATTCATATTGGAGTTGGTACTTATTATATAGTTACCAGATTCATGTGAAGATGATGATGTACTTGGGTTTTCCATTTTTTATATAATTTTAAAAAATGTTTATTAACTAATTGCCCATAACCAATGTTAAAGTAAACACCAAATACGTTAAAATTGATATATTAATCAATATAAAAATAACATATTCACATTCTTGAAAAACTTCTACAATACACAGGAAAAAATATAGAACAAAAACAATCTATTTTATATACGTCAATTCTTAATGACAAATCATAAATTCATAAATTGTTAAATACAAAAGAGGTTTGTTTAACACTCCTGAACTAAAAACCTAAATGTGACGTCACACTAAGGGGGGAGGGTGTAGTTAATTGTGACGAAGTGTGACAAGGGGGGAGGGAGGGGTCAAAAAATCATGAAATTGGTGTGACGTAATTAATGGATCGCCCCTTATGATTGTTTAAGTTACAGATGTTAAGTCTCAATTTACCTGTAAATTTTATGTTCCCCGTGCCATTAACGAATCATACGAACCAAGTAATAAGTGCAAACAATCTTTCTTATAATTAGCTATCTCTTTTTAGACGTAATTTTCACTGTAAACATTATTCATACATACATACATAGATATACTCACGGCTATAAATCCCAAAAAGGGTTAGCCAAAGCTTTGGAATTAAAATTCCTGAGCAACTTTTGGAACATTAAAATTTTAAACATAATTCATCAGGCAAATAGCCTACTAGTACACTATTAATATTAGCGACTAGCCTCAATCATTCCAAGTGATTTAACAGTAGTGTTTCTAATAAATCAAGGGAAAAAAAATGTTCTTTCCTTCATACATACCTTTACATATACTCACGCCATTATTTCCCATTGGGGTAGGTAGAGACTACCGATCGCTACTTTGTACGATTCTGGCAACCTCTAGTTTCGTTTACATCCATCAATCTTTACATACATGCTCTTTTATTCTTCATACTTCGGACGCCTGTCTTTTTGAGCACACCCCCTATTTTGTCTCAATGTGTCCTCCGTGTTCTTCCTTTACAAGCATACTATATATGCCGATTAACATTAACAACTAGGCTCAAGCGTAGCAAGTGATATAACAATAGTGTTATTCTATCACCAGGCACGACAGAACGCGCGTGCCTGATCACGGGCTCGGTGGACGGCATCATGGTGGTGCTGGACTTCATCATGGAGAAGATCAAGGAGAAGCCCGAGCTCGTCAAGCCCTTCCCCGACGGGGTGGACGCCAAGATGCCGCAGGATAGGGACAAACAGGTAGGGTAGCGAATATACACTAGCCGCCTTAATATGGATCTTTATTTTGTATAGTATGTTGTTGCGAGATTGACGATGTTAGACACATTTTTGAAACAGTGGCAAATATTACAGAGCCATTATCAAGTGAATATAGTCAGTGCCTAAGATATCATATCACATACCCCCGGAGCCCCGGATAAAATAAATTGTAAACATATTTGCTCGCTTATGTGAGTCAACCTGAATTGAATGCATCATTATAACAACGAGTATATATGGTCTGTAGTATGAAGAATAAAACGGCATGTATGAAAAGTGAATGCAACTGAAGCTAGAGAAGCCAGGATCTTACAAGTTGCCATCGATAGTCTCTGCGTACGTAGAGATAGGCTTTAGTAGTGGCCCGTCCAGCTTCAATGTTCCAAACTTACCTACTTCTACTCCATATGGGTGAGTGTCGAACATAATTAATTAATCAGTCTATTTGCTGGTATGAATCCTCTCAACAAAGTTAATACCGGCGCCAGTGTGTTCCGAACAGCGTGTCGGTGAGTAGGCAAACAGCGCGGCGACAAACCGACCGACACGCCGCGCCGCCGCCCGGGTTGACCCAAATACGAAATGTTTGTAGAGACATACGAATTTGTAGCTTTATACTTGATTTTGACTTGCACTTTAACGTTTTGCTGAGAAGTTGTAATAATTAAAAGATGATGGGCCTTTTCGATTCTTTGTTTTCTTTACAAACCATGTTTTGAAAAAATGAAAAAATGTGAATGTAAAGAGTTTCTTTGTTGCTTCTTCTCTTTACGAACACCTTCCGAAGCAACGGACTAATGATAAATTTAAAAACATTTGACGTTCAAAAAATGTTAGTTTTTAACTTAATTTTGAAGAATAAACTTTTTGACTTTTTTTTTTTTTGACTTTGAAGAAACTATTCTGCAATCATGCGGGAAATAGACTCACTTTAGCAGAATTAACCTTAATAACACTCATCCAACGTTTATTTCTATTTCACATATATTTTTTTAATGTATCTATTAGTTAATGATCCGATCAATCAAAACATACAAAAACCCTTGTTTAAAGAAATTGATACCCTATAAATTGAACACAAAAGTAAGAAACAGATATATGGTAAAGGCTAACAATTTATAGCCGATAGTTTTTATTCTTACAGCATTCTCTAATATATTCTCTCTCTCGGCTATTTATCCCAAATAAGGAAAGCCTGAGTTTCTTATACATACATACCATACATAGTAGCAGAGCTAAGGAATTAGAAATCCTTCAGCCACTTTTGGAAATGATAGTGGGGAAAAGATGGTAAAAATAAAGGTTGTTGGTGATGGGTCTCCAACCGCATCGCCCAAAAATCCCTTAAAAGCCCCAATACCGTTAGTCGCCTCTTACGTACACCCACCAGAAGCAATGGGTAAGTGCTATTCTAAGCCGACACTACACAGCATATAAGTTAAGTAGCGTTAAAATTTTCAAAATAAATGATCCTAAGTCGCCTTCTACGACACCCACTAAAACAAATATCTAGGCCATTTTAAGCCACACTACACGACATATTAGTATTAAATGATTTATACTATCACAATGTTTGGTGTATCGCAGTTTGTGTATTAACGATAGTATAGATCCCTAATGTCACAGCCAGCCCAGCTGCTGATAACGCCGGCGTGGTCGCGCAAACACGCATTTTATCGCCGAATGTGTTATCAGTCTGTGATTGGTTTCGTGTAACAGTATACAAGGGTCAGTCACCTTTCGATTTTGTTTTGATGTTATGCGTATGACACCATGCGTCTTACATAGGATATAATCGTATTTAGTTGTCGTAGTAGTATTTTCTAGAACATTTAATATTGCCGTGTAGTGCCGGCTCAGAATGTCGCTACCCCTTTCTACCCACCGGTGTCGTATGAGGCGACAAAGGGTATTGGGGCTTTTTATTGGATTTTTGGGCGATGCGGTTGGAGACCCATCACCAAAAACCTTTATTTTTAACATTTTTCTCCACTCAACTTCCAAAAATGGCTGTGAGGAATTTATAATTCCTTAGCTCTGGCTACCCCTTCTAGGGAAATATAGCCGTGAATATGTGTATGTATGTATGTATTTAATATTAATTGCAATTTTAACACCTTTTTAATAGCCTTGGATACCATATAATGAATAAAAAGTTTTATTGCCGCCCTTTAAATATTCTGAATTTTGGGACTAGCATAGATTCAGCATACAACTATTCCTATCTTATAGACAAAGGGTCTAGGGTAGGCCCTTAACAATCACTTGAAATACCTACTATACGTGGATTCAGTTACCTCCTGATAGACGATACTGTTGAAAAGCCTTATTTCTAAAAGAGGCTGAGGATTTGTTTATTCCGAAGCACTGCCTACCTTTTAAGAACAAACTCACAGAAATAAATAGTTATGAATGATATTTTTATATGTGTTTCGAGCAAAAGTAGATACGCATCAAAAACGTAAATCTTCAGCGGAGTGCGGCGAGGCAAGTTAATGCGACCATTTATTTTTTGAGTCCGTCTGCTGCTGAGGTCTTTGAGGTTAAATATACAGCTCTTGGGAGCGCCGGAACGTGAAGTATGCTTTTGTGTAGGAAATTTACAAAACAGACGCTTTTATTACGCTTATAACATGTAAAAATAATGATATACCTACTTGAATTAGTATACAGACATGCATATAATCACGGCTATAAATTTGAAATTTCTCAGCCACTTTTGGGAAGTTGAGTGGGCAAAGATGGTAAAATAAAGGTTTTTGGTGATGGGTCTCCAACCGCATCGACCAAAAATCACTTAAAAGCCCCAACACCGTAAGTCACCTCTTACGTACACCTATTGGCAGAAATGGAGTAGTGTTATACTAAGCAGATATCAGCTTGATTTAAGTGTACAACAAAACTGCCTCGTGTATCTATGCGCATCGCTACTAGCACACACGATGCAATCCAACATGATCAACTATTCATACATATTGATTGACCTTGCTGTGTCCGCTCAAAATAGCACATGCACTTATTTTGTAGAGCCGTAAGAGGGACGTATTAATTGGTAATGTTACTATAGCAATACTATAGCAATTAGTGGCCTATCCTTGTGTCGACACATGCTAGAACGTATGTCATCCGATCGTTCTGAAGTATCGATTTGCCCACCAGTTGTATGATATATTTTTATATGTTTCGCTGTTTGTATGATATATCCAGTTTCGTTGATATATCTAAAAGCTTTCAATTGTAAAGTGTAATGTCATTAAAAAAGATTTTATGATCATCAAATAAAATAAATATGCGGAGTGGAGTACTATTAAATATGTGGAGTTCCTATCGGGAGATTGTACTAAAATAAAAATATTTCCTATGATTTTTGTGAGTCGGATTGCGCTTGATCCGTTATTACCACGCACAGCATTAGGTTTTATCGAATTTGTTTGGAAGACTGTTGATAGCCACTTAGTGCGAAGTTGACTAATCTTTCTTGCTTTTATCACAATTCTCCATCTTTTGATGCACGCTCGTTTATTCTCTTACTTTACTCAAGTTTCTTCTTATCGTTCTATTTGTCAAACCACCTTAACATTATTTCTCTGTCCTTTTTCTCCATGCTATATAACATAGCACATCGTGAATGATGCTATTCTATCTCTGTCGCTTAACCTCGGCGGCAGACTAAAATTATAAGCGTTCAAATTTAATGTATTCTGTGCTTCACCAATTTCTACACGCATTTTTAAAAAAGTGTCTGTAACATATGTTACATTTCTTATACTGAAGGAATCCTTCTGAACAATTCACGTAAAATGATAATATTGGTACGCCGCTGTGCGCGTTTTCATTGTTTAACAATAATGGGTAATGGCAAATCGTGAAATGGAAACGCTCCGTTCGCATTTCGAATCATATTAGTACGAGGGCTGCTATTTATGTATCCGGAATAAAAAAAAGAAACAAACATATATCAATTAATATGGTTTTATTGCTTCTCAAAATATTCGCCGCTCAGATCTATACACTTTTGCATGCGTTGAAACCAATTTTCATAGCACTTTTTCCACTCAGACTGAGGTATCTCCAAAACGTGCATTTTGAACGCATCGACTGCCTCTTCGCGGCTCGAAAAACGTTGACCACGTAATTTTTTCTTCACATTTGGAAATAAATAAAAATCATTGGGTGCCAAATCAGGGCTGTACGGCGGATGACCTGTCAATTCGATCTTTTGAGCTTCTAAAAACTGAGTTGTGACGGCCGACCTGTGACAGCTAGCATTGTCGTGATGCAGAATGATTCTACGTTGTCGGTTAGTCTTTCTTATTTGTTCAAAGACTTCCGGCAAACAAATGGTCGTATACCACTCCGAATTAACAGTTTTACGATTCTCTAAAGGCACTGTAGCTACATGGCCATTTATACCAAAAAAACAAGCGACCATTTGCTTCAATGTGCTTTTTGCACGAATAACTTTTGTTGGGTTCGGCTCATCTTGGAACACCCACACCGTGGACTGCTGCTTAGTTTCGGGGTCGTAAGCGTAGATCCAAGATTCGTCACCTGTGTAGATATTATAAACAGCTTTTGACGCACCACGGTTGTATTTTTTTAACATTTCTTTGCACCAATCGACACGAGCCTGTTTTTGATCAATACTCAAGTTGTGCGGAATCCAACGGGAGCAAATTTTTTTTACAGCTAAATGTTCATGAAGTATCTTATGTATGCTCGTCATACTAATGCCCAGAGATGCCTCTATCTCACGATATGTAACATGACGATCTTGAGTTATTAGTTCCCGGACAGCATCGATGTTTTGAGGTACAACGACCGTTTTAGGGCGACCTTCTTTAATTTCATCAGTAAGCTTAGATCGTCCACGATTAAACTCGCTAAACCAGTGATACACAGTGGTCTTTGAGGGTGCTTCATCCCCAAAAGTCGAAGTAAGCTGATCGATGCACTGTTTTTGAGTTAGACCACGCCGAAAATCGTAAAAAATCATGGCACGAAAATGTTCACGAGTTAAATCCATGGTGGTGAAGACACGCAATTTTCAAAATGACGCTACGATGTGAAAACAATTGACAGTCACATAAAAATAAATGTATTCTAAAGCTAAAGAGTTCTATTTTTAAATGATGTAATTACTTTTTAAATTATTGTTCTGTAAGTGGCCAGTTCCGGATACATAAATAGCAGCCCTCGTACTTATGTGACCGTACACTTTTTGTATTTACGTATTAAAGTAATTTTATTCTTTATGTTTGTGATTGTTTTGGTTTTAAAATATTGACCCTAGCTGACTTCTCAAGTAGTAAAGCATGTATGCAGCAAGGACTTCAACAAAAAAGACATATGTAGTTGAAGTTATTTATTTAGCCTCATACTCGAACCCTTACCTCCCACAAACGCGCTACCCCCACGCCATTAAGGCTAATCATAATGTAAATGAATTAGTAAATTGAAAGGTGCCGCTCACAGCTAATGGGTCGTGATGGTGATAATGGACGGAGGTTGTTCAGAGGTTTAGTTGTGTAACTCGGCATTGGCGCATTGCGGCTCGGCTGACACTGCGGTACGCAGTACGCAGCTGACACTTCATCATTATTTTGAGAAGGTAGGATAGGAGGTGAAACGCCTTCTTAGGGATCTTGAGGGTACCCGCGCGGTCGTATTGTATGCATAGTTTTGTGTCCAGCTACTTAAAAATCTCCTTTTAATGTTTATATAAAGCCTGAATTTTTCACTATTATATGAAACTATAAACATTTGTTTGCGACTTGAAAAAAGTGATGTTACTATCGAATTGAAATATCTTAAGATAAAGTTTAAAAAACTTAATTATATTGCTTAAATAACTTAATTAAAAATCTCTTAAAACGACAAATCATTCCTCAATTTTCCCATTTCTAATAATAACATTAGTTGACGAATTGTTATTTTCAACGATCTGATTTGTATCTTTACAGCCGGTAAATGATGTTGTACTTCGCTAAACGAAACGAAGTACAACTATTAATAAATCGATGTAACACGTTTCAAATAGATTCAATAGCTTTTTATTACACCTCGTAAAGATATCTAAAGAGCCGACGAGCAAACAACACTTGGCTCGATACATTTAAACGCATCGTACTTGTTAGATTGTCCGAGTCACGGTCCGACGTAATATAATGCTAATCATCATTATTTGCCCGAAGCCATCGTATGGATTTTATGTGAACTGTAGGTGTACAAAGAAACAGAATAAATATAGAAAGAAAAGGAGGATAGAAAAATCTTTATTCTCCTCTTGAGGACACAAACAATATAAAACAAAACAATAAAAATAGACTTAAACAACCTATACAACAACAAAAAAGAACCTATATACTAGAAAAAACTAAATAATAATCTATATCTATACTTATAATAAATCTGTAGAGAGGTCAATTCTGTACATGGAATATATTTTCAAAATAACTATCAGGGGGTGATTAGGGATCGATACTGATGCCAAAAATTCAATCAGTAAAATTTTTGTCTGTCTGTCTGTCTGTCTGTCTGTCTGTCTGTCTGTCGGTTTGTATGTTCCTTATGGAAACAAAAACTACTCGACGGATTTTAACGAAACTTGGTACAATTATTCTTCATACTCCTGGGCAGGTTTTTGTATACTTTCCAGCAGAATAGTAAAGGGGGATTTTGGGAAATTTTGGGAAAACGGGAGAAGTTACTCCATTTTTTAAGCTTCCCTCGCGTGTGGAGCCTTAATGGTCAAAGTTACATAGAAATCACGTATGACGGAAATATTCTACATAAAATTATCTAAAAAATATTCCGCAACAGTATATGTCTATCTTTTATGGTTGACTCACAACAACACGTGTAACTCCTGATAGCTTAGCAGTTCGGCGCATTCTTATTATATTTGTTTTCTTAATTAATAAAACACAAAACTTACAATATACACAATGTGCCCTCATTTGGCGAAAAGGTACCTGGCTCGGTATTTTGCTATTGTCACATAAATTGACAAAAGCGCCGATTTTCAGCCAGCGCCTATTTAAAAATACTTTTTTAATTGACTCAGGAACGGCATACTTCATGAAATAAATACATAAATCATATGATAGATACTTAATAGTTAGTAATACAGAACACATTATTACACATTTCACCGAATTCTTGCTTATTTATTAAATAAATAAAACAACATATATTCAATAGTGATACAGATAATATAAATATGAATACAGGCACCTTATGAAATGCAGATGGCTAAATTGCAGCGTGTTTTGTGCTGGAAGGATTTGAAGGGGATTATTTCTGCAAGGTTAACAAATAACTTTTGAACTTTCGCCCAAACCACCTTAACCTTAACTAATATGCGAAATAGCGTAAGCGTTTGCTTCAAATACACAAAGGACTGAAGATAGCTGGGCTTCAGTGTGACGAGAAAATAACATATTGCTTCTATATGAAAAATAAAGATTTCTAACACTACATCTGATTTTCTGATGTCTAGGCAGAATTGCTTAATTTTCTAATAACAATTGCACAGCCCTGACTGTTATGGAATGCAATTGCGACAAAAATCGTGCTATGGCTTCTCATCACAAAATATGAATTTCGTAAAAGCACGTGCGTGTTTAAATGACACAGATGTAAGCTCGGCTCTACAATCAAGACTTTTAGATCTAAGGCCTAGATATAACAATAAGCTTCCAAGGCTGTTGACAAGAAAGCAGTGTTTATTACATTATTGTAAGAAGTACAGTAAGGCTTCACTGCGGTATTGTTGTCCGTCGATACACCGTACACGTGTTGTCGACGGAATTACTAATACGTTGTGTTCGCTCGTCTAATGTTTCCACTTGGTTTTCAATAGGTCGAACTAGGATTTATTGCATTATATTTATTATAGGTATTATTTGGCTTTTGAATGGAAAATAGCGATACAAAATCAAGTATGTTTTGGGATACTAAAATTATGATCAGAACTATTATGACATGCATTTTAGCTAAGTAAGTGAAGACACGTCAGACTTCGTAATTACTCATATTCTAGGTCGCATAATCTGCTTCTCCTTTAACTTTTAATGAAAGATTTGCTCTATTGGACATTCCTCCTTTAAATTTTGCTATCGTTAAGCCACGATATTTGATCTTTAATTTTCAGTTTTTTTTTCCAGTGATACACTTAATTACATTTTAATTGATGGCCCTGTAGATTTAAACGACCCATGCAGGCGAGCGTGATTGTAAGAAAGACTATAAGCTAATTTTGTATCTTAGCTCGATATTGCCGATGCCTTATCGGTTTTGGTAATAACTCTGTGTATTTCTGGGTAGGTAGGTCTATTGTAAAGTCAAAGAAAATGCGCATAGCTATTCTATAGGGCAAACAGCCTAGTAAAAAAGTAAAAGTAATTTTTTTGGCAAATTAACATGCACACACAAAAACAGAATGAACATAATAAAAAACACATTAAAAACACAAAGTTAAAATTTTATATGAAAGACATTAAATAAACATTGCCAAAAGGGTGTCGTCTCAGCATGTTTGCCTGGAACGGGACACAGACCGTTCCGAGATACGTTGGAGACAACTAGGAAATCTGGGTTAAATGATATATCCTAAATAATCGCCAAACTGAAGCAGTAAATTATCTGAACAACGGTCACAAGCTCACGTCGTGCAGAGGGTAAAGTATAAGGCAGCATTATCTTAAACCACATGTGTTCGCGTTGCAGGTGAAGATCCTGGTGCCGAACTCGACGGCCGGCATGATCATCGGCAAGGGCGGCAACTACATCAAGCAGATCAAGGAGCAGAGCGGCAGCTACGTGCAGATCTCGCAGAAAGCTAAAGAGCTGTCGTTGCAGGAGCGCTGTATCACTGTCGTCGGTGAGTACATATATACATATATTTACGACTATAAATCCTAAAAAAGGGTAGCCTGAGCTTCACAGCTAAAAACTCCTCAGCTACATTTGGAAGTTGATAGGGGAGAAGATGGTAGAAATAAAGTATCATTGGTGCTGGGTCTCCAACCGCATCGCCCAAATACGTAGAAAGGGGTAGTGACATTCTAAGTCGGCACTACACGGCAATCGGTGAGTTCTTACTTATGAAATCAAGAAGTATAAGAAGATATATTGTTGGCAGTTTTTCTGTCAAGAGTTATTAGAAGAGCAAAACTTAATGGTTGCTCCCGTTGACCTAGAATGAAAAACTTGGCACTTTGTGTTTGACCTGATTATGAAACGAATTTCTGTTATAAAGAATGACGTAAGCTTTGCACTAAGTAACTGGTGCAGTAACTTTATGTATGTATTAGTTTTCTTTTGTGTAAACCAGATGTAAATTTTAGAATTGAATGATAGTATGACTTAAAAATTCAGTGGACATAGAACTTCGCCTGTCATTTTGTCCGGCCAGTATATTTAAATGTTCGGTCAATTTTCGTTTGACCATAGTAATTTTCAGCCATATGGGATTATTAACAGTTCTGTATCTTACCATAAATAGCCGTTTTAGCATCTCAATGGTATTCTCTAAACCTTCCCAGGCGAGAAAGAGAACAACAAGCAAGCGTGCCTGATGATCCTGCAGAAGGTGGTAGACGATCCGCAATCGGGCTCGTGCCCCAACGTGTCGTACAGCGAGGTGGCGGGCCCGGTGGCCAACTACAACCCCACGGGGTCGCCGTACGCGGCCGAGCTGGAGCAGCTCGTGGTGGCGCCCGCGCTCGGCCTGGCGCTGCAGCTGGGGCCCGGCGCCGCGCCGCCGCTGCCGCCGCACGCGCTCGACCAGGTCCGCTTTGTACCATATAATATATATTTGTTCTTATGTAGTGCTATTTTATCTTAACACGTTACTTAATGAAAATTTCAATACGACGATTTATT